>CAUYUJ010009657.1:367474-485792 GCA_963575745.1 Prorocentrum cordatum
GTGCGTGTGCGTGTGCGTGTGCGTGGTGCGTGGTGCGTGGTGCGTGGTGCGTGGTGCGTGGTGCGTGGTGTGTGTGCGTGTGCGCGTGTGCGCGTGTGTGCGTGTGTGCGTGTGTGCGTGTGTGCGTGTGTGCGTGTGTGCGTGTGTGCGTGTGTGCGTGTGTGCGTGTGTGAGTGTGTGCGTGTGTGCGTGTGTGCGTGTGTGCGTGTGCGTGTGCGTGTGCGTGTGCGTGTGCGTGTGCGTGTGCGTGTGCGTGTGCGTGTGCGTGTGCGTGTGCGTGTGCGTGTGCGTGTGCGTGTGCGTGTGAGTGTGAGTGTGAGTGTGAGTGTGAGTGTGAGTGTGAGTGTGAGTGTGAGTGTGAGTGTGAGTGTGAGTGTGCGTGTGCGTGTGCGTGTGCGTGTGCGTGTGCGTGTGCGTGTGCGTGTGCGTGTGCGTGTGCGTGTGCGTGTGCGTGTGGGTGTGGGTGTGTGTGTGTGTGTGTGTGTGTGTGTGTGTGTGTGTGTGTGTGTGTGTGTGTGTGTGTGTGTGTGTGTGTGTGTGTGTGTGTGCGGGTGGGTGTGCGTGTGCGTGTGCGTGTGCGTGTGCGTGTGCGTGTGCGTGTGCGTGTGCGTGTGCGTGTGGGCGTGGGTGTGGGTGTGGGTGTGGGTGTGGGCGTGTGTGTGGGTGTGCGTGTGCGTGGGTGTGGGTGTGTGCGTGTGCGTGCGTGTGTGTGTGTGTGTGCGTGCGTGCGTGCGTGCGTGCGTGCGTGCGTGCGTGCGTGCGTGCGTGCGTGTGTGTGTGTGCGTGTGTGTGCGTGTGTGCGTGTGTGTGTGTGCGCGTGTGTGTGTGTTCTGGCTTCTGCAGACGCGCGGTCGGCCCCCTCGCGGGGCCTCAGCGACCCGCGCACAGGCCAGCGCATGTACGGGACCCCGCTGGAGCGGGTTCAGCTCTCCCCCATTCCACGGCGAGGACCACGCCGACTCTGTGAAACGCCCTCAGAATCGCGAGCGCCCCGCCGAGACTGGCTACGTCTGCGCAGGCCCCACCGAGCAGGCGCCCGGGCCCTGCGAGGATTTCCCCCGGGCGCGGCATCAGCACTACTGCCGCCCAGTGGAGATGGACGAGGCGCTGCAGCCCCAGGTCAGTTGGTCGGCTGCCCGCGACAAGTTCGCCGGCCGGGCTAAGGGCGAAGGTGCCCGGGCCGAAAGGCCAGGGCAAAGGGCAATGGGGCGACGGCGCCTCCCGCCGGGCACGCCACGGGGACTCCAGGCGGGCCCTCCCCGGGCGACGACGATGGTCGGGGCCGTCGCAGTCGGTGCTCGGCGGCGCTGCTCTGGCGCCCGAGGCCACTGGGGCACCCCCATCGGGCCTTCGCGCCCTGGCCAACGTCCTCGGTGAGTCCCTTCGTTTCTGTCGATTGGCTCCGCAGTGGAGGCGCTCTCGCATTGCGTCGGCCTCTCGCGGTTTCCCCCCGCCGCCCCAGCCTCGCGCTTGAGGTCGCTGGAACCCCCCCCCACCCCGGTCGCCAGGGCGCAGCCTTTCTTTGCTCCGCGGCCACTGGGCACCCTGAGGTCGGCCTGCTAGCCCCTTCCATTTCGGGGTGCCCCCGGGCTCTCGGGCCTGCGGCTCGCTCGCGGTCGCCGCCCCTGCCCGCCCGGGGTCGACGGGCGCTCGGCCCCCCCCGCGCTGCCTCCTCCAGGGTCGGCTTGTGCCCCCGCCTAGGGCGCCGCCAATTTCAGCTCAGGACGTGGCCTTTTTCCGCTGGCTCGTCGCCTTCGCTGTCGGTGCGTTGCCTTGGCGTCGCCCCCCTACTCCCCCGCCGCGGTGGCGCTTCTGCCGCCGGCGCGTTCCCGTTCTCGGCGATCCAGAACTCTTCCGCTGAGCGCCTGCATGCCCGTTCGTCGTCCCCGCCTTCGTGGACTTCCTGAATTCCGCCATTTTGGTGCTGCACCTGTGCCAGTATCTCCTCCCGGTCTGAGCCGCGGCGTAGCTCGCTCCAGTGCGTTCTTGTGCGGGATTTAGTCCGCTGTTTGCGAGCCGCGTTGCTTGACGGCGCTTGGCTTTCCTGCGCGCTTGCGAGGAACAAATCATCCCCACCACTTCAACTAGAACCGATGCGCAGGGGCGTTGAGGTGATCAGGGCAGTGGGGGAGAATAAAAAATGGCGGGGGCCTCTCGGGGTCGCCTGGGCGCCTTTGGGGGCCTTCATGGCGCGTTCTCGGGTGCCTTGGGATCGCTGTTGGGGCAATTTTTGAAGACGTCGATCAAACAGAGGGCGTTCTCCAATGTTTGTCGCCGCTTTAGAGTGCCTAAAATCGCCTATTGGGCCCCTCTTGGGGCGCTCTTGGGCGCTCTTGGGGCCGTCTTGGGGCTCACCTGGGCCCGACTTGGGGCCCTCTTGGGTCTTCTTGGAACCATTCTGACGCCTCGGAACGCGATCGGAAGCGAAACGGCGAAAAAGCAACACACATTGATTTCCCGCAGGTTTTGGAAGGATGTTGGCCTCTTCGGGGCCTCTTTGGTGGGTTCTTTGGCCACGCTTGGAGCGGTATTGGGTCCTCGTGGAGCATCGTGGGAGTCATCTTTAGGCATCTCTGGATATCTTGAAGCATCGTGGAGCTCATCTTGGGCTTTCCGAGGCGCTCTTGGGGCCATCTTGGGCCATCTGGGACGCCCCAACCCCTCGGGGGACCCCCCGTCCAGGTCCAGGGGAGGGGGAAGGGGGAGGGGTCAAGCTACCCACAAGCCGTCGAGCTCACTCCCACCCGCCCTCCCAACGCACAAGTAACACCCGAGCCTGAGCACGCTCAGCGGTCGTCTTTAGGTGGACAGCTACCGGGAAACAAAGCCGACCCCAGGTGCGCGACGCTTGGGCGAGGTGCGCCACGCGTGCCATGGGCGCCACGCGCGCTGGGCAACTCTCGGGCCCGAGCGTGCCAGGCATGCCTGGTGCGCTAGACGCGCCACGTGCTCCGAGTGCGCCAGGTGTGCCGCACGCTCCGGCCGCGCCAGGTGCGCCACGTTCGGGGCACGTGCAGAGTGCGTCAGGTGCGCCTGCGCACGTGACAGCACGCATCGACATTTCGGCCACCACTGTCCTTGTCGAAAACCAATGCCCATCATTGTGCCTGGTGGGCCTGCGCACAGCAGGCCACGCGCCACCAATCACGCGGTCCCTGTCAAAAACAATTTGACAGTGATCGCGGGATGGCCGCCGATGATCCAGATCTAGCCGCGAGGTGCATCTTGTATTGTTTTTGCCAGGAATGGTCGCCCTGCGCGCAGCGGGGAATATGCTGACACCCCCGCCGTCCCTGTCAAAAACAATACAAAGTGCTCGCGGGCCTCACGAACATGACTCAGAACCTTGCCCCGAAGTGGCCACGGCTCAGGGCTCCAAGAGGTAACGCCCAGAGGACCCCATAGAGTAGTAAGACAGCCTGGAATGGCTCCAGAAGCAGCCCAGAAATGCCCACGAGAGCCCCGAGCACCACAAAGTCAGCCCAGCAGGGCTCCCAGAGAGGCCCATGATGACCCAGGGGAGGCCCAAGAAGACCCAAAAGGCTGCCAAGACAGCCCGGCATGGCCCCGATTGCTACCCCAAACGGGCCAAAATGGCCCCCAAGGCGCCCAAGATTGTCCAAGAGGGTTTTCGGGGAGGCCCAGCGCGACCCCCTGGGGGGGGGGGAGGGTGGGCGGGAGGGGCGGGGGGCAGGTGCACGCTATACAGGCCCCAGCTCCAGCAAGGAGCAGGACAGCTCAGGGCTCCAAGAGGTGGTGTCTAGAGGGCCCCATAGAGTCGCAAGGCAGCCTGGGATGGCTCCAGGAGCAGCCCAGAACGGCCAACGAGAGCCCCGAGCACCACAAAGACAGCCCAGCAGGGCTTCCAGAGAGGCCCAGGACGGCCCAGGGGAGCCCCAAGAAGACCCAAAAGGCCGGCAAGACAGAACGAGGGGTCAGGTGCACGCTATACGGGCCACAGCTCCAGCAGGGGGACGACGGCTCAGGGCTTCAAGAGGTGGCGTTCCGAGGCAGAGAGTTGTAAGACAGCTTGGGATGGCTCCAGGAGCAGCCCGGAAGGAGGAGGACGAGGAGGAGGAGGATGCAGACGTGGCTCGGGCCTGCGGAGGGCGAAAGGCAGAGTCTCTCACGTCGGACGTACACGCTAAACGCGGTACGACGTGCACGCTGAACGCGGTACAAACGGGTATACATGCTCACGTGTTTCGACGTGCACTCTATACGACTCCAGTTTAGAGTGCATGTCACAGTCTTCTTGTCATTCTATATGTGGCTACTTGACCGTAGCATCTGCACGACTAAGGCTGCGTTCTCGTAGCAACTTAATATTGAGCAACACATGGGTCCCATTGTCGATCCCCTGCGTAATCGAGTGTAGCTTGGACGTCCTGGGACGTGTGGCAGGCCAGTGGCCTGCTCTCGGCGCGCGTGCCGTGCACCCTTTCAGGAGCAGCGGCCCGTCTACATGAGCAACCCTGCAGCGTAATTCCTGCCAAGGGCTAGGCATCCCTACATGGGCCCGCGCAATCAGCGGTCAGGGTCTACCCTGACCGCTGGCAATGCCCAAAGCTTCGGGTTGGCCCGATCAGATGAACAACATTGCCCGCCGGGCTGGTCTGTTCGAATCAGCGCAAGGGGGTCTGTTTTGAATTTGCTCTGCAGTGGTCTGTAGCCTTTGACCCTAGGAAGAAGTAGTTTTGTTCCTGAGACACCAGACTGATTTAGCCGTGTGGTCAGCATCACCCCAGTACACGAATACTACGTTACGTCGCCCCCCCTCAGGGCCGACGCGCGCACCGAGGAATCTTACATCATATGCGTCGTGGGGGGCGTTTTCTGGCCACGCCGCTCGGGAAACGATACGCTACAAGTCTTGTATACTATATGCTCGGGTCGGACGTACGCCTCCAAGGAGGACCTACAGCACTAGTATGTCCATGTGTGTCTTAACACAACCTTTTGAAGGCCTTTGCGAATGTGACAGCGATATGCGAGGGAGGCCAGATGGCGTTGCCACATTGTCTGAGCATTCAGCGTTATTGAGGCGTGGAGACAAGGGGGGCGGATTGGATGGAAAGGACGGGACTACGGGAATCAAGAGGAGGTGAGCCCAGGGCAGCGGGGGAAAAACTGCATACATAGGAATTGTCGGAGTTCTGCCCGGATTTCTTGGATTTGGGCTGGAACCTCCTGGCGGCGCCTCCGGTGCCGACCCTAGCGCGCGGAACGCGCCAGTGAGAGGGATCAGCGCAGATCCAAGACAACCGCGCGGCTCTCCAGAAGTGTCTGTTTATGCAATTGTTCCGTCCTGTAGAAAATGCAATTGCAGAGTGCGCGTTATCCCGATCCGCCTGAGGATGCGACAGATATTGTTGATATCGAGTTGTACAAGACCCGAATGCAGGAGAACGAAGAGGCTGAAGAACCTTCCCCAACTCCGTCTCGTTCCTGCTCGTTATCCTTCCTCCTGAATTGCTGTATCATTTGTTTTGTTCCTTTTGTTTTCTTTCTCTCTCTCTCTCTCTCTCTCTCGCCCTTTCTCTCTTTCTCTCTTTCTCTCTCTCTCTCTCTCTCTCTCTCTCTCCTCCCCCCCTCCTTCCTCTCCTGTCGCTTCCCTGCGCCAGCTCGGCCCTGATCAAGGGCCCCCGAACCCGCGCCACGGGCGCCCCTCGAGCCGCCCCACCTTTCTCTCCTCCCCCGCCGCGGCCGCCCTCGGGTACCCCCCGCCTCGCGCGGGATGGACCTCGCCTCGGCTCGGCGGCCCCGGTGGCCCAACCGGTCGGCGGCGGAACGCCGCGCGCAGCAGGCGCGGGCGCACGGTCGCGCCGCCTTCCACCTCCTGGCCGCTTTCGAGGAAGTGCGTGGCCATCGTGGGCAGTCGCTCACCTGCTGGGGGGGGCGTTGCGCGACGCTCTGGCCGCCCGCTTTCGCCGTGGCGATGCTGGCGACCGTGGTGCTGGTGAAGGAAACGGACAGCGTCGGCCATGCGACATGCCCGACGCCGCGGCCGACCTCGACGCCGCGGTCGTGGAGGCGTCCATTGTCTTCAACGTGGCCACCGAGCTCGTGGCCGAGCTGGAATCGCTCTGCCCCGCGGCTGATGTGGCGAGCGTCGCTTCCCCGCCCGCGTCGGATGCGGCTGCGGCCGCCGTGCTTGCCCTTGGGGCGTCGCGCCCCCCCCCCCCCGAGGCCAAGCCTTGACGGCGACGCGAGTTTCGCGGAGGACCTCGCCGTCCTTCGGCGGCTGGCGGAGGAGACGGCCGCAGCCGCGGCCGCAGTCGTGGCCGCCCGCGACGCTGCGGGAATTCACGACGCCCGAGGTCGAGGTGCAGGAGCAGCGCGCGGAGGCCTGGCGGTGGATGCGCGGAAAGCGCCCCCCGCGGGCCTGCTCGCTCCCTCCCGCGCGCCCGAAACCGCCGCAGGACCCTCAACGGCTGGCGAGGGCAAGGGTGATGCGCGAGCATCGCGCCCATGCGTCCGCCATGGACGAGCTCCGCGCCGCCGAGGCTGTCCTCTCAGCTGCGGGGCTGCCAGCTCCTTCTCGGCCGCCTGTGCAGCGAGCTGGGCTGCAAGGGTGAGTGCGGTTCCGTGGAGCGTCAGTGCCCCTCCCCCCCGTCCCATCCGGAGTGCTGCGGCGGGCCTGGCATGCACTTCCACGAGGCCGCTTGCCGATTTCGGAGTTCTTCGACCCGTACGACCTGGTGCTTGCGGCTTCGGGCCGGGGCGGGGCCGCCTTGCCGCGTCCGCGTCGCTGGCCGCCTAGCTCCGCGCATTTTGCGTGCCGCGTCGCCCGCGTGGGCGGCCAAGGGCGGCGGGGGCGGTTGGTCGCACCTGTCCGCTTTTCGGTGTTCTGTCGCTCTCATTCACTCTCCTGCCGCTTCCTTCAAAAACTCCCCCTTCTCTCCTCCCTCCTCCTCCTCCTCCTCCTCCTCCTCCTCCTCCTCCTCCTCCTCCTCCTCCTCCTCCTCTCTCCTCCTCTCTCCTTCCTCCTCCTCCTCCTCCTCTCTCCTCCTCCTCCTCCTCCTCCTCCTCCTTCTCCTCCTCCTCCTCCTCCTCCTCCTCCTCCTCCTCCTCCTCCTCCTCCTCCTCCTCCTCCTCCTCCTCCTCCTCCCCCTCCTCCTCTCAATAGTATCATATTATTATTTTGTTCCTGGCCCCCTCCCTCCCATTTCCTCTGCCCTTCCCCCCTTCCCCCTGTTCATTCCCCATTCATTTTTCCCAACCGATCTGTGGTGTGGGGTCCTCGTTTTGAAGTGACAGCGCCCCGCGTTCCTCTCCTCTCCTCTCCTCCTCCTCCTCCTCCTCCCCCTCGTCGTCCTCCTCTTCCTCCTCCTCCGCCTCTTCCTCCTCCTCCTCCTCGTCCTCCTCCTCCTTCTCCTCCTCCTCCTCGCTTCCCATCACCATCATCATCATCACCATCATCATCATCATCATCATCATCATCATCATCATCATCATCATCGTCATCGTCATCATCATCATCCCCTCCCTCTCCCTACACCATCGTCACCATCGTCACCGTCGCCCACCATCCATCAGCATCATCATCTGCAGCATCATCCTCATCCACATCCTCCTCATCCTCGTCACCATCATCGCCCCCGCCGCCCATGTCGTCACGCCCCTCGCACGTTTCGTGGCCCCACAGGGAGCCCCACCTAAGGCCACAATGGCGGTTTTCGCATGCGTCCCCCCCACGCAGGACATCGTTCCGTGGCCTCATAGGGAGCTGCACCGAAGGCCCCACTGAGGGTGTTCGCATGCGTCTCCCCCACCCAGGACAGCGTTTCGTGGGCCCATAGGGAACTCCACCGAAGGTTTCAATCGGGGTGTTCGCATGCGTCTCCCCCACCCAGGACAGCGGGCCCCATAGGGAGCTCCACCGAAAGCCTCGATCGGGGTGTTCGCAGGCGGCTCCCCAACCCAGGACAGCGCTTCGTGGCCCCATAGGGAGCTCCACCGAAGGCCCCACTAGGGGTGTTCGCGTGCGTCTCCCGCACCCAGGACAGCGCTTCGTGGTCCCATTGTGAGCTTCACCGAAGGCCCCAATAGGGACGTTCGCATGCGTCCCCCCCGCCCAGGACAGTATTTCGCGGCCCCAGGGGGCTCCACTGAACGCCATAATCGGAGTGTTCGCATGCGTCTCCTCCACGCAGGACAGCGTTTCGTGGCCCCACAGGGAGTTCCACCGAAGGCCCCAGTGGGGGTGTTCGCATGCGTCTCCCCCACCCAGGACAGCGCTTCGTGGCCCCATAGGGAGCTCCACCGAAGGCCCCTCTGACGGTTTTCGCATGCGTCTCCCCCACCCAGGACAACGCTTCGTGGCCCCATAGTGAGCTCCACTGAAGGCCATAATCGGAGTGTTCGCAGGCGTCTCCTCCGCGCAGGACAGCGTTTCGTGGCCCCACAAGGAGCTCCACCGAAGGCCTCACTGGGGGTGCTCGAATGCTTTTCCCCCACCCAGGACAGCGCTTCGTGGTCCCATTGTGAGCTTCACCGAAGACCCCATTAGGGGTGTTCGCATGCGTCTCCCCCACCCAGGACAACGCTTCGTGGCCCCATAGGGAGCTCCACCGAAGGCTTCAATCGAGGTGTTCGCATGCGTCCCCCCCACCCAGGACAGCGCTTCGTGGCCCCATGGGGAGCCCCACCGAAAGTCCCAGTGGAGGTGTTCGCATGCGTCTCCCCCGCCCAGGACAGCGTTTCGTGGCCCCATAGGGAGGTCCACCGAAGGCCCCACTGAGGGTGTTCGCATGCGTCTCCCCCACCCAGGACAGCGCTTCGTGGCCCCATGGGGAGCTCCACCGAAGGCCATAATCGAGGTGTTCGCATGCGTCTACTCCACGCAGGACAGCGCTTCGTGGCCCCATAGGGAGCTCCACCGAAGGCCCCAGTGGGGGTGTTCGCATGCGTCTCCCCCACCCAGGGCAGCGCTTCGTGGCCCCATCGGGAGCTCCACCGAAAGCCCCAGCGGCCGGGTTCGCATGCGTCCGCGCCACCCAGTACAGCGCTTCGTGGCCCCATAGGGAGCTCCACCGAAGGCCCCAGTGGCTGCATTCGCATGCGTCTCCCCACCCAGGACAGCATTTCGTGGCCCCATAGGGAGCCCCACCGAATGCGTTGCTCACAAAGACGGTACTCACAACTGCATATGGTTGGATCCTTCGCCAGGCTAATTTCCCTTAACGCCCTTCGCGCCTTGCTCTCCTCTCCCAGGGAGATGAACACGAGGGGCCGAACTATGTGCCGTGGCGGCCTGGCGCCACGCCGGCCGCCAAGCCGCGTGCTTAGCTGGAGGAGGAGTAGGAAAAAGAGGGGGACAGAGGAGGACGAGGAGGTGAACGAGGAGGAAAAGGAGGGGGGGAAAAGGAAGAGGAGGAGGGAGAGGATGAAGAGGAAGAGGAAGGGGACGGACAATAGGACAGAGGGGGGAGGGAGGAGGAGAAACAAATAAGGAGGAGGGCTGAGGAACAGGGGGCGGGAGGAGGTGGAGGAAGTCCACGACATGATGTTTTTTGGGGGGAAGGGGGGCAGCAACACGTGGGATGACAAGAAAGAGGGGGGGAGAGGGAGGGGGGCAGGATGAGGTGGCAGTAACTCGAGACGGCGCGTCTGATACATTTGACGATTGATTGACTTATTTTTGGAACTTGGGAACTTTTTCCAACGCGGCTACCAATGAAGATGGCAAGCGGCCCATCCCGCCAGGTTGTGAACAAACGGCCTTTAGATCTTGGTTCGCCTTTTGGAATCCTCTTGGGGCACGGCTTGCTGTGTTGGGGCCATATTGAGGTGGATGGCTTCAGCACGTTCAAGTTCGAGTGTGTCTTTTGGGACGCTCCTGTGGGCATTTCGGGAGCCTCCTGCGCCCCAGTCAGAGGCATTAGAGGCTCTCCTCGGCGCCTCGGAGGCTCTCTTTGACGGGTATTCGGGGCCTTTTGGGGCGATCTTCGACGTCCTGTTAACCAAATGACAGACAATTCGAACATCATTCAGCCGCATTGTTGTTTTCAGTGAGCTTGGCCTCTGGGTCTCGCCCCCGCGGTCTCCAATATGTCCCACGGGTCCCACAATAGAGTCGCAGGTCGGTCCCTTGGGGTACTGGAAACAAAACTCGTTCGCCTTTTCGGGCGCTGATTGGGCAGAAGGCATCGCTTTGTGCAGCCAGCGCCCGAGTCTGAATTGGACAGTCCCACGCAACGTAATCCAGACCTCGCGGTCAATTGGCTGTACGTTTTCACCGACCTTAGAGAGAAAGGAGAGGATGATGAAGAGATGGAGGACTAAGAGGAGGAAGAGGAGGAAACCTTTGGGGGCCCTCTTGCCGCTTCCTGGGGGCTTCTGAAGGGCCGCGAAGCTTTTCAGGGGGTTTGCCTCCTGGGGGCCTCTTGGGGGCCTCCTTGGGACCTCTTGGGCCGTCCCCTGAAGATTTCTTGGACGATCTGGTGATCTCGAAGGTCGTCTTAGGGCCCTCTTTGGGCGGTTCGGGTCTGTCTTGGTGGCCTCACCCTGTTCTCACTAAGCCAGCAGGACAGGGCCCCAGAGCGGCTTCAGGGATGTCTGTTCGTCTTCCCGGGCCGCTTTTGGTCTCCAAAGGAGCAGGGTGAGGAAGAGTTGAGGGAAGGGGGGGGGGATGGGGCAGCAGGAACGGATTGCCAGGGTGGGTCCCGGGCGCTGCCACATCACTCATGTTACTCATGTAGGCAGTCGGTCCATCGAGCAGGCGTCATTTTGACAAGAATTTGCCTGTGCCAACCTGTTCGCTGCTACACCGCCGCCGCTTAACTTGTAAGCGTCTGCCGCGTGCAGCAGCAGAGGAGCTAACTCGATTGTGTGTGTGTGTGTTGTTAGTTTATCCCTTTCACTTGCATGCTGCTGCAGCTCATTGTGTGCACAGGCGGCATATAGGTCTGATCGCAGTTGGTCGCAGATGGAAGATAGAGCAGGAGCAAGAACACCCCGACGAGAAGCAGGGAGCATGATGAGGATACCTTCGGGGATTACCTTTTGAGTGGCACTCGACATAGCTGGAGGATAGAGATGTGGGGGGGAGGAAAAGGACGAGGGGGAGCAGGATGAGAGGAGACGAGGAGAGGGGAGGAGGGAATTGGTTCGACTGGGGAGGTGGTCTGGCCCGCTCCATCGATCCATGCGGCGTGAGCACACTCAGGATACGGGTCGTCAACTCCGGGTGGAGCACCAAGATGTTCCTCGAGCAGGCTCTCATATTCCTCCAAACTCCTTCTCGAGGTTCGAGGATCCAGGCTTCTGCCGGCTTCTGGCCCGCTTTGGGCTCGCGGCGGCCCCTTCGGGGTCTCCCGTTCCTCTTCCTCCTCCTCCTCCTCCTCCTCCTCCTCCTCCTCCTCCTCCCTCAGGATGCATCTCCTTGGAGGTTCAATGTTACATCGGTGGCCGAAAACCAGGATGCTCTGGCCGAGTCCTGCTTCATCCGGCCAAACATCCTGGGCCTGATTTGGCTCGATCTGGCTTCACGGCCCCTTCTTCGGGCCTCAGTGACCCTACTATCGTTCTTACGGAGACCTCCCAGAAGTTGCCTCCTCACCTCCCGCGTGCCCCGCTGACAGGCCAGCCGCGTCGGATCGGCTGGGTCGACCAGGGCATCTGCCTCGCTCCGCAGGAGGTCGAAGGAAGGCAGGGTGAACCCGGCCAGGAAGAGGACCAAGGAAGGCAGCGTCCCAAGGAAGAGGCCCGAGGCCCGGCAGGGTGAACCCGGCCAGGAAGAGGCCAGTGACTCCGATGCGCCCGACCGCGACGACGGCAGCCACATCGGCAGCTCGAGAGGCTCCGAGGGCGGCAATCAGGGGCAACGTTGAGGGGGGATTGGTTCAGGGGGGAAACATTGACCTGAAATCGGCGATACATCGCCGATAGATCGGCGAGGGTCCCAAGATGGCAAATCCAGACGTTCCGAACTCGACAGCATGCGACGGGGCCCGCCATGCGTGCGCGAGCTGCGCGAACGGGCCCCGGCTCTTGGGCTTGAGCTCAAATGGGCGATGGGCCCAGGGGGGGACGCATCGGCCCGCCATCGCCCACCGATCGCCGAGAAGGGCCCCGCAGCCCCAACCTGCCCAGGAACGTCCGGACTCGCCATGCGGGGCCCACTGCCGATCTACCTCGGATATAGCCAGGACCCCAGGTAAGGGGACCCGGTCAGTAGTAGGGCCTCGGAGCCCCTCGATCGGCCAGAGTCACTAAACCAGGTCTGCCGTAGCTGGTGTTTTTTCGGGAGACGGCAGTTCCGGTTAGTGGGACGGGACGGGGGGGGCGCCCCCCAGTGCAAATCACTAAACCAGGTCTCACTAAACCCAGTTCTGCCAACGCCCGATTATCGGCGATGTATCGCCGTTTTCAGGTTGCTGTCTTTTCCCCGAGTCAGTTCCCCCCCCCTGGCGTTGCCCTTCAGGCAGCATCCGTGGCTCCGTCCGGGTGTCCCAGTCGTCAGCAAGGACATCATCCAAAGCGCTGCGCGATGTCCCACACGACCCCTTCCCATTCGTCCTTCGTTCTTCCCCGCTCCTCGCCGCCCTCCACTTCTTTCGGAGGCAGGCCTCCCACTGGTAATGGTACCCCCTCCCTCGTTTTCGCCTTGTGGAGCCTAGGGGGGGCTCGTCGCTACGGCTGGATTCACCTCAGAATCCTGGTCTACCCGTCACCACGCGCCCACGAAGATACCTTTCCTTTATTTTCTGTCTTTTTCGGATTCTGTGTGTTTTAACACAAGGTTTCACTTGTTGTTTCCCGCATGGCTTTGCTTTTTTTTTTTTTTTTTTTTAAAAAAAAAAAAAAAAAAAAAAAAAAAAAAAAAAAAAAAAAAAAAAAAAAAAAAAAAAAAAAAAAAAAAAAAAAAAAAAAAAAAAAAAAACGATCCGATTGTTGTCGCTGATGGTGCTCCCGCTGTAGTGCGGGCCTCATTGTCGGATCGGCGCTTTACTCCCGTCGTTCAGAGTGGCGCTCTCTCCGTGGGCCACTTTTCTGGATCCGAAAGACTTTTTATAGTTGTCACCTCCCTCATTTCCCCTCCTCTGCCTCCCCTGCCTGCTCCTCCTGCTCTTCCCGCTCGTTCCGCTCAAGTTCCTGCTGCTCCCTTGTAGCAGTCGCGACGCAGCGTGCGAGTTCCGTGCTCGCCGTAGCCGCTCGCGCTCGAGCGGCTTTCCGGGGCGGCGGATGGGAGGTTTCGGCGGGCCCTTCTCTCCGTCTGGCTCTTCGGCACTGGGCTTAGGTCGGACCTGTCCCTCTACAGGAGGAATACTCAAATGGAGGAATATTCAAAAGTAGTAAAACATAGTCTGGGGGCCATGGTTTGAGTATTTCTTGAATGCTTGTTTTGTACAGTTGTTGAACATGTTGTTAATTTTTTGTTCAAGATCAGCCTGTAGGGGGACACGCCCGACCTAACACTGGGCATGGCGGGCGATATCGCGGCTGGATTCGAGGCGGGCCTCGGGGTCGGCCTGTGTGCGCTCGCCCCCTCCCTCTCGGCCAGCGCCTGCCCGAGCTCGCGGGGCATCGTGGGGGGCCCCAGTGCTGCTGGGCCTGTCGGTGGCAGGCGTGGTGCTCGCCGTCTCGGGCGTGCGCGCTGCTGGTTCTCGAGACGCGGGCCCTGTGCTGTTCGTGGTGCGCGACGATTCGGCTGGCGCTGGAGGGCGCCTTCGCGCTCAAACGGCCGCTGGTGCAGGCTCCTTGTCTGGTACAGCCTCGAGCGGATCACAACAATGGTGTCGAGGCCGCGAAAGCGGAAGCTCTCGGGCTTGAAACCCGGGGGCATGGCATTCGTCAGCTACGGCGCGGACGGGGAACTTTGGCATGAACGTTTGATTGTCGCAGTCGTGGGCGGCTGCACTCACGTTGTGCTGACGCCAGACGGCGACATCCACGCGGAGACGATCAGCTGGGAATACATCGAAGACTTCGGCGAAGGGGGCCCTCGCGGGAAGTTTCCGCTTGGGCTTGGCGCGGCGCGCGGCCAGCTGGTGCATGGGTTTCAGGAGCGGCCTTCCGGGCGAGAGTGGAATGAACTCTTGCAGATCGCGGAGAGGCACATGTGAGGCCTGTCCGCTGAGGAACCGAATCCGCAGCCTGAAAAGCAGCAGGTGCTGGGGCCGCGCCGATGTAAGGGCTGGCAGCGGTTCCTACGGAGGCCGACGAGTCTCTGGGAGTCTTCAGGTGGGTCAGTGTTTTGGGGTCGTCCGCGGTGCTCGTGGGTAATGCGTTCCTCCTTCCCGAACGCCTCAGTTCCCGCCGGACCAGTTCGAGAGCGTGTGCGCGATGGGGTTGTACGACTTGTGGCTGCGTGGCGACCCCGCCGTGCTGCGCCGCGTGGAGGACGTGGAGCAGGTTGAGTAGTCAATGCGCCCCTCCGCGCGACCAGGTTCATGCCCGTCTCACCCGTCTTGCTTGCTTCTCACTGGCTGCTTCTGTCCTTGCTTTGGACATTCTCTGCTCCTGAAGCTTACTTTTGTGGTTCAGATATAGTGGAAAAGGAGCGTGCTGCCGGGCGCGCGCGCCGAGGGGCGTCCCCCTCGTCGTTGTCGTGTCGTCGGCTGGCCGCAGTCCTCACTTCAGTATTATCTCTGTTGCATGCTTAACGGCATTATCCTTTCTTGCCCAGGTCTCCCACGAAGCCCATTGACTATGGGACATCATCGGGGCATATTGCTGGGATAACGAATCGCCAGGCAAAATATTGGTTATCATCCGAAACAACGGCGCAGCCGTTCGCTTCGGGGAGCATGGGGTCCCAAGAAGGAACGTTCGGGAGAACAGAACATCGTGAATCTTCCGAGCGTGACGCAAGTATGACCAGGCGATGGAATTCTCTTGTTCTTCCCAGTAAGAAAGCATCAGGGACTATGTTCGATTTAACAGAAGGAGACTCGTCGGTTGATTCAGGGAGAAGGTCCATTGAAGTACACTCGGGTAGAAGGGATGGCACAGCCAGAACATCTAAAAAGGGACCCTCTGAAGTGGTGTTGGCGCACCCTGGATCTCAGAAGTCGATAGACCTAGACCTTGAAATCGAATGGTTGTTGGGTCACGCTCCTTTTGAAGTCCCGGGTGTCGAGAATCTGGGCACTGGGAGCGCGGTTCGGAATACCTTGCGCGGGGAGGATGAGGATGTGAGCGACATGCAATCGGAGGGGGACTTTTCCCATCCGATAGAAATGAATGAGGAATCTGCTCGATTCCACACTTCGCCTCGTCCGTCACGTCACCTGGAACCCCCTCTGGATTTGAGTGCTGATCATGTATCTGACCATGTGATGTTTGAGGCCAGCCAAAAAGTCATTCTTGATTCGGACGATGAATGCAAATATACAGAAAGGCGAATTCAAGATGAGTTCTCATCGGCACAGCCGATCATGAGCTCCCCGGACGCTGCGCGCGCGGCGAGGAGCGCGCGAGAGGTTGCAGGGGCGACTCCTCGTCCGTTGACGAAACCGAGGAGTGAGAACGACGACTTGAATGTCTCGCCTTCACCGCGAAGTTTTTACATACCACATTTCTCATTGCCTGGAACAAGTAGAGATAGAGTGCCAGAACTTGATGAGCTTGTTGTTCAGGGCGAGCGAGATGATTTGGCAGGGAGCATGGATGTAGATAATCCAGCGAGGGGTGTCAGGACAAGAGAACAACACACTCCTACCCTGAACGGTGAGTGGGGGCGCTCCAGCAATGCCCCCAGGGCCGGGCGTTCCAGTTCCAGAGGGTTTAACGCCTTTGGTTCGCCGCGAACCTCATCGAATAGAACCGCCAGCAGTTTTTCGATGTGGGAAGTTTGCTGGGATGCCGGGCCAATGCGCTCTGCCCGCGCGGAGAATCGGCGCCCCGGGAAAGCGCGCGAACCGGGGGGGTCACGTCGAAGACCCGCGTGTTCTCAACGCTCGAATGTTTGCCCCAAGCGTAGCCTAGCATGGCCCTGCAATGAGTGCATCACGATGGAAGAGCACCATTGCCATCATCTTGCGACCCAGGAATGGACTGAAAGAAACAGACAGGATCGAGAGCAGCTGAGGGCTGCGAGCGCGCGCACAACAGTCTTTCTGAGGTCCAGGTCAATGGGCAGGCTGCCGAAGAGGCCCAACGCCGACTCGCAATTTCTGAGGCCGAAAAGCAGGCAATTGCGCGGAGGATGGAGCATGAGAAAACCATCATTGTTGAAGATGCGCAGAAATTGATGCAGCGCGCCGAGGCTAATGGCGCGGGCGTCACGAAAAACAAGGCGGCGCCTTGCTCAAGAGGACATTGAGAAGCCGAAGATCCCGAGTGTAGCAGACAAGCCGGTGTCTGACCGACAGCAGAAATCAGAGAGAGAGAGAGAGAGCTACTTGCAGAGAGATGGTTGATGCCGCGGGGAGGGCAGGAGAGAGAGAATCTCGAGAACCGGCAGCGCGAGAACATCAAGAGCTAAGAGGTCAACTCGAAGCTGCTAAACTCGAGGTAGATAGAGCAAAGCCAGACGCATTGCGAGCCCTTAGAGAACAAGGACAACATACCCAGGCAACAAGAGAGGAGGACCATGAACGAATGGCCGATGCCGTGGAACGTTTTAAGGGGCAAGCATGATAGCAGATACGAAACAACGCCCTTGCAACTCGGGCAGTCAGTGAAGAAAACATGAAGTTGAGATCTGACCTCGAGCAGCGGCGAATGGAGGAAGAGGCTGATTCGTCACCGGCACAGCCGATGCATGTTGAGCCGCCCCCTTGCCCTATCGTTGCTCGACCTGCTAAGGCGCCAAGTGGGTCGAGAACCCTTGCGCGACCTGACGCCCCCAACCATGCCTGTCATGTTTGCGCGCAGCTTTCGTCCGACACATGCAAGGGTTGCGCGATGCATGTGCGCAGTGACCATCTGGACTTGGGCACCAAACGCTGCGACGATTGCGCTTGGAGGAAAATGTCAGGATATCGCGTTGAGAACGACGAGAAGAAAGAGCCTCGATATGCATGGCGCCCCGAACCCAAGTAACGCCCATGATGAGAAGGCACCGAGACACTCGGTTTTGCCCGCGGATGATAAACCTGAGCGACAGGTGAGTAATGTTGCTGATATTATGGGGATGCCAGTCGTCAAATCGGGGAGGCCAGGCCATGACGCAATGCCACTTCTAACTGCTCCGCCAATACCTACGCTTCCTTTTGCAAAATCGCATCTCGTTCCAGGGCCAGCTGTTGAGAAGACCTGGGCAAGAAGTCAGACTTCGGCATGGGGGGCGGGGGGGGGGCCCGGGGGGTGATCCCCGGGATCGTTCTTTTCTGCGAGGATATCGGGCCATCCTAATGCCTTCATTGCCTGGGCACCTTCCTTTTACAGTCGGCACAGCCGCGACTGGAGAAGGAGGCGGGGGCCCGGGAGGGCATGATGCCGATCGGAGAGATTATCAAAGCGCAGCTCCCAGCGCAGGAATGATCGTTGCCTTGCATTTTGATGAGACGGGTAAGTCCAAGCCGCCCAGGGCCCCCCAAAGAAGACCGGGGGGCGATGGCGACCCACTGGAGATGGCCGCGGGGGGCCTCATGGCCACAGTGACCCCGCGTGGCGACGATTCCATGCTAATCAAATTGACACCAAGTGGAGAAATTTCGCAAACAATAAAGAATTTAAGTTACTCGATATACTGAGTGTTCAGACTCTCCGAGAATGGAAGCAGCATTGCGTTAGAGTTGTCGCTGGATCGTGGCATGACGCCCACGCAGCACAGGCGTGGGTCAGCGAAGCAGTGGGTCCCGATGTGCCCAAGGAGAATGTCAGAGATACTGGGGGGATTGATGCGCCTTGATATGATGATAGCTACCAACTTGCTTGAGAAATTTGCAAAGAGGAAACACAATCAACGTCTGACAGTGCAACATGCACATTTTCTGTGGCAAATCAATCGCATGGAACATTCGTGCCAGATCGAAGGACGTCTCCTCGCAGGTCGTGAGATGATACGAGCCATATGCGTTTGGTGTTCTGTCAGGTCGGAGAGCGGACAACATTGGACATGTCGAGACCTCTTCAAATTGACCATTGATCGACAGAAACCTGACCAGGACTTGCATTATTTCTATAGCGAACGGATGGAGCGATACGATACATGCACGTTTCTATGAACAGATAAGACAGGTCCCTAGGCTTCAGTCCGCCATGCAGTGGTATGAGATGGCAACGGATCTGCCAGGCACGGGAATGAGAACGTATCAGTGGCTGTTGCTTCAGGTTGAGTCTCTCACGATGCGAGATAGAGAACAGCGGGCAATTTCTGAACCGGAGCCAACCCTCATTTCCAGAAGTAGGCAGGCCCGCTTAACAGGCGGGAAGAGTGAGGGCAGCGGAGGTGGAAGTGGGCCTCTGCCATGGCAGCAACAATCCAGGGATGCGCAATGCGTTCGCGGCCTCGGGCCGACGGAGGTGTCGAGGTGCCCATGCCCCCCCCTGCCCCGCTTCGCTCGCATGGGTCATTGGCCCAAGACATGCAGAGACCAGCGGCTGCCCAAGAGGCGGACGCACCCGGCGAAGACAGCATGCCCGACTCCATCGCCATCCCCTGATTCCGCGACCCATGATGGTAGGCCACCACGTAGGAGTTGTAATGATTCAGACGGGGTTGCGGAAGTTCTGATGGCTCACTTGCCGAACGCAGCGAAGCTCAAGTGCAGAGAGGATCACGATGGCAGCTCAAACCATGACGCGTTGACTCAATGGCAGGACCTTCTCATTGCAGTGATGAAGCAGGGTGGTGGAACATCCATCACCCCGAAAACTGCCATCGCTGCTTTCGCCACCGTCGCGAAGCGGAACCAGACCAAGAACTGGCAGGTGGTTGGATCGGAACTTACGGATTGGTCAATGCCCCAGGGTAGAAGGCTCAGGGCTATGCTCCGCGACGTGGGGCAAGGCTTGATCATGGCCCGTTCGCGTCCTCACAAGCTAGCCTCAGACTGGCTATTACCCGTTCTGGCTGTTGTTGGGGTGCTCGGGGATGGAAAATATGGGCCCTGAGCCTTTGTGATTGTTATGCTCGCAGCAGGTTCGTTGATCTGGGTGCGCGCAGATGCCGATCCATCTCGTTCCATCGCAGTCCATCGCACCGCGATGGAATGCGATGGACGGCGACGGGACACAATGGTTTGGCATCTGTGCGCGCATCTCCTTTCGACGATCTGCGAACTGGCTGTGACCTGCAGGGCTCGGTGGTGATAAGGTTCTTGCCATCCCGCGAGATGCAGCCGTGTTCTGCGCCCACTGGTGGGCACGGTACCTCGCCTGCGGCTACGTCGCCTACGCCTGCTGGTGGCGGAGGGCCAGCCGTCGACGTCTTCGAGAGGCACGACTTCGAGTGCGACAAGGAGTTGCAGGCGAGGCGGGAGCTAACCATGGAAGCTACACATTGCAGCCAATCTCGCAGCGCCGCCTCACCCCCCACTGTGGAGGATGATGGCCTGACAGGTTATGATCGCGAGGATGGAGAGGATGAGAGGGGGGCGATGACGTGAATCATGGTTTCGGTGGGGAATCAGTACTGAAGCGGGATTGGCGTGCCCGGTCGAGTTGACCTTCCATGGTAGTTTCTGCGCAGACAGCTTGGAGATGGACCGCGACGAAAAAAAAACGACGGCGCCGCTTTCCGCGCGGAGGCGTCGAAGCAGAAGAGCACGCGCGCGCCGGAGGCCCCCCGACCGAACGCAGGGCCAGAAGAACTCGCAGTCGTTTGGTTCTCGAACGAGACTGGCGACGACACCTGCTGGACAATTCGGACCTTGAGCGTCGGCGAGCTGGAATCGCGTCTTGAGTCGACCAAGCCCAGTCAAACCATTTCGGAGGCGTACTGCAAGGGCAAATCCAGGGTGGTTCCCCGCTGGAGCGAGGAGTTCGCGAACGTTGAAAAAAACAGGAAGTGCAAAAAGATGCTGCAGATTCAGCGCCATGGACATGAACGCATTCGCCAAGTCACGCAGGTGGTCGTTTCAGATTTGCCAGGGCCGAAAGTCAATGAGGCGATCAACTACATGAACAAGCTCATGGAACAGTTCGCCGCTGGCCAGGTGGACACTGACGGGGCGAAGAAGCGGAAGTGCGAGTGGGAGGTGGCTTTCAAAGCAGAGGGAGATGCAGGAGCTGGCGGCGTGGACCCACCAACGTCGACCAAGTTGAAATGCCCAGCCGCAGCACTACGACGACCGGCAGCCGCCGAGCCACCACCAGATCAGCCACCAGCAGATGAAGTTCCGCAATCACCGCTGAAGAGGAAGCCCGCCGCATCATCGCCGGACACCTCCGTTCAGACTCCGAGTCCGAGGCGCTCGACACGTGGCGCAGGGGTGGCAAGCTTTGAGGAGGACATCCCGAAAGCTAATCCAATTCCTGCGTCGAGCGACGCCTCCGACGACTGAGATTCGGCCATGTCAGGCGCCACTCAAACGCGCGCAAAGTCGGATCGACATCGATGGGCCCGCATTCCCGACTCGCCCCCTCGAAGGCAGGGGGAGCGGCAATTCTTCGACTTCCCCCTCCGCCCCGCCCGCCCCCAACTGGAGCGGGGCATTGAGGGAGGAGGCGATGGGGTGGTGGGGGAACTAGAGGAACTGCCCCTCCCTTTGTCTTTTCCTCCTCGCCCTCGCCCTCAACCCTTCGCTCTCTTCAGCCCCATCGCTTCCCCCTCCTTCCCTCGCCCTCGCTCTCCCTCCCACTTCCCTTCCTTCCCCCCCTCGAGCTCCGATCTCCGCTCCCGCGGCATCTCTGGCCCAGGCCCTCATGGGGAATGGATTCTCTGTCAGGCCGCGCGATTTCTGGAACGCCCCCCTCGGAACGCTGCCCAAGAGGAACGCCGCGGCAGAGGCTGTGGTTTCGAAATTGGGGAGGGGGGGGCGGATGATAGATGAGACTGATGAGGAGCAGGAAGATGAGGTCATGAGAACGCAAACGACCATAACAACACATAAAAAAGGGGAAGCTGCTACTCGTTGCAAGATCATCGACCTGGGATGGGATAACCAGAGGGGCCCGGGCGTTCGCGGCGGCGAGCGCGGCGGCCACAAAAAGGGAACAGGTTTTTTGTTAAGGGGGGGCATGGCTGCCAGGGATCGCGCGGCGGGCCATTCGGCCGTTGTCTGGATCATTGGCAATCCTCACCATGTAGAGCAAGTGGGGCACAGCGGGAGTCATCGGGCCCCCCCCCCGCCGCTCTTGAAGTGAGGGCGCGAGGGATTGGGGGGGGTGAAGAGGGCGTGTGAAGGCGGTGATGAGGGTTATGATGGTAGTCGCCCCAGCCATTCACAGTCTGGCAAGTGCGCCCCAGGATGCGTTCGCTTCGAGTGGAACTCGCGCGCCAGAGCGGCAGCGCCCTGTGCGACCCGTCACCCGCTGCGCTGCGCAGCTGCTGGTTCCAGCGCAACAGGGGCGCAGGGCAATTGGGTCGCGCTCGCTCGTTCGAGCTGTCCGCCTCGGGCCCTGCCCGGCCCCCCGCGAAAGCCCCCTACTCATGCTCGTCGCGCCCCCCGCTCCGCCCCCCCCCCTCCCCGCCAGGCCCAATTATTTCGCGCGCTACCCCCAGTGCCCCGAAGAGTCCGCAATGGGTAGGGGCAGTGAAATCGCCCTCCGCACATGCCACCCCTAGCAAACAGGGGTCGCCAAATCCCGCTTCGCGCGCGGGGCACTGGCGCCCGGGCGCCGCGGGCAATCCGAGCAGGCCTCGTCGTTCCAGCGCAGGCGGTCGCGGCCCAGGCGCAGCGGCCGCGAAACAGGGGCGATGTTATTTGTCAAGGACGGGCGCCGGCGATAGGGTTCGCGCGGGGGGGGCGCTCGTTATTCATCGGCAACCCCCGCCGTGCAACGCGCGCGCGGGGCGCGGCGGGAGTCTGCGGCCCTTGGCGGCGCCTGGGAACGCGCGACATCGCGCGTTCGTTTGGTTGAGGACGTGCGGGGGGCGCGGGGGCGGGGGGGGGTGGGGGTGGGGCGGGGTGGGGCGGGGCGGGGCGGGGTGGGGCGGCGTGCGTGCGCGCGCGCATGCGCGTGCGCGCGCATGTGTGCATTGGGGGGGAATGGCGAGAAGGGTGCTCGACGTCGCGGCCGGGCCCCGTCGGGCAATCGCGCCGCGGCAAACGATCGTTTCGAGTGGAAGGCGCGCGTCAAGGCGGCACCCCCCCGTGCATATGGCAAACTGCCCATTGCGCCGCGTCCCTTTTCCAATGCAAATGGTTCGTGGGGCAATGGGGAAGCGCTTGCTCGCTCGAGCCGCATGTCTTGACCCTCGCCCCCCGCCCCTCCCCTCTCCCCCTCCCCATCAGAAAACAAGCGACACTTCGGGCTCATGGTCGTCGCACGGTCGCCCCGGCTCGAATCATCATGTTCGCTGCTTCCGGTGCTTCAATGGGCCCGAAGGGGGGGGGGGGAGGGCCAGGGGGGGCGGGCGGGCGGGCGGGGCGGGCGGTTGGAAGGGGGGGATCACCCGTGAAATCAGGGGTCGCCGACTTCTGCCTTGCGTGCGGGACGCGGGGCTCTGGCACGCGGGCGTCGCAGAACGTCCACGTGGACGTGTTCAGTCTATGTCGGCACCCGAGGCTCTTGTGGGTCGACTTGAAGTCGCCCATGACAGGTTTGGTCGCGCGCCGGTTTCGTTCGGCGCCCTCCCCCCTCCCCCTGTTCAGTGCCCAGCCGCATGTGGCGAATGTTTCGGTTGGCTGTTCATGCGTTCCTCGCCCCCACTTCCTCTTCGCGCGCCCCTCGCCCCCCGGTGCCGCCTGCGATTGCGGGGGCGGGGGCGGGCGGGGTTGGGCGCGAGAGTCATTGCCCGCGTCCCGGTTTGCTTTCGCGTTTCCCGCCCCCGCGCGGGGGCGCCGCCTCTGCGCTTTGGCGCTCGAGGCGCCCGAAGTTTTATAAAAAATGCCCCCCCCCCCCCTGCTCCCTTCCCGACTCCGCCCCGGGGCGAGGACGAGGAGAAAGGGTCGGGGCGAGGAGGGGGGCGGGGGTGCAGGGCGGGGGGCGATGACAGCGATGGCGAGGCAAGGAATGGCGTGGAAGGGGGGCGGGAATGACAGCGACAGTGCCGAGCGGGATGGGGATGGAGGCGACGCGGACGACGAGCAGGGAATTCTAGACGCTTCGTGCAACACCACCAGCTCACCCAGCAACGATGCCCAGACAAGTTGCACTGGTTAGGGAAAGAGGGGAGCACGCAGAAGAACCAAAGGACCGCCATGCTCCTAAAGAGGGGGGGAGGGGATCGGAGATGGACGAGATGGAGGAGGAAGGGACGAGGGAGGGAAGGGGGGGGGGCGGGGAAGTGGAGGCGGGCGAGGAGGGGCAGGGGGATGAACGGCCAAAGAGGAGGAGGAGGAGGAGGAGGAGGAGGAATAATCGGTAGGACAGTATCGAGGAAGCGGGGGGCGAGCACAAAGGCCAGAGGCCCTTTGGATGCCTTTCGGGGCGTCTTCGGATGTCTCTCGGGAGCTTCCCGGGGGCCGCTTGGGACATCTTGGGGGGCCTCTTGGCGGCCCAGGGGGGTTCTTGGAGCGTCTTGGGTGCCTCGGGGAACCTCGTGGAAGTCTCTTGGGAGCCTCTTGGGGTGCCTTTTCGGGGCCTCTTGGGGGTCTCTTGGGGGCCTGTTCGGAGCGTCTTCGGGCCTCCTGGGCGCCTGCTCGGGCAATCTTGGAGTGGATGGATCGAAGGAGGGGGGGGGTCCTAAATTATCGCTGCCACATGGATAGCCCGCCTCTGGGGCCACTTTTGCGGGCGCTTTGGAGCGCTCTTGGAGCCCGCTCGGGCCTCTTTTGGCGCTCTCTTGGGCCCTCCAGGAGCCATCTTGGGCCACGGAAGGCAATCGAAAGCAAAAGAGCGGGAAGGTAAACAACGCATAGATTTTCGGTAGGTGCTTGATGTTGGCGCCCTGGGGCGGCTTGGAGGGGAGGGGCTTCGTGGTCGCTTGGATCAGTCTTGGGGCGATATGGGGGCCTCTTGGAGCATGTCGGGAGCCATGTTGAGCTATCGCGGGCTATCTTGAGCCATCTTGGAAGTCATCTTGGGCTCCCTGAGGCGCTCTGAGAGCTATCCTGGGCCATCTTGGAAGCTCCAATGGGTCGCAAGTCCAGGTCCAGGGGGGAAGGGTTTGGGGGGGTTGCGAACCCCTTACCGAGGGGTGGGAGGGGAAGCTGGAAGAGGACATGCCTTAAACCAGTCACTCCCAGAGGGCTCGTGGGACTTCGCAACCTTACGCTCGTTCGGAGGGGCGGCGGATTCTCTTGGTCACTACGGTGCGCGCAATGAATCGTTGCCGGAACCGTTGTGCGTCGTTCGACTGCCCTGCAAGAAAGAGCCCGCGAACTGGGGGCGTGGCATTTCCGTTTGCTGCGCCGCTGCCGCAGCTGCTCCTCGCCCGCCCACGCCCTCGCCCGCCCCCCGTCGACCCCGGAAAAAAAGAGTGAATATGAAGAGGGCGGGGAGGAGATGCGGATTCCATCTCCTGATCGACGCCATCCGACATGCCCCCCTTCGGGGAGGGGGGGGGGGAACCGCCCCGAGGCCCACGGGAGGGCCCCGAAGCGAGCCCCCAAGACGGCCCAGGGAGGCCCCAACACGGCCCAAGACGCCCCCAGCGACGGCGTACGAAAGCCCGAAGATGCAGCCCGCGAGAAGCGATTTGAGTAAGCTCTGGAAGCTTTTCCTTCCGAATTGTCTTCCGAACCTCCCAAGGCCGCCCCCAGGAGACACCAAAAGAGTTCCCAAGAGGTCCCCAACCGACCGCTAGAGGCCCCCTTTCACTGCGCCTAGGAGGCCCCGAGACGCCCCATAGGTAGTATCCAATATACTTTCAGGAGGAAGGGCCGTGTCAAGTTTTCGGAAGCCCGTCGAGAAGCAGCTTGTAAAACTCATTGGGCCATCGATGTTTTTCCACTCGAGGGCCTCGTGGGCGCCCCTTGCAGCCTTCTCGGGCGGGCGCCATTTTCGGTCATCTTGTGGCCTTTGTGTGTCGTCCCGAGGTTTTCTTGGGCAGTCTTGCGGCCGTCTTGGGGGCTTTCGGGGCCGTCTTGGGGCGAGCTTCGTTATGCTCGGGCGGCGTGTGCTTCTTGTGGAGCCGACTGGAGGCCGAAAAGGGCGCCAGATAGCACAGTCCGATGGGGGCGGTTTTGCAAGCTTGCGCGAAACGAGAGGGTCGGCTTAACCACGAACTTTAACACCAGCTGCTCAACAGAGGGCCATTCCAATACGCACAATCCGTGCAGGCACAGTGGCGGATAGCAGTATTTCGCGTCATGCCATATTCAAAACATAACAAAATACAGCATTGCGTTGCGTTGCACCGCGTCGCTCCGCATTGCAATGCATTGCCTTGAGCCTTTCCCTGGGGGGTCCTTCGTGGAGCCGTACCCAGTTTTCTAAGTGCGCGCGGCCTGAGCGACGCATCTGGGCATTCGCATGAACGTTTCTGCGCCCGAGGGCGCGCCGATAGCCATTTCGGCCCAAGCGAGATTCGAGGCTTGCGCGAGACACGACGCGTGAAAGTGACTTTTCGCTGGTGGCCTTTGGTGAGCGGCTTTCTGGTCCTCGGTGGGGGGCCCTCGTTGCCGCGGCCGGGCGCAGCTCGAGAAACGAGTCAGTTTGGGCCCTGGGAGGGGTACGGGGGCCGATTTTGAGCGAAAATGTGCGCGCCAAAGGTCGCCCCTGCCAGAGGTCACTCTTGCGTGGAGACGACTCAGGCTTGTTCCGCGGCGCACGCGGGGCATCGAGTGGCGGCGTTCACGAGGGGGCGGTGGTGGTGTGGTGGTGGGTGGCGTGGCGGTGGTGGTGGTGGCGCGGCGGCGGTGGCGGCGTGGGGGGGGGGGGGGGGGGGGCGGGCCAGGGGGCAGCTACGCGCACGTTTTTTTTTTACATGGCAACTTGCCTCTTGGCGCACCCCCGCCGGCCCATCCAGAAACGACGCCGAGGCAAGTAAACGGCGAGCAGGCAAGCAGAGGGGGTGGGATCATATATCGGGGCAGCCGTTTCTCTTTCGAAGAGGGGGGGGGGGGCGAGGAGGGGGCGGGGGGGCAGGGGAAGGAGGAGGAGGAAACGGGGGAGGCGGTGGGAGGAAGGAAATGGGGGGAACGCGGAGGGAGGGCGGAGGGGGGGGCGGGGGGGGGGGGCGGGGAAGGAAGGAGGGGGGGGTGGGGGGGGAGGGGGCGGGAGGAGGAGTGAAAAGGATGGGGGGATGAAACGGGGGCGGCAGGGAGGATGAGGGAAGGGGAAAAAGGGGAAGAGGCTGGGGGGGGAGGGGGGGGGGAGGAGGGAGAGGAGGGGCGAAAAGGGAGGAGGACAGGGGAGGAGGGAGGAGGAGGGAGTAGGAGGGAGGAAGAGGGAGGAGGGAGGAGGGATGGGGGGACGGGGGGACGAGGGGGAGGGCGACGAGGAGGAGGAGGGGGAATGGGCGGACGAAGGGAGTGGGCGGCGAGTGGAAGGGGCGGGGCCCCTAGACCACATAGCTCTGAAGCCTAGGGCCCTTGGTTTTGGACCTGGCGGCCCACTCGCGTTCAATGTCCCGGTCGGCGGCTTTGAAATCCGGGGCCAGGGGGTCCGGGGCCGAGGGGCCCGAACCCCTGGGGTTTATCGTCTTGGATTCAAGGTCTTAGCCCGGCAATCTCACGCGTCGGAGCCCACGGTCAGGGCGACCTTTGGGACTTGTGGGGGCATGTATGATTTGGGTGGCCTGTCAGACCTGTGGTGCTTTTGTGAATTGTCGGGCCTGTGGCGCCAGTGGGGCACACTCGATGCGCGGCGCCAGTGCGACATGTGGGGCCACGTGGGATTCTGGGACCTGCGGGGCGTTTGCGGCCCATGGTGTTTGTGGAACCTGTGGGGCCTGTGTGGCTTGCGGAGCCTGCGTGGCTTGCGGGTCCTCGGGGTCTCGCGGGATCTTGCGTGGTTTGTGGGGCCTGGGGGGCCCGTGCGTTACGCGGTGCTTCTGGGGCCCGCGGCGCCGCCCCCCCAGGCCGCCCCCCCGCGCCCTGATGGATCCAGGGCCCGATTATTATCAATTCTCGGTACCAGAATTGACAATTCACGGACCGAAAATAATTTGTTTGGCAGGCGGACCATTTTAGTAAAGCGCGCACGCCACTTTACTAAAGCGGGCACGCCACTTTAGCAAAGTGGACGAAGGGGTTCGCTTGCTGAAAAATGCCAAGCAGCGCCACTTTAGTAAAGCGGAGGCGACACTTTACAAGAGCGGACAGGACACTTCAGTAAAGCGGGCACGCCACTTTATTTAAGCGGGAACGCCACTTTAGTAAAGCGGACAAACCCACTTTAGTAAAGCGGAAATCCCACGCCAGAGAAGCGGAATATGCATCTTTAGCACAGCGGGGCTGCGCCCCCGCGGGCCGGGCGCGCGGGGCGCGCTAGGGCCGAAGGTTAGCCCCGGAGAATGTCAATGCGACGGGGGGGCAACAGCGGCGGCGACGACGTCGTCGAGAAGCCGCCCCCCCAGCGCGCGGGGGGCGCGCGCGGCGGCGCGCATAGGGGGGAGCGGGCCCGAATTCCCAGGCGGGGGGAAAGCCTCCCAGGCCCCAATGCAAATCCCCAGTCGCCCCGAAGAGCCCCGAGGGATTCCAGCACCGCACAGGCGGAGCCAACGCCGCACAAACGGAGCCAACGCCGCACAAACGGAGCCAACGCCGCACAAATGGAGCCAACGCCGCACAAACGGAGACAGCACCGCACAAACGGAGCCAACACCGCGCAAACGCAGCCACCACCGCACAAACGGAGCCAACGCCGCACAAACGGAGCCAACACCGCACAAACGGAGCCAACACAGCACAAACGAAGCCAACACCGCACGAACGGAGCCAACACCGCACAAACGGAGCCAACGCCGCGCAAACGGAGCCCTCCTTCTTTTTATGTTCTCTTCACGATGATTGCGCTGGGACAAAGAAGGCGCAGTGCTCGTAGGAGGGCCACCACCTTCCAAGAAC
This sequence comes from Prorocentrum cordatum, assembly GCA_963575745.1. Classification (NCBI taxonomy): domain Eukaryota; class Dinophyceae; order Prorocentrales; family Prorocentraceae; genus Prorocentrum; species Prorocentrum cordatum. The sequence goes on from CAUYUJ010009657.1 coordinate 395,428, forward strand.
ACCCTCGTCTCCTCGGCCGCCCCGTCGCGCCACCCCCCTCCCCCGCGCCGCCAGCTTGAGCCGCGGGGGGCCTCGGCGACGGGCGCAAGTGCGATCGCAAATTGAGCGGCCCCGGGGGAGGTTTGAGACCCAGCTTCGCGCTGTCACCCTGGGTAGCACGGCGGTCGCAGGCGGCCATCGTGGCCGACGCTCAAGGTCGGGGCAATCGCCGGGCAGATCGAGGCCGAGCTCTGGGTGATTCCCAGTGGCGCCGCTGGTTCACTCCGCACGCAGTGTCCTGAGTGTAGTGGGAATATTTGGGCTTGGACTGAGTTGGAACACGCGGCTTGGATCTCTGGGCAACTGGCTCGGAGTTCTTCCGACGCGGCGGAAGAGGGGGGGGCGCTACAGACCCCCGACGCGCGCGCACGCATCGGAGTTCTGCGTTGTCCACAATAGAAAAGTCAATATGCCAGTTTATATATATATATATTATATATTTATATATAAATGATTTCTAAATTTCTGTGGTTCTTTAAGGAGGTCGTCGGGCGCGTCGACTTCTCTATTCTGGGCGCTACAGACCCCCGACGCGCGCGCGCGCGCGCGCCTTGGAGTTCTGCGTTGTCCACAATAGAAAAGCCGATATGCATATCTAAAAACTAAATTTTAAGATTCTGTGGCTCTTTAAGGAGGCCGACGGGCGCGTCGACTTCTCTATTGTGGGCATTAGAGGCCCCCGACGCGCGCGCGTCGGTTTTTTGTTCTGAGCGCCTGGGAATGCTTGGGAGCGCTTGGGAGCGCCTGGGAGCGCCTGGGAGCGCTTGGGAGCGCACCGGAGCGCCTGGGAGCGCCAGGCCAGGCCAGGCCCGCTCGTGACACCCCTACCTGCTCAGCCCGGCCAAACCAGCATGGGAGCGCCGGGGAGCGTTGGGCAGCGCCTGGGAGCACTTGGGAGCGCTTGGGAGCGCCTGGGAGCGCCTGGGAGCGCTTGGGAGCGCTTAGAGCGCCTGGGAGCGCCTGGTAGCGCTTGGGAGCGCCTGGGAGCGCCAAGGCAGGCCAGGCCCGCTCGTGACACCCCTGCCCGCTCAGCCCGGCCCAACAGGCATGGAGCGCCTGGAAGCGCTCGGGAAACGCTTGGGGGCGTCTGGGAGCGCTTGGGAGCGCCCGGGGGCGCCGGGGAGCGGTTGGGAGCGCCTGGGAGCGCTCGGGAGCGCCTGGATGCGCTTGGGGGCGCCTGGGAGCGCTTGGGAGCGCCAAGCCAAGCCGGGGAGCGCCCCCGGGCGCCGGGGAGCGCCCGGGAGCGCCTGGGAGCGCCTGGCAGCGCCTGGCAGCGCTTGAAAGCGTTTGGGAGCGCCTGGGAGCGCTTGGGAGCGCTTGGGAGCGCTTGGGAGCGCTTCGGAGCGCTTGGGAGCGCTCGGGAGCGCCTGGGAGCGCTTGGGACCGCTTGGGAGCGCCTGGGACCGCTTGGGACCGCCTGGGAGCGCCGGGGAACGCCCCCGGGCGCCGGGGAGCAGGCGCTCCCAGGCGCTGCCCAAGCGCTCCCAGGCGTTCCCAAGCGCTGCCCAGCGCTCTCCCATGCTTGTTGTGCGCTCCCAGGCGCTCCCTGGTGCCCCCGGGCGCCCCCAGGCGCGCCCGGCGCCCCCAGGTGCTCCCAGGCGCTCCCAAGCGCTCCCAGGCGCCAGGCGCTCCCAGGCGCTCCCAGGCGCTCCCTGGCCGCGTTTGCGGAGCCGCCTAGCGCCTTCAAAGGGTGCTGGGTCTTCGCGGCGAAGCCCCAGAGGGAGAACATCGAGGCGGGCATCGGGCGACGCCCGGCGGCGCGGGGCGCGGCTCGCGGCGCGCTCGGCTCGGCGGAGTCGGGGCCAGGCGGGGGTCATGGAGGGAGGCGTTGGTCGGGTTTGGGCGAGAAATCGCGCGGTAGGGGGGTCTCAAGAACAGAGCCCAGAGGCAAGGGGGCGTCGGGGCCAGGCGGGGGTCATGGAGAGGGCCGTCGGTCGATGTTGGGCGAGAAATCGTGAGGTAGGGAAGTCTCAAGAACAGAGCCCGGAGGCATGGGGGTGTCAGGGCCAGGTGGGGTCATGGAGGACGGCGTTGGTCGGTTTTGGGCGAGTCCACAATAGAAAAGTCGATGCGCAATTCTAAAAACTGTAGTATAAAATTCTGTGGCTCTTTGAAGAGGCCGACGGGCGTGTCGATTTCTCTATTGTGGGCGCTACAGACCCCCGACGCGCGCGCGCGCGTCGGAGTTCTGTGTTGTCCACAGTAGAAGAGTCGATATGCAATTAAATTCTTAAAACTGAATTATAAAATTCTTTGGCTCTTTAAGGAGGCCGACGGGCGCGTCGACTTCTCTATTGTGGGCGCTACAGACCCCCGACGCGCGCGCGCGTCGGAGTTCTTTGTTGGCCACATCGATATGCAATTTTGAAAACTGATTTCTAAAATTCTGTGTCTCTTTTAGGAGGCCGACGGGCGTGTCGACTTCTCTATTGTGGGCACTACAGACCCCGACGCGCGCGCGCGTCGGAGTTCTGTGTTGTCCACGAGAAAACTCGATATGCAAATCTAAAAACTGAATTCTACATGTCTGTGGCTCTTGAAGGAGGCCGACGGGCGCGTCGACTTCTTTATTGTGGGCACTGCAGACCCCCAGCGCGCGCGCGCGCGTCGGAGTTCTGTGTTGTCCACAATAGAAAAGTCGACACGCAATTCTAAAAACTGAATTCTAAATTTCTGTGGCTCTTTAAGGAGGCGGACGGACGCGTCGACTTCTCTATTGTGGGCACTACAGACCCCCGCCGCGCGCGCGTCGGAGTTCTGTGTCGTCCACAATAGAAAAGTCGATATGCGAGTTAAAAAACTCTCATTTCTAAATTGTCTCGCGCGCGCGTCGGAGTTTGTGCGTTGTCCAAATAGAAGAGTCGATCTGCAATTCTTAAAGCTGAATTCTTCATGTCTGTGGCTCTTGAAGGAGGCCGACGGGCGCGTCGACTTCTCTATTGTGGGCACTACAGACCCCCCCCGCGTGCGCGCGCGTCGGAGTTCTGTGTTGTCCACAATGCAAAAGTCGATATGCAGTTCTTAAAACTGAATTCTAAAATTCTGTAGCTCTTTAATGAGGCCGACGGGCGCGTCGACTTCTTTATTGTGGGCACTACAGACCCCGACGCGCGCGCGCGTCGGAATTCTTTGTTGTCCACCATAATAAAGCCGATATGTAATTTTAAAAACTGAATTATAAATTTCTGTGGCTCTTTCAGGAGGCCGACGGACGCGTCGACTTCTCTGTTGTGGGCAGTACAGACCCCCGACGCGCGCGCGCGCGTCGGAGTTCTGTGTTGTCCACATTAGCAAAGTCGACATACAATTTCAAAACCCGAATTCTAAATTTCTGTGGCTCTTTAAGGAGGCCGACGGGCGCGTCGACGTTTCTATTGTGGACGCTACAGAACTCGCGCGCGCGCGCGCGTCGGAGGTCCATAGCAGGCTGGGCCCATCTGGCGGGCCGCCCTCCGTCGCCGTCGCGCCGCGCGCGGGGGGTGGGAAACAGGCTGTGTATCTGCCGCGGCCCCGCCGGTCGCTGTCGCACCGTTGGCCAGGCCGACGTGCGCAGCTATGTGCAATCCATGCGTCTGGCCACCCCCCCGTCGCCGTCGCACCGCGCGGGGAGTTCCGGAAACAAACGAACTATCTGTCGCGGCCTCGGCGGCCGCTGTCGCACCGTCGGCGAACGTGCCTGGTTACGTGCTGTGCATCTGTCTGGCCACCCGCCGTCGCCGTCGCACCGAAAATATTACGCGCCACGCATGGTTGAACTTCGCTGTCCACGGCGCGCCCATCGCACATCGCACAACTTTATACAATCATTTCTCAATAGTTCCGCGCGGCGGACAGATCGTTTTTGCGCATCCGTCCGCGACGGACCCGTCGCCGCCGCATCGGGGAGATCAGATTGGAAGGCGCCCCCCATTAAATTTCGCCCACGGGGAAATCTAAATCGCGCCCATGGAGAAGATGAATCGCACCCGCTGCGGAAATCAATCGCGCCCACGGAAATGAATCGTGGTCGCGGGAAAAAATAAATCGCGCCCACGGAAGAATAAACCACGCCCGCGGAGAAAAGAAATGCACCCCTAGGGAAAATACATCGCGCCCGCGGAGAAAAATCGCGCGATGGGGAGAACGTAGATCTCACCCACGGCGAAGAAAACGCATTCACGGAACATTGAATCGCGCCCACGGAGAAAATCAATCGCGCCCACGGGGGAAATAAATCGCGCCCATGGAGAGAATAATTCGCGCACGCGGTTAACAACAACCGCACCCACGGAGAAAATAAGCCGCGCCCGCGGAGTAAAACAATATCACCTAGGGAAAATGAATTCGCGCCCGCGGAAAAATCGCGCCCGCGGAGAAAAAACAATCGCGCCTTCGGAGAACAAATCGCGCGCGCGAAGAAAATAAATCGCGCCCACGGGGAGAAGGAACCGCACCCGCGGAGCAAATGAACTACAACCACGGAGAAACTGATTCGCAGCCACGGAGAAGATAAATCGCGCCCGCGGAGGAAATCAATCGCGCCCACGGAAAAACGCACCCCTGGGGAAAATGCATCGCGCCCGCGGGAAAAGTACATCGCGCCCTTGGAGAGAATAAATCGCACCCATGGGGAAAATAAATCGCGCGCGCAGAGAGAATATATCGCACCCGCGGAGAGAATTGTTCCCAAGCGCAACCTCCCCTTCCCGCGAGACGGGCGCCGGAGATGGACATCTGCCCGATGCAATCGCGTCCGCGCTTGGCGCCGCGCGCAAGCACGAGCGAACAGAACGGGATCTGCGACCGCCGCGTTGGTAAGCGCCGCCCCGCGCGCACGACATACGTCAAGTACATGCCCGGCCCATCCTATAGCAATGACTGCTATAACAAAGACTGGCCAACTCGAGATGCCCTCCCCCCCCCCGCTCCCCCCTCCCCGCTCCGCCGCCGCCCCAGTGCGCGCGCGCGCACGCGCACGCGCGCGCGCGCACGCGCGCGAACCGCGCGCCCCCGCCGCCCCCCCGCCACCACTTCGAGTGCGTACGTACGCACGCACATACAAACACCCACGCATGCGTACATGCACATGCATGCATGCTTGCATGCACATACACATATATACATACACATGTGCGCGCGTGTATATACACATGTACGTCTCTGCATATAACTACGTATCTCCCCAAACAACACCCGCATTTAGCACCACTACCACGCATGCACACCGCCACCACCCACCCACACACGCACGCACACCACGCACACACACACACACACACACACACACACACACAAACACGCCACGCACACACACACACACACACGCACACACACACGCACTCACACACACGCGCCCCCCATCCTTCCCCCCCAACACGCGCGCACCACCGCCACGCAAACCGCTCCCACAACGCACACACACATGCAGGGACGCGTGCACGCCACCACAACGCGCGCACGCACACACACGCACAGACACACGCGGACGCATACACACACACACACACACACACACACACACACACACACACACACACCCACACACACACCTGCGCACCACCACCACCATCACCACACCCGTCACCACCACGCACGCGCACACACGCGCACACACACACACGCCCACCCATTCACTACACATAGGCGCACGCGCGCACGCACCCGCACGAGCACACATACACACACACACGCACGCACACACACACACACCACACACACACACACACACACACACACACCACACACACACACACATCACACACTGGCACACACGCACCACACACACACACACACACACACACACACACACACACACACACACACACACACACACACCACACACACCACACACACACACACACGCGCGCATGCACGCACACGCACCCTCACGCACACGCACACGCACACAACGCACGCACGCACGCGCGCACGCACACACGCGCACTCCTCCCCACCACCACCGCGCGCCCCCCCATCACCACGCCTCCCCCCCCCACCACTACCGCCCACTTTCATTATCCAGGGAGCCGCGAGATCTCGTCTGGATCGCGTGGCGTACAACTCCGCTGGGTTACCCAGGAGCGCACAGAAGTTGCGACAGTTGCGCTGTTGACAGCCCCCCCCCCCCCCTCGCGATGCAAAGGCTCGTGGTCAAGTCTTACCAGGCCCATGCTGCGTGTAACCCTGCCATGGTCTAGGCCATCCCTACCTAGCTCAGCCGAGTCAGCCCAGTCTGAGCCAACTCGAATGCCATGGCAAATCGGGCCCGATGTCCCAAGGGCCCCCGTCGCATGCTTGAGAAGACGGCCCCGTAAGCCCGGGGGGGGGGGGGGGCGGCGCTTCGCGGGGCCCAGGAACTCGCGCCGCGGGCTTCGGTCCCTGGCGATTTCGGCCGTCGGAGTCGCGCGGCGCGCTTGGAATTCGCATCGCCCCCCCCCCCCCCCCCCAGGGATGCGCGTGAAGGGCCCTGAGCATCCAAGTCGCAGGCCACAGGTGGTCGCGAACTGGCCCCAGGGCCCCGCGTGGCAGGCCCCAGGCGCGGCGTCGCAGGCCGCGAGGGCTCGCGTCTCAAGCCCCGAGGGCTCGCGTCGGCGGGGCCGCGCCTCGACCCCGAAGCGACGAAGCGTTCTAGACATCATCGTGGTATTCGTTTTCGCATATTCCACGCGGTAGTCCTCGCAATCTCATCGCGGCGCCCTCCGTTCTTCCGTTCCCCTATCTGTTCCGCCCCGCCCCCGCTCGGCGATGGGCGCGTCGCCCAAAATTAACATTTTGCCGATGAAAAAGTGTTGCGGATTTTCCAACATGGCCACTTGTGTTTTTTTCACCCCAGGTCGATGATCACGCAACCAGATACAAGAGAAATATCTACAGCAGACGAATTTGCGTTGCCCCTCAGGCGGCGATCGAGGTCAGCGACGCCGATAGGGATTGCGACGCGGCGGCCGCGCCTCGCGAGGGCAGCGCGGCAGCAGAACCTGCCGTCCGCCTTCTGTTGCAGCGCAGGGCGGGGCAGCGCAGCACTGGGCGCGCGGGAGACGACGCTTCGAGTTCGGACGATGCACCCTTGGTCGATGCGAGCCCTGCTGGTAACGGCCCAGTTTCTGCCGGTGGCGGGGGCGGCGAAGATCCCAGCCGCACCGATGAGGCACCTGGTGAGGGAGAAGAGGAAGCAGCAGCAGCACCCGGTGAGCTTTCTGGTTCGCAGATCGAGGGGGCGGTCGAGTTGCGTTCGAGAGCAGCGCGGCTGGTGGGAAGAATCGCGGCAGCAGAACCAGCCGTCCACCTTCCGTCGCAGCGCAGGGCGGGGCAGCGCAGCACTGGGCGCGCGGGAGATGACGCTTCGAGTTCGGACGATGCCCCCTTGGTCGATGCGAGTTCTGCTGGCAACGGCCCAGTTCCAGCCGGTGGCGGGGGTGGGGCCCCAGCAGCACCGACGAGGCACCCGGTGAGGGAGAAGAGGAAGCAGCAGCAGCACCCGGTGCGCTTTCTGGTTCGCAGATCGAGGAGGCGGTCGAGTCGGCGTTCGAGAGCATCGCGGCTGGTGGGGCGAAGTATGACGAGGAGCCCGCTACTATGCCTGCAGTTCCTCGTGAGAACGGTGCCGAAGCACCCGAGGTCGGCCTGGTGTCCAAGCAGATAGTCCAGCAGTTCTCCGCAGGCAACAGCAATCTGATGGGAGAGAAGGTTCTTGGGTAACAACATGTAGGGTTATACGGCGAGGGGGCGACGAGGACGCGCGCAGGATAGTAAACTTGTGCCAACCACCCCGCTCCATCACATTCCATTGCATTCCATCGCAGCGCGATGGAATGCAATGGGATGCGATGGAATGTCGCACCGGACTCCCGTGACCAAAGGGTTTACTTGATCAACCCGCGTCCTCCTAGTCTTCTTCAACTGCCCCTCCCCATTCATCCGCCTTGTCCTCCTCGTCCGCATCCTCCTTCACCTCGTCCCTGATCCACTTCGGCGTCGTCGCCCGTCGCATTAGGTGTTCGAAATGACAGCGGATGTGTTCATGGAGCAAGCCACGAAGGAGAAGCATGATGCGGCCCAGAAGGCGACCGAGGCGGCGGTCAACGACGCCGCACGAACGGAGCAAATGAATGCTGTGGGACATGGCGAAGCTTGCCAGCGCGGAGAAGATGAACGATGATCCAGACATTGGCGATGCGGACGAGATGCAGCTGTCCGAAGGCTTGGCTGCCGAGTTCGCCTTTGGGCTCGTGGTCAAGCAGGGCGGCTGCAAGATCCCCACTGACGCCATGGTCCACGCTGTGGCAAATCGTTGGCAGAGGTGCTGATCGGCCAAGCTACCCAGTCCCAGGAACATGCGATGTCCTATCTGCCTCCACGCCCTTCTCCTCCTCATCCTGCTCCTCCCTTTTCGTATCCTCCCCTTCCTGGCCGTACTCGTCCTGGTCTCACTCCTCATGCTCAGCTTTCTCGCGATGGCGTGTTGCCTTGATGGGGCCAGCAGTCAAGCAGCGCGAGCAGCTTGACTGGTGGCCAGCGCCAAGGTAGCACAACCTTACATAGGCGCATCGCATTTCCTGGCGCCGCACATAGTTTGTCGATCCCATGAAGGGCGGCCAAGAAGCCTGGCAAGTGGAAGGACAGCTACGCCAAGTGCCATGGGGGCGCCGCCAAGGCAAAGCTGCGCTCGGGGTGGGCGAAGAAGATGCACGAGTGCTACGAGCAGCAGCGCAACGAGGTCCTCAAGCATACCAAGACGACCTTGAAGAAACGGTCTGGGAGGAACACAGCTACTGGACTGGCCTTTGCATCGTGGCGTCCTCGACAATCACGCGCTGGGGTCGGACCTGCAAGCATGTCGAAATCGGCCCGTCGCCTTGCGCGTGATTGTCTCGGGGTGCACGAGACGAAGCTGCCCGACCAGTGTTCGGGCGCCGCTCTCGCGCGACGAAGAGGGCTCGATATTTCAGGGGGATAGGGTCCAGGACTGGGGGGCTACCAGCGTTGAGGTGGGGCGTGGGGGCGGCGCGTGCGCTCTGACCTACAAGCAACCCAATTGCTGTGTGTATGCAAGTCCTTCTTGCCGCTGGGTCGCATCGCCTGGCTCGAGGGGGGCGGCCCTGCAGGCGTGGCAGCGGCAGTGCAGAACTGCGCGAGCTGCATCCAAGCGGGGCCCAAGTTCTACAGGAACCACGCCTTCACCAAGAAGGTGCGCTTCTACTGCTCGGTCGACAAGAAGGGGGATTCCATGGGGCAGCACTGGGAGATCAAGATGTCGTGGCTGCACAGGGCTAGCCAGGAGGATGTCAGGCAATGGTAACTGCTGCGCGCCATCCACTTCGACCCCATCCGTGAACTCCGATTTAGGATCCTCGTCGCGACGCTGGATTCGTCAAGAATTGTCTTTGGTCGGAGACAGGGGGTGTGGAGGGGGCGTGGCATCTGCAGCAATCGTAGCCTAATCAAGGGTGGTGGGCAGGATGCTGGCAACTCGGCTGGGCGTCGAGCTGGGCAGCAGGGCGGCGATAGGAAGCAAGTCATCGGGGCTGCGGAGACGCCGCCGAACCCGCCGAAGGGGAGAGCGCCGTCGACGCGGTGCCAAGGAGCCCGAGAAAGCCGAGACTGGGCCCCACGAGGTACCCGACGAGGAGGGTGCGCCGCAGGGCAAGCGGCGCCGCGGAGCGGGAGGTGCACCCAGCGAGCCAGCTGCAGCTCCAGCTGCGAAGGGCAAGGCGAAGGCGAAGGCGAAGGCGAAGACGGGAGGTTCTTCTTCCAGGGGCTTGAGAGGCATCGCAAGCATCAAAGGCAACTCGGAGAACAAAGCGAAGGCCATGAAGCTGAACTTGGCTTGCACCATCATGCAGGGCGACAGCTTTCTCAATATGATTGAGGACAATGCGGCCGAGGTGTCCCGGGCGAAGGAGGGTGCCGGCGAGTTCGAGACTCTGCTCGGGACTTTGAAGGACATCAAGAACAAGGACACTTTCACTGCAGAGTTCATGCCGAACATGGACTTCACCGCATTCAAGAATGCCAAGGTTTCCACCATGGCGGATGGCTTCCAGACGGCCTTGGACAAGTTCTCGCGCGACGTGGACCAGCCGATCCGCTCGGTGGTGGACAGCATGGCCTTCATGAGCGAGCAGATGGCCTTGCGGGAGGCCATGGGGGCCATGGCGCAGCAGCGAACGCCATCGCCATCGCACTCCTAACTCCTCAACCTTCTTCCTCCCCCCCCCCCCCCTTCGCGTCTTATCCTATGTCCTTCTCGTCTTCCTCACCCTCCATTCTCATCCGAAGCGAGGGGTGCATGAGGCTGGGGTGCTCTGGTCGGGGCAGTGGGAACGCGCCATGACGGTGCAAGTTCTGTTCGGTGGGCGTTTGCATAGTTTTCTTTTGAACACCGTTTCTCTTTGTGTTCGAAGTGGCTTCATCCACATTTAAACGAGCCCGTTGGCGCGGCAGCTGAGTGCCTGGTGAATGTGATAAGGTGTCGCGTGGGCATCTGCGATTCGGCGCCGAATTCTGGGCCGCGGCATTCGCGCGACAAGAGAGATCGATGAGAGAAGGACAGGAGGGGTGGTATGAGGTAGGTGGGAGGCACTGGCGGGAGAACACGACGAGGTGCGTGGGCGGGTTGGCAGAGACAGATGGGGAACAGGGCGGGTGGAAACTTACATGTACATGTATTTTGGCGCTGGCAAGCGCTAGTCGTCCAATATGTCGCTCTGGAAGCCGAACCGGGCAACGCAAGTGCGATAGACCCCCGATGGAACAGCGATGGAATGCGATGGACCCCTCCTGGAATACCAGCGATGGAATGCGATGGAATGGATGCGCGATCCTCGATCGGGGTCGGCCGAACGAGCGATGGAATCCACAGTGCGATGGAATGCGATGGGCCGCGATGGAACGCGATGAAATCAAGTTTTTTCTGTGCGAGCTGCCGCCCAGCTGGCGTTTCATGATTTTCTAGTGGTGAACCATTGAATTTCGGTGATGTTAAGGACTTCTGCGCGCGAGCAAGCGAGTTTTGCCTGAGCTGAAGCACCAGTTCTCGCCCCACCTTGCTTTACTCCCACCCCCCCATTCCTGCACTCGCGCCCCTAGACTCGCCGCCCCCTCAACCTCCTCTCCTGCTCAACCGCGTTCCCGCCCCTCGCCTATCCACCCGCCCGTCCCACCTCGCTCTGCTAACTGGTAGCTTTGGCGGTGATCAGCTGCTGCGCCGTTGCCGACAGGGCCGGTGGCTGCGCCAGCAGCGATAGTGCAAGTGGCCATTCGTGCTCGCATTTTTCTCCGTGCCGCGCAACGTTGGCTGTGAACCAAGGGGGCCCGAATATGCGTGCAATTCCCGCTCGCAGGATGGGCAAAGGCAACGGCAGCACGATGACTGGGTGTGTGAGTGCGAGTGCTTCGAGGCCCTGGATAGGCATTCGTTTAGACTCGCGCACGGCAGTGCGATCGTTCAAACGTTCTGACATCAGTTCCCAAGCACGCATCAGTTCGTTTGGCTCGAGGGATTCCGCATCAGTTTTTCGGCGGGGTTTCGGCTTTGCAGCATCATGGAATATGGCGATGATGAGGAAACGCGCGCGCGATGGCGCGAAGGTGGGCACCATTTGCTGAGGCACTGGGTATCCGCCAAGGCGCTAGGTAATATCACCGCAGCGGACCTTTGCGCTGCTGCGCATTATGCAGATGTTGCTGGGCGTGCATTGGCGCGGAATTCAACAGAGACGCCCTGCCGCCAGGGCGGCAAACGGGGACTTATCAACGCAAACTGGATGGTGCACTACCCGGTCGTGGGCCCTTGGCTTGGGAAAAAAGATCCCCACAATGCAAGGAAATGCCAGAACTCGTCCTCAAACGTGCGTGCCGTTTGCTGCTGTTTGGGAACTGATGTCCGAACGCGTTCAACGCTGGATGCCCCCTCGAGCATGTCCTTGCCACGAGTGTACCAGGAGCATCGTGTGACAGTGGGGTGCAGGAGAAACAATGAGAACGACCCCATTCCCATCGCATTTTACATCGATGGGGTAGCGTACACCTCACACCTAGCAGGTCGTTCTGACTCGGTCGTGGGCTGTTGGAAGATCAGTCTGATCAATTAGAAGAGGTATTGGGTCGGTGGGCTCAGGTCGAATGATAGTTGTAGGTGCGGGTGCAGGGGGATGGGGCAGCGTTGACCCAATGATGGGCAACGTGGCGTGGCAGCTAGAACAATTGGCAGCAGGGAAGCGTTTTTCTCACACGCGGGACGTGTCAGGATATGACGGGTGGGATCCTTTGGTGGTTTTGCGGCGTGAACGGGCTGATAGTTTAGGCTTCAGATGTGCGCGCATATGGATCAAAGCGGACCTAGCAGAGAACTCACGCACGTTAGGATTCCCAAGCGTAAGCATGTCGTTACACCTGCGCCCCTTCTGCGACTGCACCAGTGCCGACTGCGACGCCAGATACCGACGCACAACGTTAGATCGCGTTCCGTGGAGCCAGCTACGATGCGCAATGCCAGAGGTGTAGCCATATTCGTGCCATTCAAACGCCTGAGCAAAAAGATGCAGTGATCCGCGCGGGGCGTTTGACGCCCATGGAGGGCAAGGGCAATTGGGGGCGAGCTCTCTTGGCTGGCGCGCAAGGGATCGCTTGGAACCCTGGGAAGGCATGAGCGGCCCTGCAGAGTTTGAGGAGAGGGCGCCGCCTTTCCAGTGCTCATTCTGGCGGGCATCTTTAGTTGCCGATAGGAAGCTCGAAGATTCTGTCGCCCGCAGATGCCCAATTGTTGACGAGGAAGCCATCGGCACCAGCGTCAATAATTTGACAGTAGATGTTATGCAGACGATAGTCTTCGGTCCAGCGCAGAGGGCATCCTCTGCAATTCTGCGGAGGCCGGCGCTGTCGAACCCGTGGTGCGTGCGAGGGAATGCCCAGGATCAGCGAATAGGAGTATGTGTCAAGCATTTGCGGCAAGATTTGATCCAGTGGCAAGTGAATGAACGCATTCCTACGTCAGAACGCATAAACGGTTGGACTACGGCTACGATGGGGGACATACGGGAGGCAATGCATACAAATGAGACGTGCCATGACGGTTGCCCTCTCAAACTCAAGGCTGCGGAATTGGGCATTGCGCACACGTTGGCGGCTTCACTTTTGACGCGTTATTCTGAGCGCGCACCTTTTTCAAAGGGTCTCGAGAGAGCTAGCGAGGCGTTGCTTAGGCACACTGGAATACTAAGAACGTAAGGTCGCGCCCCGTCTAATGCGCAGTGCGAACATCGGTGCATTTTGTTTGCGCGCGATGTCCACGGCCAGGATGCTAAAGCGCCCCCCGCCCCCAAGTCGCATTGCTTTTACGAGATGAACATGGGGGTCGACGTGCGCCGGGGCGGGCCGCCAAACAGCGCGCTGCGTTTTGTTTGTTTCTAACGCGCCCTGGGCGGCTGGAATGTCGATGAGATTTTTGACTTGGCAGGCGCGGGCATTGGGCTGCATAGAAACACGTGGCCGATACCATCACAGACAATGCGCGTTTGCGCGGCCCGCCCCTCAGGATTCCGTTCTTGGGGAACCCAGCTTTCTATTCGCGTTGGCGGGGCGAAGGGTTGAACCGTGTGCTCAGAACACTTGCCGCATCATCGCACCGTCTCACTTTCTATTTGCGCATGCATTCGTCGTTCAACCTTATCGGAAGCATGCGGCTCAATATCTACATAGATGAAACTACGTTACCCTCTATAGAGGATGGCGACGCTGATGAACGAATGGACATCGAGACCACCTGCCTGGATTCCTGAGGTGGCAGAGAGGGAGCTTCGCAGGCGTAACTTATGGCAACGTGGAATTATTCCCGTCACCATCCTGATGGGAATTGCATGTGAAGCTTCATCCTTGTTGACTCTGTGGCGCGCGGACACGCTATGTCTTCTCTTCGCTGGACACTCCGAGGCGTGCCGCTTCGCCCAGCAACATGGTCACGCAACTTCCAGCGTCGAGTACGCCATTGGGTCCGACCAGGATGCAACCCGTTTGACTGGCATGCGATGGGCGTTGTGGTGTATAGTGTCGCTCAAAATTGGAGGTCTGCTTTGGCGCAGCCCCGAGTACAGAACGTGGTTCCTGTTTTTGTCGCGCTCCACTTACAAGCGGGCGGAATGCAATGGGTGGTATGGGTCGACACACACTGATGGGAATATGAACACAGCGACTGATGCAACCCATTGTGATACCGTCGTGTTTTGCTTTAATTGCCTTTGCGGTCTTTGTGCGAAGATCAATGCCCAAACTGTCAGGATCTCGATCGTGGAAATCAGACGCGGCACGGACGTTCCCGGTCGATCGGGGTAATCTTGTCAGTTGTTTTGGGGGCGATTGGGCCCCATGCTGCGCCCTCAGGTCCGACGCCCATGTCCGACCATGGCTTCGCCTCGCCTCGCCACTGCTATCGTTGTCGGAATCGGCTGCCAGAGGTCCATCGGTTGGGAGCTTGACCTCGGCGTGTGAGCGGGGGCGTGAGCTCAGGTCTTGGCTCATACATGTGGCGCACCTTCGCGACGCGCATTGGGCGATCGAGCAGCCGCTCGATTCGCTGATCTACAGGTTTGGTCCAGTGAAGAACACGCTCAAGATCACAGGCGCAGCGAGGTATACTACATCCTTAGCTGCGTTCGTTTCCGCATCCCAGAAAACCCTTGAGATCTACGGCTGTGTTCCCAAGGGCGGTGGGGTGAATGACGAAAACTTGGCCCGCCCCCCCCCCCCCCCCCCCCCCCAGGAACGGGTCGATCGGATCTGCGCCCAAATGCAGCTTTTAATGTTTAGAGGGTAGTTCGGTTGAGAGGGTAGGTTCCGTGGGGCTGTTGTGAGTCGAGAAGTTCTGGACCTGGTCGAACGGTTGTGAAAATTGATGAGGGGATTTTTCTGGAGGCCTGGATCTCGAGTCTGGTTATTGCTTTATTGAGCGGTACATTTTGCCCGTGAGTGTCGCCGTCCATCGGCCGCGAGACCTTCGATTCCAGATCCCGCGATCACGCGGCCAGCCCCCCTGCCGCATCTGCCCTCTGAGGAGTCCATGGGCGAGTTCATTTCCAGGACTGTCGGCCAGGCCAGGAGGAGGCTCAAGGCTGAGGGGTCCCAGAGCCAGCCGCTGAGCCGCATGACAGAAGATGGATTTGTCGTTGACAATTGGGCAGGAATGCGTGCTAGTCAGCGGTGCCCTACCGAATTTGCAGAGTGGATTGCGAACCTGGCAATTGCGCTTCAGTCCTTCGCGCATGCAGACACCTCGGCGACTGCCTGAGCACGAGGGCCAAAACACAAGAACATCAATCGTGGAAGGTCCACTTATGTGTGTGAGGTTCCCGGTATGGCCGACGTTCAAGTCTTGCGTGCAAGCTCTGGGTTGGGACGTGGCGACTAGTGCAATATGGGCCCCAAGCAGTCTCAAGCGTCACATTTCATCGCATTCCATCGCGGCGCGATGGAGTGCGATGGAACGGTGGTCAAACTAGCTCGAGGCAAAGCCTTGCATGCGCAGCTGTAGCCACTTTGGTTGCAAGGGTGATATCTGTCGGATATCCTGAAGCGAGCTCTTTCGCCGCCCCCGATCGCGGGCCATGCGCATGACGGGCCAGCGGCACATCGAGTAGGAACCAGGCGGCATCGGGCCAGATATCGCGCCCACCGACCCCCCTCTGTGAACCTTGGCCATGCACGTTTAAGTTGTGCGTTGGGAGGGGAGGGTGGGTAAACAGCATGGTCGAGGTGTCCAGCGCAAGAGAGGAGGACACGACATCTCCGCAGTTGCTACGCCGACCAGAACTCCCCGAGTTGCTACACCGACCATCGTGCACCGAAGCGTCTGCCGAACCTCGACAACTTTTGACATAACTGCTCATGCACGGTGGATGTGGGATTTGCACGATGCGTTGCTCAGGGTTTGGATGTGTTGGCGCAGGGTTCCAATAATTCGAGTGCCCAAGTCCCACTCCAGGTGCTGCTGATGACGGTGCTGATGAGGATGATGATGATGCGGGGGATGACGGTGGCAACTGGGGCCCCGGCTACGACCGTCCTGAAACACCACCCGGCGAGCAAAGGGCAAGAGAACCAATCTGCAACATGGACAATACTTCCAAGATTGATGAACAACGCAAACGCGACGAACATACCACAGCGGAAAAAAAAAAAAAAACACATTCAAGCATGTAGCGTCTGCAAAGCAAAGTGAGAAGAGCTGTCTGACCGAGAGAAACTGCGCCGCAACCAGGAGGAGGGCCCGCGGTGCTGCTTCCCACGGGACAAGTGCATGAGGGGGGATTACACCGACGAGGAGTGGAACGCCCATGTCGGGGAGGTCATGACAGAGATTGAGAAACATTCGAATGCAGCGGTTCATTTCTTGCCCGCTGCCAGCGGGCGCGCGCGACCAACTAGATTTAGCATCTCTCGGATTTCATAGTTGGCACGTGCGTCGTGAAAGTGCCGTTCGCCACGTTCAAAGTTTATCATTGGATGGGGCTGTCTGGTCATTCCGCCCGCCCTGTAGAACGCGCTGGATGCCCTTGGTTTCCGACGCCCCAAGGCGGCCCGAGATGTCCTCAATGCTGCCTCGAGAGCCCCCCCCCGCCCAAATGCATTCCCAATGCGGCCTTGGGGCGGCCAAACCAATCCCAAAACGGCCCAAGAGCCCCCTGGGATGGCCCGAGACGGCCCTAACAAGGCTCGAGGTGGGCCCCAATGGGGGGCGCGAGCTGGCAACGCGAGTCGATCGCCCCAGGAAGCCAACAACAAGCGCCCACGAGGCCCTCGGGAAGCCCCTGTCCAACAGGCCACCGCCCTGGAGCCCGCAATACTTCCAAAGAGACCTGCAAAAGGCCCCCCATCAGCGGCCCTGGGCCCCCGAAAACCATTTGCGCGCGCCCCGCTAATCGGCCCCGCACAGGTTCCGAAGGAATTGCCCACGAGCCCCCCCCAATGCAACTTGAAGCGACCCCTGGTCCGCAACTCAAACACAAACGACACCGCCTAGATGATGATGCTTGTCAAAGCTACATGCGGCCAGGGACGCGCGAACGGATGCGGACGGGGCCGGCTGCCACAACCGCTCCTCTCTAGCTGACCTGAGGAGGTCCAATGTTTGCGCGTGATCTATCACCCCATGGGCTCCGCGCTGGAATACATGAGTTCAATTGACGTTGGCGCAAGCAAGCGCAAACACGAACGCACGCACGGAATTCACGCACAACACACAAGCGCACATGCACACGCACACACGCGCACGCGCGGGCGCGCGCAACCACCGCGTGCAAGCACGCAACCACTAGGAGCAGCATGCAAACACACGCCCACTGCATGAAATACCGAGAAGCTGCGCGTCATAACAAAACAACACATCCGACCCAATATCTACGGGATCCGCAAGTAAGATCCTGGATCTAAAAATAAGACCCTGGATCTTGGATCTACGAATAAGATCCTGGATTTAGAACTAAGCTCCTGGATATAAAAACAAAGTTCCTGGATCTAGGATCTAGAACTTAGATCCCGAACCCTCTGTTTTAGATCATGGATCTAGGATCTAACAACTAGATCCCAAACCCTCTGTTTTAGATCCTGGATCTAGGATCTAAGCAGATTGATCCCAAACCCTTTGTTTTAGACCCTGATTCCTTGGATCTAAAAACAAGATCCTGGGGACCTCCTGGGCAAGGGAGCTGCCTTCGAGCGTTGCTGACAGGTGGAAATTCCCAGTGGAAGAGTACAGACGGATGCAAACTGAGTGGACAGCGGCGTCGAGAGATGCACAGATCAGAGCATCTGATTTAGCTGGCGAAGTTTGGCATCTTTGGTTAACGTCCG
Source organism: Prorocentrum cordatum (assembly GCA_963575745.1). Lineage (NCBI taxonomy): Eukaryota > Dinophyceae > Prorocentrales > Prorocentraceae > Prorocentrum > Prorocentrum cordatum. The sequence goes on from CAUYUJ010009657.1 coordinate 413,287, forward strand.
AGGCGACAGAAAGCCGGGCTGTGAATATAATCTTATCGCGGAAAGATTCATTCGAGCTGCAGGCGCAATGGTTATGATCAAACGATTGGGAGAATCAATAACCTTGAACACTGCCGGCGGTTCCTCGCGGGCCCTCGGGTCAGTTTGCGTCGCATGCCCGAATGTTAGGGATGGTATTTTCGATGCATTAGTAATGCGGGGCGCACTGGCTGTCATTTCGGTAGGAGAGCGGCGCATGGATCACGGCGTTAGTTTCGTTTGGTCAGCAGGTAAACGACTTCACTTACTTCTGCCCACCGGTCACAGAGTAGACCTGATCGTTGAGGGCAAGATACCATACTTGACCCTATCTGGCAGAGAGGCGCCGGGTCGGTGGATGTGCGCGGTCGCCGCCAGACAGCCCGTTACCCCCGAGCCGTGTTGCGTGGCCTCAGGCGCTGAGACATTCCAGGGCGATGTGGAATTTGCGGGGGGTCCTCCGCCCCACTCCATCCAAAGTCGCGTGACTCTAGACCTGCGCACACATGGGATGATTGGTAACCATAGCTACGCAGACGGAAGGCCGACGTCGGCCGAGCACACATTTTCCGTTCGCCATAGATTCCGTGGATACAGTCATTTATTTTTATTATTCGCTTCATACAGTTTGGGAACGCGGTCGGGAAAAGACCAGCGGGCGTCGTTAGTTCTGCAAATTCTTCATCTGCTCCCAATCACGACACAGTCGTTGCTTGTAGAAAATTATGCCCAGGAGTAGCCGGTGGGTGCGCGATCGATTCTAACAGCCCTCGTTGGTATGGGGTCTCTGGAGTCATGCCTTACAGCACAGATCGCGAGCTGCCTAACATAATCGCCGCCCCAGGGCAACTCAGGAATGCAAATGAGGGTTCGGGGGGGATGATCTCGTCGGTATTGACGTACCCCCCGAAGTGGACCCATATGATGCTGAGGTTGGAGAGAGCGTGATCCACCGCCGCTTTACTGTGGAAAATTGCCAACCTTTTCCTCCGGAGCCCGGGGGTCTCCCCCCCCCCCCCTCCGAAAATCCCCCCCCCCCCCTGCCGGAACCCCTCCCCCCCCCCCCCCCCCCCCCCCCCCCCCCCTCTCCCCCGGCAAAACCCCCCCCCTCCCCTAACCCCCCCCCCCCCCCCCCCCCCCACCCCCTCCCGCTCGAAAACCGGGGGGGTCACTACCGGTTCGAACCCCTCCCCCCCCCCCCCCCCCCCCTCCGGATCCGGAAAACCGGGGGGGGCCACTACCGGTTCGCACCCCCCCCCCCCCCCCCCCCCCCTACTCACCGCCAGCAAACGACTCCCGGTCCCCACCACCGTCCGCATCACATCCCCCACTGGTGTTCCCAGCACCACTGTCCTCACCACCGCTGTCCCCACTGGTTCCACCACCGCCCCTACTGTCCCCACCAGTGGCCCCACCACTGTCGCACTGTCCCCGCTGTCCCCAGAACTGTTCCCACCACGGTTCCACTCTCCCCACTGTCTCCACGGCCCCAACCACTGCCCGACTATCCCCACTGTCCCCACTGTCCCACTGACTCCTCCGCTGTCCCACTGAGCTGTCCCACTGTTCCCACCACTGTCCCCACTGTCCCCACCACTGTCCCCACTGTACCTCTGTCCCATTGTCCCACCGCCGTCCTCGCCACCGCTTTCACCACTGTCCCCACCACCATTGTACCCTCCACTGTCCCACTGTTTCCACCTCGTTCCCATTGTCCCCACACCACTGTCCCCACCACCACCGTCACCACCACTGTCCACTGTCCCCCCCTGTTCCCACCATTGTCCCCACCACTGTCCCCACCACTACCGTCCCCACCACTGTCCCACTGTCCCCCCACTGTCCCCACCACTGTCCCGCTGTGTCCCCTCACCACTGTCCCCACCAACACCGTCCCCACCACTGTCCGCACCCCCACTCGGTTTTCGAGGGGGGGGGGGGGGTTCGAACCGGTAGTGACCCCCCCCTTTTGGGGGGGGGGGGGGGGGGGGGGGGGGGTTCGAACCGGTAGTGACCCCCCCCCCTTTTTTCCGGAGGAGGGGGGGGGGGGTTCGAACCGGTAGTGACCCCCCCCGGTTTTCCGCCAGCAGCGGTAGAACACGCTCTTTCTGAGGTTGAGGTGCCGATCTCTGCGACGGAGCGACTCAAAAAGAGCGTTGCCTCCCTCTCGCATTTACGATTTCATACTCCTAAGAACCTTGCTTGCTCAGTCTGTAACTGGGCCAAGGCAATGCGGCGCCAGCAGAGGAAGGCGCAAAACAAAGGGCTGAGGGTACCACGACCATGCGCGAATCCCACGACGTTCGGACACCTGACCACCATGGATCACTGGCTTGCGATGGATGACCTATCGCGGGGGCTCCACGAAGAGACCGCGGGCGTGACTTTTCGTGACCAGGCAGCCGATTTCATAGCCGCTCAGGGTGTGCACGACAAATCAGCGAATCACTCATGCAATTTGTGATTAACCTCAAAGCCCCAGGGGAGCAGTTAGAGTACTGTTACGCTGACGGTGCTAGAGAGCTCGCAAGAGCGCGCATCGAGCTTACACTAGCGCATGGCGCTACCATTCCTGGCAACAAGAAGCTCATGGCTGTTGTGGAACGATCCAATGGAACTGTGCAAATGGGGACGCGAGCGCTGCTCATGCAAGCAGGCCTTCCCCCCACCTTTTTGGACGTATGCTGTTTGATGCTTTTGTCTTTGCTATAATGGAAGGAAGCTTGGGAACGGTGAGTCACCGTGGAGGCGTAGGTTCGGAATTATTCCATGTGGCTCTCTCGTCCGGTTCATGCCTCCGCTCGAGTCTAGGCTTCGGATTGCCAAAACAGGCGGGGCTATGGCTTCGGGGGTTTACCTCGGCTATGTACATAACGCGAGGGGCATGTTTGGACCAGAGAGCTATGTGACACCGTTGCGGCAACTTGATGGTCTGAACACGGAGACTGGGCGGACGCCGACTGGCAAGCGCCCAATCATCGATAAGTCACATCAAGTTTATCGCAACTCCTTGCGTGGTACTACATCCGACCAAGAACTTAAGTTTCCTATGCGTGAAGCATATGAGATTGCACAAGCTACAGTAACTAGTGTGCTGATTCCTTCTGGCGGTGTTCCTGACGGCGCAGCCGGTCAAGGACCCGGGTCAGAAACGCAAGCAGCGATGGATCCCAGTGCATCTAAGACACCGCCCCGACAACGAGGCGAGGCCGCGCGGCAGCCCCGTAATGAGGATGACTCCGATGACGATGGTCCGGGGGGAATTGTTGTGGATGGCGTGCTTGTGGTGCCAGATGGTAGGGGCCCTCGGCGAGATTCTCAGCCTGGTGACGACCCGAAACACAAGCTGGGTCTTGCCCATGCAGAGTACAGGTTGGATCGACAATCTAACTTCTCCGTGGCGCAGCCACGATCGAGAGTGCCTGGGCCAGGACAACTGCTGGCTCGCGCCACGCAGAACTTAGACACTATGGAATATTACGAAGACAAACGCATTGTTGCAGGCCTTAGCAAAGAAGAATTGACGGGAAAACTGCCGTTAAAGGGCAGAAGGAAATCTTGCAGCGTGCGAGTCGTGCTATATTACGATCCTGAATATGTACTTGTAACACGTGTTTGGGTCACAGACCCAGATCCACGCCACGGGGCGCAGTGGCTCGAGAAGTTGGCCAAATCTACCAACGCGGGCATGCACCCCAGTCGGCGGTTTAACATGAGCCATGCGGAGCGAAGGAAAGAAGTGGAGCAATTCCGATCAGAGGAACGAGGTTTCTTCGGCATTGTTGACCCGGGACCATGTCTTGCACTTCCTAGTGACATTGGAATCGACGCAGTCGATCTCCAGGACGCGCAAGGAAGGCAAGCAATTATTGAGTCCCCAGAGGGCGACGCTCATCCAGGCGCAGACATGCGACGACGAAAGCGAGGAGATGCAGTTGCGCCAGTAGACATTGATGTAGATTGGCGTGGAATTCTGCCGCCCGCGGGATCACCAGCGGAATCTTCCGCCGACGCTGGCTCCGGGAGTGGCCAAGATACATATGATGATGAGGATACGCGGTGGAAACAGACATGGTACGGTGGGGCCATTTTGAGGGATGGGGTTCCTCTGGACACAGTCAGTGAGGATATCTCGTTCCCACGAATGTTTAGGCTTAGCGGGAATAGCCTGTCTTCGAGTCCGGCGGCCGCCGCTTCGCGACGTAGCGTTTCCCGCGTGCCGTCGCAATCACTTGAGGCATGTTTTCAATTGCGCCGTGAGGAAGACAGATTGGATACAAAGTACCTATACAATCCGTTTACCGATGACGTGAGAGCTATTGAACAGGCATATGAGTTACCAGTTGAATTTCAATCACAACAACGCCCAGCAGCCGTGGCCAGATTCGCATCCAAGGCCGAAGCCGCGGTGAATCAGGACGCTTGCGTAGCACTGTGAATCGAATGGGATCGATTGCGAAGCATCGGTGCTTGGGGTAAGTCGAGGGTGATGGAATACAATGTTTTTTTTTTGTTAAAAAAAAAAAACAAAATAAATAACGAAAAGGACAAACGACCCATTTTGGACGATTTTTTGCGATCCTGGTCGAGCAGAACTTAGAACTCCCAAACGGACACAAAGATCGCAAATATAAACGCCACGTCGTCTTTGATGGATCCGATGTTAGAGATCAACATAAAACAAGTAGCTTTGTTTCAGGAGCTACCATGCAGGCCAGCATGGCGGCAGATACGCATGGCCTTCTCGAAGGAAACTACATCCAACAGGCGGATGTTAGACAGGCCTACGCCCAGTCCAAACTAGGAGGAATTCCAACATGGACTGTCCTTCCAAGAGACGAATGGCCATCCGCTTGGAAGAACATGCGAAATCCTGTATGTCCTCTCATCGAATTCATTCTATGGACATCCTGATTATGGCGGATATTGGGAACAGCGCTGCGAAGGACACGTGACATCAAAAGGGCTTATTACATGCAGTATGTGGCGTAATTGTTCCTTTCATATTGAGCTACGTTTGTTTCTCATTCTTTGTGTTGACGACTTCAAGTTATCTGGACCTAAAGAGAACTTGGAGAAGGGCTGGCGTCTATTGCGAGAAGCCTCTGCAGGTTGCCCCAAAGGCATTGATATCGATCCGCCGACTAATGTGGCGCGGTACCTGGGTTGCGAACATCCTCTATCCACCCAACGATGTGAGTGGCACGGTGAACGACCCACCGTCTTTGACCCTCCGCCGCCAGAGGCATCGCAACCGTCTCCAAATGATCCTACGGTCAAGAGTGATGACGAGGAAGCGGGGGGGGACCCAGCGGCACAGCCGACTGAGCCATATCAACCTCGCACGTCAAGATTGGTCAGAGTCATCGACTGTGACATGACTGAGTTCTTCGAATCCTGCGTTACGCTTTATGCACAACTAACCGACGCTGACCCCGCCGCATACCCTGCTGCGGGCACCCCCTTTGATCTTGAGTTGACTGATTTTGAGGATGGGCAAGGAGGTCCGCGGGGGGAGAAACACCCGCTTGCTGAGGAAGCCATAGCAGCAGTGCTTGGAGTCAGCATTGACACGGATTCTCTAGATAAGCCAATTGAGTTCCCAGGCCTGTCCGCGGAAACCGGCCGAGATGATCCAGAACTTCCGACACAGTCGGGGGTCCTTCAGTCTATATTTGCGGAGGTTCTCATGAAAATCTTGCATGGTGCGAGAATGGCTCGATGTGATTTGTTGCGCGCAGTCTGTCATGCAGCAAGCTGCATCACAAAATGGACCGAACAACAGGGCATTGATATTTTTTTCGCTTGATATGTTACATCAAATCCACAACAGTGTACAAGATGACGTCGTCGGTCGGCGACAAAATGGATGATGTTTCGATTAGGCAATACTCCGATGCAGATCTTGCGAGCGACTTACGGACTCATCGCAGCACTAGTGCCAGTCATCAAGTGATTTGGGCGCCATATACATGGGCCAACCAGAGTATGGCATCGCGTAGGCAAACTTGTGTTTCCCATAGTACGCTTGAGGCAGAAATTGTTGCGGCGGATTTGGCATGGCGAACCGGATTGCTTCCTGCCCTGTCGTTGCGGGAGACCTTGCAACAACGCAAGGTACAATGTGCGTTCATGGAAGATAACCAGGCCGCCTGTAAAGCAATAGAGGCGGGAGGTTCGACGAAATTAATGCACCTTCCGCGCGCCCGCCGCCCTGATGCTGCCGCGATTTCTGAGCAATTTACTCGCGGAGTTGTTACCGTACAATGCGAACGTACCCACGATGAGGCTGCTGATATCGGTGCAAAACGTTTCGCTGATCCTATTGCGCGGGTCAAGGTTCTTCACCTTGTTAACATAGTCACCCGTGAGTTTTGGAAAGTCAGCCGATGCCGGGACTATCTTGCATCGATGTTCACTGATGGCCTTCCCCTGAAACCCGGGGGGGTTCTCGAGCCCCGGATGGGTCTGCAGGCCGCGGTGCGTTCGGGGGGCGTTGTGAAGGGCAAAAAGATGCATGAAAAGAAAAGGGCAACCAAAGGAATGCCAGCGACGCCCGTGCCTGTGAAGCATACGGAAATGAATAAAACACCAAAGATGGACGCCGCGGTGGCTACTAAAAAAGGAGCTGGCGTTGCACCAGGCACAGCCGGTGGCGCCGACAGCCAGAGACCCTCCGGGAGTGATAAGCGCGGTTTCAGGAAAAGCTCCGAGCAGTGAAAATCGCGAGAAGACAAAGAGATGATGGTTGTGTTCGAGATGACCGACAGCGAATCCGACGTTTCAGATAAACCCATGCAGTCCACGGGGGAAGTTGATTGCAATGAGACTGCCGATGTGGCTGCAGCAAGCTCGAACGACAATGGGTTGAAACTATCGACAGAATGTTCGACAGACAAAGCGGTAGTTGATAGAAATACTCGAAATGAAGAATGGTTGATACTTGAATATTGATGTGGGCCAAACAGCAGGATCGGTGATCCAAAGGACTTCGTCGATTACTCAAGTTGGTTATACGGTATACTGAAAACGAGGATACGAGAACTGAGAACGGTAAGAACGAAGCATTCGCGGATATGAGAGAGTTTCAGGGAAAACATATTCCGATGTGGGCTTCGATTCCATGTAATGGAGGTTCTCCCTGGCAGTATGTGAAGGCAGCTCACTATTTCCGTAAGGGTGTTCATAGATCTTTGAGACGGCTCCGAGGAATTCGAACATATTGTCGGTATCTCTTTTGGAATATTAAAGAGATCGCGCGCGCTGTCGCCGGCGTGGGGGCATTGTTGCATAGAGTGGCCTGGCCAGCGCATGTACTGGAAGGCTCCTCAGGCGAAAGCGCCCATGAGAGAAATCGGATTGCACAAGACAGCATTGCACGGATGCGCGCGTGGAAAGAGAGACAGGTCAGGGAATTGCATGAAGAAGCCATGGACATTATACGACGTCCAGCATCGTTGCCAATGGTTGCGAGCGGAAATGCGAGGGCATGCGTGCACATGTGGAAGCGCGAGGTAAGGATTGCAAGCTAGCTGAGGATTGCATCGACGAGCTTGCGAAACAAGTACATGTTGTTCTTGCGCGCGCTGCTGCATGCTCTTCCTCTAATCCTCCTTCATCCTGCCACAGTATATGTGCCGCTGCCATTTTCTCTCGCATGCAAGCGCGGGGCCGCCGCTGGTCGCGCACCCCGCCAGAGGAGACGCCGCCTAGCCGCAGCCGCTCCCCTCTCGCCAGCCGCGGACATCATTCATCCGCCTTCCGGCAGCGCCTCCGCCTGACAAAGGGAACTCGTGTCTTCCCGGGGGCGCAGCCGCTTGGGGCGCACATGAAAGATTGCTTTCAATATAATTTCTTCGCGAATAGCTCATCTAAGCTTGTGGAGAAGATTGCTGAGAAACTGGAAGTTCGTGGCCCCAAAACGACACGGCCGCCAGGGGGGCTGAAAGTGCCAGTCATGTACACATCGGAACACGATCCGAAATATTTGGAAACCACAGAGTTAGTCGTTACGGACCATTCAGATGGTGAGTCGAAACCAAGTGGGGTCAAGTCTTCTGGAACATTGATAGTCCGAAAATGGTCAAACGTCGAATTACAGCATGCGTACCATTCGGAGCACGAGGAAGATGAGAAAGAGTTTCTTTGTGGTGAAAAGATACCGCACATGCCTCGTGGACGATGGACACAACAAAACGTGATGGCACGAAATGGCTATACTCATTCTCGGACAGATAGTGTTGTTGTGGCACTCAAGGAGGAGTTGAAGTCGGCGCATGAATCAGTGGCGCAAAGGTTGTATAATAAAGGATGTGTCGACCCTTGAACTGCCTTCTGGGCAACCTGCGAACCAGACTCCGAAGGGAATTTCGGAGGTAATTTTGATGGTCCGCCCGCAGCTTTAACGCAGATCAAGGAGTGACAGTATTCCCAGTCAAACATTGACCCGAGCACCTCGTTGAGATGTAGGTTCTTTACAGGGCCTCCAGGGGACCCAACAAGCAAACCTGTCCGATGTTGTGAGCACGGGGAAATAATTGGACCGATGCTCGGGACTGCTAAAGCACTTTATGTGGCAGGGACACGGTATTTTGTCACCATTAACGATTGGCAGATGGACTGGCCAAGTGATCCTCATGAATACTTGGGGGCCGTCTAAGAATAGGCCTTCACAGCCCTGTTGTCGATAGCTGGGGGGCTCATTTTGCACTTCCAGTTGCCAGGGGAGAGCCCACAGTCAAAAGCGAATGTAATCCTGCAGGCACTGATTGGGCAAGCCTTGAATAAACACCGATGTGAAGGTGACAAGCAGGGTTGACCCAAAATCAAGATGGCTACATTTTGGTCAGCGACACAGTCGCTTGAGAAGGGAGAGACACTCTTAAAAGACAATGCTGTGGCCCAAGCGGCTAACTCCCCACTGGAGCGGATGGGCGACAGCGAAGATCAGCGGCCGATTATTGTGGCCAAAACTGAGACGCCCATGCGAGTCAGGTGCGCCTGTGGATGCACCGGGGGGGGGGGGGGGGGGGGGGGGGGGCGTTCCTCGAGCTTTGGGGCCAGGCCTGGCATTCCGAGCGGGCGTGCTTCCTCTAGTTATCTCAACGCCGGCACAGCCGGGGGTTGGGGATCACGCTGGCTGAATGGGAACGACATGGAGAAACACCGGGTAAAAGGTCAAGACCTGGAAACAACTGGCGAACTACCTCCAGCTGCCGCACGCGGACCTTTGGATGCAAATTCGGGCGAAAGGGCCACCCCGTGCCCCTGCGCCTGACATTTCCGCAGGAGAACTGATCAACGTGTGCGTGGCGTCTAAAATGATGTGGCATCAGCCCGAGGACTACCACCATGCGCCGCAAGAGGCTGACACCCTGGATTTTGACATGGCGCGGTCTCGGTATCAGCCCACAGAAGTACAGCACTACGACGAGGCGCCAGAGGAGCAAGAGGCCGTCCTGGGATCTCGGCGCGGGGTGGTATCCGCATCAGCACTACGAGGCGCCGGAGGAGCACAAGGCTGACACCCGGGATGTTGACGCGCATCCGCGTCAGCCCGATGTTCACATGTGGTGCGGTCAGCCCAAGGAGCACGACGCGGCACGGGCTCGCCAGACACGGGATCTCCAAGGCCCGCGCTCGGCGGCGGCGGCGGCAGCCCACGCGCCGGCATCGACCCAGGCAGCTCCATTTCCCAGGCGGCGAAACATGCCATCTACCAGCAGGAGCAGATCGCTCGGCTTACGGCAGCGGTTGCAGGATTGAGTAATGAATTGAAGCAGGTGGTGGACGCTGCAAGGATGGCCGCGCGAACCGCGCAACATGCGGTGGCGCGCAATGTGGCGTCGGCCGTGACAGTGCAGCAGCAGGCTCAGTTCAGCATGCCACAGCCGCCGATTCAGCAGGTCCAGTTCGGCATGTCATTGCCGCCACATGAGCAACCACCACGCGCGCCTCCCGCCTGGTCGGAGTGGAAGCATCGCCATCAACAAGCGCCTGCCTGGCTCAATGAGAAGATGGCTCGCGCCGCACACCGCGCGGCGGGCGACGCGCCACCGCCAGGCAACGGCGCGCCAGCGCTTACGATGTGCGAGTGGTGTGGTTAAAGAACCGGGCGCCGTTGCATTTTCGCGGCGCGTCGAAGATGCTGCGACTCCTACAGGCAGCAGCGAGGGGCCAATGAGCGGTGCTGGCAGCATGACGAGTAGATATCCACTAATTTTCAGATGTTTAAGCGGCTGCTTCGGCTGAGCTTAATTAGCCATGCCTGGCCACAGGGGCCAGTCATGGGTCCGCGGAGGCCTCGGCCCGTTGACGCTTCGGCTGGCACTGGACAAAGGCACCGCCCTCCTCCGCCCCCCCCATCCCCGAGTTCCCATCGCCCCTCGATCCCCCGTGGTCGGATCGTCCAAGATGGCCCAGCGTGGCTCCGAGACGGCCCCTGCGATAACCCGAAACATTACCATCGGCGTTCAGCCATCCATCGCGGCCCCAATGATTGGCTCAATGATATCCACGCGCCCCTCATCGTCATTCACCCGCCCATTCAAGCTCAAAAGGTTTGCCCGGGCACAACGGTTGCCGCCGCGACCTACCACGTGGCGTCCGACGAAGGCGGCGCCAGCATCATCTGCACCTTGGTAATTGCCATCCTCGTTGGTTGCGCGGTCCTGAGCGTGATTGCGATGTGGCTATGGGGGCGGCTGCGCCCCCGACGTTCGACGCCGACTGACGCCGCGACCATCCACGTGATGTGCACGGCGACAACACCAACGCCGACGCCAACGGCGCCGACGCCAACGGCGCCGACGCCGACGGCGCCGACGTGAACGGTAGCTACGCAGAGCCAGACCGCCTACAAATGGTGGTGGGAGGCGCCTAGGTTTGTGCCCCTCCCGGAGGGCGCTCACGGCGTAGGGCTGATCGACCCCTGCCGTCGTTGATCCACGGCACGGCGGTATTTGCACGTGCGTTGGGAGTTAACGCGTCGGCTGCTTCGGCCGTGGCGTTGAAAGAAAAACATCGCCATCGCAGTTTCCCTCTTCGCTCTCTCATTCCCCCGTCTTGCCCGCCCCCTCCCCCCCCCCCTCCCCTGCGATTCGAAACATCATTGGCGGTCCCTCCCCCCCCCTCCTCCTCGTCCTCCTCTTCCTCCTCCTCCTCCTCCTCTTCCCCCTCCCTCCTCGCGCTCTCCCTCCTCGTGGCGGCCGAGGCAGCCGCGACCTCCTGGGCCTCCAGAGGGCCGAAGCAGCCGCGTCCGGGGCAGCCTGGGCCTCCAGATGGCCGAAGCAGCCACGGCCGAAGTTCCCTCCCTCCTCATCGCCCTCCCTCCGCCCTGTCCGTCCATCCTCCTCCTTCATCTCCCCCTCCCCATCGTCGTCGTTTCGATGCTGTGGTTTCTCGAATTAGAGAGTTGCGGGTACATGGCTGCCTCGGCCACGCCCCCCTGGCTTCCTCGGCCAAGCTCTGCCCCCGCGCGCCCCCGGCCGCCCCCGCTCGGTCGGGCGCGGGCGGGCCGCTGGCTGCTTCGGCCACGCCGCTCTCATCCCCCATGTCCTCCTCCGCATCCAGTTGTTGGCTCGACTTGGGCGGGCCCCACTCGGCGACGCAGCCGACCCATGATTGGCACGTCGCGCGGCGCAGATGGCACCCAGTACCCCGTCCGCCAGATTTCCCGCGGCGGGCCCTACATCTCCCGCCCGATCCTGCCGCCGAGGCCCGCGCCGCAGCTGGCCCAGCCAATGCTGCCGCCGACGGCCAACGACGACGACGTGGATCAAGCCATGAAGCTACATCAGCAGGGCGCATGATGACGCGCGCGCTGACTCAGCGCCAGATCGAGGTCCTCAAGTTAAGGACCTCGGTCTGGTGCTGATGTGCATTGCGCTGCTCCGCTCCGCATTAGACTGCCAGCGTCTCGCCAGTGGCGGGCCAGGCCGATAGCTGGGCCACGTGCCCAGATGAACCACATCGCGGCCATGATCTACCAGATCGACGACCCCGCCGACGCAGATGCGGAGGGCCCGTGGGGCGAGCCCGGCAGCGACGACGCCGCTGAGGCGGGGCCCGCCGCGGCGCCAGCCAGTGGCTGACAGCGCCGTTCATCGGCTGCTTCGGCCGAAGTAGCTCTGGCAAGTATTCTCGCCCTCCTCCACCTCCCTCCTCCGCCTCCCCACCCCTCCATCCCCCAACCTCCGCTTCATCATTTTTGCAGAGAACGCGACGCTCCGTCTTGGAAGCCGTGCGCGGCGGCTGGGCCATGATCTCTGCGCCCACTGCCCAGTCAGTAAGCTGCGCCACTCCCCCTCATCCCCATCTACCGCTCTCTCCTCCAACCTTCGCTTTCGTCTGGGCTCTAAGTCAGAAGCCAAGGAGGCGCTGATGCACTCCTCCTTCAGAGGCGCTGATGCAGACTGTGTAAGTCAGGCAATTAGGGCATGCCATCAATCATATTTAAGAGACCTGCGGGCGTCGGGGCGCGGCGGCGGCGCGCCGCCGCGGGGCCCGCGCGTGGAGGTGAAACAGACGACCCGCCCGTGATATTTTTAACCGCTGAGCTCGCAGTTCGCGAGGAATAAGACCACTGTTCACGGCGGCGCACGGGCGCGCGGGCATGGCCGAAGCAGCCAATGGAATCGCCCCCCCCCCCCCACCCACCCACGTGCGACGCGGCAGCCCTTTTCCCCCCGTGGGCCCTTCTGTGCTAACATGTCTGTGTCGATCTGCGGCTCGCAATCCAAAATTAGATTCTCGCCAACTTCACCCATTGCCCCCTGTTGTACGCAGTACGATCCCATTGTACAGACCTAAGGCGTTCGGGGTGTGTTAAGACCCCCCTGAGGGGTCCCATGCTCACACTCATAACGGGCCCATGATGGCACCGAGGAGGAAGGGGGTTTCCCCTCCATGGCGACTACAATCTGAATGTAATGATGTGAGATGACATGCTATGCACGCGCTCGGGGGGGGGGGAGAATGCAATCGCCCGGGGCCTCGAAAAGGGCCCCATCGGGCGACGCGCGTGCATTGCAGGCTTGCGGGGTCGACTCAGCGTCTCACTCGGGAGTGCAGCGCGCTCGACGCTGGGCTGTCTTCTCCTTGCCCCAAGAACCTCAACGCTGCATTATCGCCGTCATCGCCACGTTAATGAATGATGCGCTGGCGTGGAAAGTAGAGAAGGATGGCGAAGGGAACGTGGGAAGGAGAACTCGGCGCCTCTTGGTGGCCACTTAAGCTTTGGGGAGGCCCCGAGCACTTAATTCAATTTTACCGACTATCCAAATACAAACAACCACATTCTCGATTGAAGCCGATTGGCGACCACATCCAATTGCTACTTTTCCGAAAATACGGAGGAAACTGAGTAAGTCGAAGAGCACCGAGCTGGGGCATGGTCGCGCATCCCGGGTGAAAGGGGGGAGCCTACGATGGTTTCAGAGTGGCGGCAGAGGGCCGCGATCACTCGAGAATCGGAAGCCCCGGCGCCCGCCGTCGCCCGCGGCGCCCGCGGCGCCCGCGGCGCCCGCGGCGCCCGCGGCGCAGGCGGCGCCCGCGGCGCCCGCAGCGCCCGCGACGCACGCTGCGCCCGCGCCGCCCGCGGCGCCCACGGCGCCCGCGCCCGCGGCGCGGGCGGCGCCGGCGGCGCCCGCGGCACCCGCAGCGCCCGCGGCGCCCACCGAGCCCGCGGTGCCCGCGGCGCAGGCGGCGCCAACCGCGCCCGTGGCCCCGCGGCGCCGGCGGCGCCGGTGGCGCACGCGGCGCGCGCGCCCGCGGCGCCCGCGGCGCCCGCGGCGCCCGCGGCGCCCGCCGCGCCCGTGGCGCCCGCGGCGCGGCGCTGGCGGCGCCAGCAGCGCCCGCGGCGCCGCGGTGCCAGCGACGCCCGCGGCACCCGCAGCGCCCGCGGCGCCCGCGGCGCCCGCGGCGCCCTGGGCGCGCGCGACGCGCGCGGCGCCCGAGGCACCCGCAGCGCCCGCGGCGCCCGCGGCGCCCGCCCTTCCATTGTTTTTGGGCTTGCGTCCTTATAGCCTCAGTTGTAACCTGAGTCATATGCCGCCAACCCTAGTTGCATGCTGAGTTTTAAGCGCACAACCACTTGTAAGTGGAGCGTATCTGATGAGTCGGTTAGCGTTGATGTATATCCACTCATACGCGCTTGCGCCGAGATATAGCCGATTTGAACTAACTCAACTTAACTAGTTATACATCGACTGTGAAAAAAATAGAAAACAGTTAGCGACAGTTAAGAGGAGTTACGAAAAGTTACAGAACAGTTACGTTCAGTTACGTTCAGTTACGTTCAGTCACGATCAGTTACGTTCAGTTACGAAAAGCTATGAAAGGCACACCTTACCGAGTTTAACTAGCGGTGCGTTGTGCGACGTCGAATTGCGTTGCATTGCGTTGCCGCACGTTGCGATTGCTTTGCGTTGCGTTGCGTTGCGCTGCGTTGTGTTGCAGTGGCTACGCTACCAAGGGGAAAGGGCGCGGCGCGCAGGGGGTGCCCTCGTTCACAAGGGCTGGCGAGCAATTGTCACAGGGCCAACCGACATGTCGCCCTGAATGCTGTGGGGCGTACTCCAGAGCCCACTCTGTCTTCCCCCCGGCGCCCTCCCCCCGTTTCCAGAGTCCCCCTCCTCCTCCTCCACCCTGTCCTCCCCTCCGCCGCAGCTGTTTTGGCCCAAATTTCGGCTTCGTGGTCGTGGCCAGTCTCCTGTTCGGGCGAACCCGATTTCTTGTCAGCATCCTCGCATCATCATGGCTGCTGCTGCGATTGAGTGCCTCCCCTGCATGAGCTGCAAGAGGCAAATGCCGTCGGCGGAGCTCAAGCATGCAGGTTCGCTCGCCTCTGGGGAGACTATCTGGAGGTGCACTGACTGCAACAGTCTCCGCGGCAAGGTGGACCGCTTGAAGAAATCCGACCCAGACCTCGCGCAGCAGCGAAGCAAACTTCCGTCGGACGTCAAGGCAGCCCAAATCGGGATACTCAACGGGCTCTCCGGGGCAAACTGGAAGAAAGCAGTCAGGCAGGTCGTGCAGGAACACGCCATCCTCTCCAACATCGACGAGTTCGGCGGCAACTGCGACGGATGGATGGACGAGATGGAGCTGTTCACCAAATGCAAGGGGCGGGAGGACCAGGCGCGGAGCATCATCGCGAACGCGAGGTCGATAATCCATCCCACTCGGAATGTCAAGGTTTACGAGGACAGCGCCATCCAGAGCAAGAGCCTGCAGAGGTCCGAGAATAGGAAGACAATTGAGACCAGCACTTCCCAAGACACGACGGTCAATGGGGTCGAAGCGCAAGACTGACGAGCAGCCCAAGACGACCAAGAGGGCGCGCGGGACGCGCGAGGGCGGCGGGGCCGAGCAGGACGAGCCACCAGCCCCGAAACTCGTGAAGCCCAAGGCGTCCGTGGCGAAGAGAATCAACAAGCTCATCGCTTCCTGCGAGGCGGTTGCTGAGGAGCTCGACGTCCTGGTTGAGGAAGCTGGCGAGGAGTCCATCAAAACCATGCTGCCTGCGAAGCTCGTCGCCAAGGCTCAGGTGCCAGCCCTGCCAACAGAGCACGCAATGGAGATCATGCCCTCCCCCCCTCCCTTTGAACTAGCTCCCGAGGTAGTTTGGCCCGGGAGTAGTTTGGCCCCGCGAGGGTCGGGAGTAGTTTGGCCCACGGGGTTCAGATCCATTGCGCGCTTGTGGCACGGCTCGGCACAGGGGCTGAAACCTCTCATGGTCTCGGTCACGGCTGCGCTCAAGCTCGCCCTGGAGGACAAGGATGTCGCGGATTCCGCCCTCAACGATGCCGACGCGGCCTTGAAGCAGGCCGGGCCCGCCGTCGACGTGCTGAAGGGCCAGATCAATGGCCTCAAGGAGATGCTCGAGGAGGACGCGGAGGAAGACGCGGGCGAGGACGAGAATGAGCTTTGAGGCGTCAGGACAAAGAAACCAGAGGGCGTTCGATGGGGTCAGAACGCCAGTCGCTGAGCAGTAGACAGCCAGACCAGCACTTGAAGTTGCCCGAAGGCCTTCTACTAGGCTCCCAGTCGAGTAACCGCTAGGAGCATTGGCCGCTTCCGCAGCCGAGTGCTTTTTTTTCAGCCCAGCTTCCCTCAGATGCGCTCGAATCACGCTTGTCTATGTCAATGTGTGAACACACAGTCTCATAGCCTACAGCGGCGCGCGGTTTGCCGCTGAAGCTTTCTTTTGCGTGAGCAGCGCGTCCAGCCAGCGATAGAGTGAAATGATTTGAGCCCATGCTGTTGATGCGTCCACTCCCCCATCCTCCTCCTCCTCCGCCTCCTCCTTCTCCTCCTCCCGTTCCTCCCCCTTCTCCTCCTCTTCGAAGGCCACTTGGCAAGTCCCTCCGGGGCGGTCAGATATCGGCAAAGCCGTTTGAATAGCACAAGGGCGCATATTCCCTTACTTCGCACCGCTTCCCTCCTCCGTTACTCCCCCCCCCCTCCTCTTCTTGCGCCCCCTCGTTCTCTCCTTCGCCAGGGCCTCCTCCATTTTTTGGAACGATGCGCAAGAGATAACACTCAGGTCATAGAGTAAGCAACTGGATGGCGCGGTGGAGGGCGCAGGGGAAAGAGGAAAGAGCAGGAGCACGAGCAGGAGGAGGAGGAGGGGGGAGGGGGGGAGAAGGAGGCGGAGGAGAGGAGGAGGAAGAGGAGGAGGAGAAGGAGGAGGAGGAGGAGAAGGATCAGCAGCAGCAGCAGCAGGCCTGCCTCTTCCATCGGAGGACCGCATGCAAAGCGACCCAAACCCAGGACCGCCAGGGCGATTATTCCATCATCGTTCTTGGAAGATTTGCATCGTTCCCATTTGGGCTCAGACTTCTTTGCCGATTTTGTTTACTGCTCGTCCACGCGCATTGGCAGCCGCGCGGGATGTCGGCCACTCCGTTTGCCAAGCGAGTCAATTTGTTTCTCAGTTTCGCCCAATCCAGGATCCAGTTCGTCAGCTGCAACCTGGCCAACGGAGGGATCGAGCCTTTTAGCGACAAGCACGCGTCCATGTCGAGGAGCGCTTGCCAAGCTATCCTTCGGCAGTTGGACGCACTTGGTTCTCACGTCACTTGCGAAGCTGCCATGGGCGTGGTGGAGACCATGAACGCGTCTCATATTTGCCCGTTCGTTGAAGCAGACAGGGCTGCCATCGTTGACGCAATCAACGCCAAGGCCGACGTCTCCGGGGCGGCCGAGCCCGCTTCCGCCCATCCCTCGGAGAAGAAGCAGACCATGGACTACCCAGAGAACTACGTCACCGATGCCGAGTGGCAGTCGCTGCGCGGCGCGCCCGAGCAAGCGATCGGCACTATCCTTCGCAAGATGGCCTCGCTGCGCTTGTTCTTCCCATCATAGCATACCCTTGCCAAGTTTGGCGCCGTCGGTCAGTGGGCACAGGGAGACCAGACCATGACGCGCGCCATCTGGTGGAGGGACTCCATCAAGTCAGGTCTTTGCACCATCCGCCGCAGCGCGCAGGGCTACGAGAATCTGGCCCTCAAGTACCCTGAGGGCCCGGAGGAGTTGGCCAGCATAGATGCCACGCTGTTCAACCTGCTGTTCCTCGCAGCCCCTCCCGTCTTGCCGCCAGAGGATATGTGCCCGGATGCGCTCACCCTCATGAAGAGTTCCATGCCGCGTAGGGTCACGAATGGCCTCGTTGCCGTCAGGGCCCCAGGCCGTCGAGGCCCAGCCGCGATGTCTCGAGCGCGGTCGTGCCCGGCTGTCGTTTGCTCGGCGCCCGCCTTGATGGGCGCCAACGCGCGCGCCTACCAGGCGATCGTGCCCGCAGGCAGCGCTGGAGTTCGGCGCAGTGCCGAGGGTATACAATGGGCTTCCTCTGTCCTCCTCCCCCTCCTCCTCCTTGCCCTCCTCCTCCTCCTCCTCCTACTCCTCCTCTTCCTCCTCCCCCTCCGAGCTCTTCCCCCTCCCCCCCCTCCTCCCCCTCTTCCTCCTCCTCCTCCTCCTCGCCCTCCTCCTCCTCCTCCTGCTCCTCCTCCTCGCCTTCGTCTTTCTTCTCCTTTTCCTCCTCCTCCTCCTCCACCTTGCCCTCTCCTCCCCCTCATCCTCCTCGCCATCCTCCTCCACCTCCTCCTACTTCTTCCATCCCCTCTCCCAGGTGCTGAGCTGGGGCACGCTGCAGCTGCGCAGGCGGCGACGGCGTGGACTTCGCCCAGTGGCAAGGCGCCCCCTGTGCAGGGCCCTCCGCTGCTGCTCTCGCCCGCCGCTGGCGCGCGTGGGATCCCTGCCCCCGGATCGGCGCTGCAGCAGCTGGCGCCGCTGTCGCCTGTGCCGCCGCCGCCGCTTCCAGCGCCGGAAGCCCTGGCAGCGGTGCCCTACGCGGCTCCAGATGCTGGCGGAAGCGAGGCCGCAGAGGCCCAGGTGGATGGGACGTTGGATGGCATCAGCTCCAAGCTCGAGACCACCTCCAAGAGCGCGCTGAAGCGCCCAGCCGCTGCGGCGGCCGCGGGCGCAACTCCTGCCGAGAAGGCCTGCGCGGCGGACCCCGGGACTCCTGCGCTGAAGCCGAAGGGCAAGGCCAAAGCAAAGGCGAAAGCCAGGGCCAAGGCGAGCCCCGCGGTCAAGATTACGGCCGCGAGCTCGGCTGGAGGCAAAATGACATCCAAGGCTGCGCCTCGCTATCCTGGGACTGGGTATTTCGAGCCGATCAGTTTCGACGGCGCCACTGTGCACTGCTCCCACGAGAAGAACTTGCGGCGGGTGAAGCCCGAGGCCGCCTCGCGCTATGATAAGAAGCTTGCGTGGAACACCGGGGGGGGCCCACGCTGTCTGGAAAAGGCTGCAGGATTACCTTCTCACGCTCTAGACAGTTCAGCGCAGGCAGTTTTTTCTTCTCTCACAGCCGCGCGTGAGTGCCATTTTGGCAAGCCATTTTAATGCTGCGCGAGGGGACTCCGCGGCCATAGGCCCAGGCGCCCGGGAATGTGCAGAACTCCTCTCTGTTTAGCCCGCGCGCTGCGGCACTCGCTTCCGCGCGGAGGGGACTTGCAGAGAGGCGTTGGGTCAACGCCGCATTGGGGAGAGTTTGGTTTCAACCGAATTCCATCACGCGCCCTTCGCCCCTGCCATCCCCGGCCAGCAGACGCACAGCGCAGCTCGACGCAAGCAAAGGTAAAGCATCGTGCGCTCCTCATCGTCTTGCCCCTCCCCCTCCTCCTCCTCCTCCTCCTCCTCCTCCGCCGTCTCCTCTTCTTCCCCCCCCTCCTCCTCCCCCCCCTCCTCCTCCTCCTCCTCCTCCGCCCCCCTTCCCTATTCGCATATCCCTCCATGTCCTTCTCAACGTCCACCTCCGCGCCCTCCACCTCATCTTATCCCCCCCCTCTTCCTGGAGACCCGGGGGGCCAGAGCCTGACGCTCACGTGCGAAGGGGGCAATGGCGGAAGAACATGGGCCCATTCGCTGACCCCTGGGGGCGCCTTGGCGCGTGAGACGAAACCCCTGCCCCGAAGACTGCCGGCCCTGTCGCATCCCGCCTCTGCATCTGCCCGCTGCGCTACGAAACGCTTCGCCATTATCATATAAACTTATCTTCTTATCCCCCCCCCCCCCCCCCCTGCGTGCCATGCATCAATTCATCAGCCCGTCAATCCGTAATGTTTGCCATTTGGGCTCAAGAGCGTTTAGATCGTCTTCCTCCGAAATCACTTCTGGCGCATTGCGCGTGTGGACGCCGGGGGCAGTGCCAAACGCATGCCAGCAGAGGAGTCTCTGACGGCGCTGTTGGATCGAGCGTCTAAGAGAACGAGATGGGACCCATCGTCCAATCCCGCCATGCCAAAGGTGAACCCTTCCACCCTCGACTTCGTCATACGCCGCGCCCGCGTTGTCTTTGCAGACAGCGAGGCCGACTCTGGCACTAGGGCCCCGTGAAGGGAGGCACCACCATGCTGGCTTGCAGCGTCCTCGCCAGCAGCGACTCCATCCCAGCAGGCGCTGAACAACGCAGCCGAGTATTTCCCTGCCAAGCAGTGCATCGACCACATGTTTGGTCGCTCGCGCCCTCTCCAACTGGGGCCCATCAAGATCGCGCCCCCTGTGGCGGCGTCGTGGAGACTGCGCCCGTGTTCGACGCTGCTGGCCTGGAGGCCCAGAGCGTCAGCACATGCTACATCGACGTGAACCACAGAGACTTGGTCAAGAAACTGATCCGCAAGCACGTGGTCTCGGCGACGCGCTGGTAGCGCGCTCAACAAGGAGATCTCGGAGTTCGAGGCTGCCGACATAGTTGCTGGCAAACCACCATTGCCTGCGCGGGCCATTTGCGCCTCGGGTGCGCGAAGCACAACCTCGTACGCTATGCACGAGCATGCCAAAATCTTACAATACATCATGCACATGCTCAACTGCGGCGAGCTACACGCCGCCATAGTTGCTCACCCCTTCGAGACAATGGCATCCCATGGTGGGCGCGAGCCCTTTTTGCCGAACGTGATGGACCTATGCGCAAAACACGCCCCGGGGTTCCACTGGGACATCGTGGACCTGACAGCGCAGGAGTACGGCTTGCCCCAACCAGATGCTGTTTCTTTCTTGCGGTGCATGAAGAAAAACCACGCTGGGACTATGCCGAACGTGATACCCCCCAGCGGCTGCAGCCGTCTCTACGACTTCCTTAAGCCAGCCGAGAGCAACATCAGTCGCAAGGACATTCTTGCCCGCCACATGCGAGACAATTTGATGGACTACGAGCGCCACATCAAGGCCTTGTGCCGCACGGGCCCCAAGATGCATGCTACTACCATGGTGGCCGCAGTCAATTTGGACCGCAAGAGCGCCTGGCTCTTCAGGGGCAAGACGCCTGGTTTGAATCTTGATCACAAACATGTGTTCTTGCTCAGCACGGAAGATTTGCACTTGCCTGGGCCACAGCGCCGGGTGTTTAGATTCATTTCGGATAAAGAACGTCTGGCCTTGAAAGGCCTCAACCCTGGGTACCTTGCTAAGTACCTCCCCGCGGACTCGTTGCGCCATGCTTCTCGTTCGCACGCCCCGTCAACATTGTATGGCGCAGCCGCGATGCCATCGATCAGCGCAGTGGCAGAGAGCAAGAAGCTCGGCGCCCAATCGCCAGAGGGCGGCACAGGCCGCCCATCTCCAGAAACGCGAGCTTTCACAACAGAATTGTTGGCTGGGCTCAGTTCCAAGTTTATTAACCCGGGGCAGCCCAAGAAGGGCCGTGCTGCTGCGAAGTGGCATGATCCTGCTCATGTGCTCCTGCCGCCTCCCCAATCTCATGTCCCTATGCCCATAGCCAGCCCTCCTCCCACGATCCCCGATCCTCTTCGGACCCCCATCTCCCTTCCTGCCCACTGCGCTGTTCTGCTTGGACACGCGGCCCAGAGGTTTCAAAGGAACGCAACTCTGCATGATTGCGGAGTAAGGGGAACAACGGTGCGAGCACCGTTCGCGCTGTAGGTCGATTGAGATTGGCCCCAGGGCAACGATCGAAAAATGATCCCAAGTAACAACACGGGAGATAGGCCCTTGGAGCCCCATGGAAGACAGGAGGAGGAGGAGCAGGAGCAGGAGGAGCGGGAAGGATGAGGACGAGGATGAGAAGGGAGGAGGAGGACGAGGAGGAGGAGGAGAAGGGGGGGGGAGGACGAGGGGGAGGAAGAGGAGGAGAAGGAGGATTGGCGCGACGCATCCACTCGGCCTGCACGCCACCTGCACGCACCTGCACGCCACCTGCACGCCACCTGCACGCTGCCTGCGCGCTGATCTGAGCTCACTTGGACGCTCACCTGCACGCCACCTGCACGCCACCTGCACGCCACCTGCACGCTCACGCGCACCTCCACGCCACCTGCACGCCACCTGCACGCCACCTGCACGCCAGAGCGAGCCTTCCCCCCCGGGTCACCAGCACGCCACCTGCACGCCACTTGCACGCACCCTCCGGGCGGCTTGCGCGCTCGAGCTGGGGTGATCCACCGACTCGGGCCGAGAGGGGGGAAGAGGATGAGAATGAGAAGAGCCGTGCGAGGCCACTCCCATAACTTTCTGAGGACGCCAAGGCCAACCTTGAACTGAAGGCACCGTGGCCCTAACAGCCGCCAAGGAAGCCCAAAGAAATAGTAAGAATGCCCCGAGGGGAGCGGGCAGAGCCCAGAGCACGTTCAACAGCAATGGTACGATTCGAAGGGGATGAAGTAAACTGAAAGGCGCTGGCATCAATGGGAACACCTTGAGATCCTCTCAAGCCCCCCCCCCCACCACCATATGGTACATCTAAGCCTTCAGTGAATGGTTCCTGGAAGCCATTGGAATCCATGTTGAGATCTTATTGTGCATCTTATTTGTGTTTCCTTGGGATCGCTCTTGGGCTCTATTTGGACCTCTGGGCGGCCCGTCAGATGAACGACACCACGAGGTCATCTTGGGCTCCTCTTGGAAACTTCTCATTGGTTTCTTGGGTTTCCTTCTCGGCCGTCCGAGAACCCCTGCATCGGCCTGGTGGTGGAGGGAAGGGCGGGGGCGATTTCTGAGGCCGCGTTCGGAAAACCTCGAAACGCCTGCAACATGCACAGATATCGCGCGCCGTGTGCGCCCGGCCCTGCGACAGGTCATTCCACCCTGTGCCCCCTCCCTCCTCGCCTGAATCTATATATATATATATACAAGTGGCACGTGTGTGCCCAGGCTCATACAACAAGCTGAAGGGGCGTTTGAAGCAGGAGTGACATGCAACAGCGAAGTCGCACTCGAGCGCAAGTGGGGTTGCCACACCTTGCGATGCGTGTACCAGGGCCCCCAGGAAGCCTCAGGAGGCCCGACTTGGATACCAGAAGAGGCTCCAGGAGGCCCCAGGATTGTGAGTGTTGTGTGTGTGATGTGTGCTTTGTGTGGTGCGTGCTTTTTGCGTGTTGTCGGTGTTGTGTGTGTGTATGTTATGTTTGTCTAGCGTGCGATGTGTTGGGCGTGATTTGTGTCTCTGTGTGCGCATGTAGTTCTGAAGCCCCAGGGGGCCTCAGGAGGCCCCAGGAGGCCCCAGGCGGCCTCAGCAGGCCCAGGAGAACTCCAGGAGGCTCCGAGGCGGGGTCTGGGGTACCAGAAGGTCCAGAAAGCCCCAGGAGGCCCCGGGAGGTTCCAGGAGGCCCCCAGGAGGCTCCGAGGAGGGGTCTGGGGCTCGATTTTGGGAGGATGTCTCAGGCGAAACCGCAATTCTCTGAGAATCGGAGTCAAAATCATTGAAATTACCATGTGTGTTTGAAGGTTTTATGATAAAATGTTGGAAATCCTATGTGTGGACCCTGACGTCACGATTGCGTGAGGGGTGCCACCGATTTTGACGTCACGATCTGCGTGAGGGGTGCCACCGATTTTCATAATGTCGAGGATGTCCCGAGCGAAACGGCCAGAAAAATCGCGAACGACGGACGCATCAATCGCCTCTGAGCTCTACTCCCTCGGAGAGGTGCGTATGAGAATATATATATATATATATATATATATATATACAGATATATATATATATATATATATTATATATTATATATCCCTCCCCCCCTGGGACCGCATGGGCGGGGGGCAAGCGGGCCCTCTATCCGTCTCCTTGGGCCCCTACGTGTTCCTGCCAATGATCACTGCAAATCCCGAGACATCCTCGCACGACCCCCACACGACGAACCGTGCCGTTTTCTGGATTAAGGGCGACAACATGCCCAAGCGCAAGAATTCGTTGGAAGGGGGGCTTGCACTTAAGAGGAAGGCCATATCTAGCATAGTGAATGCTGGTGGCAGTATATCAGCTGCTGCGACTTCGTCCTGCCATCGCGGTTATGAAGGGCGATCTGCTTTGCTAAAAGCTGTTTACGACGAACAGAAAGAGATCGCCCGGGCTGATACCCCTTATGGACCCGTTGTTCAATCGATATCTCTGCCTCTCGATAACGGAAAAAAGTTCGACGCGCAATTTGTTCACCCTATGGCTCTCATTCATCATGTGGCAACTCGTAGTGGCGATGCTGCCCGATTCTTTCGAGACTATGTTGGGAATCGAACAGGGACTATGACTTTTCATGTTGACGACGCCAAGTGCGGAAACAATCAGAAGCCCGACAAGGGCCGCAGCTTCTGGTCTTTAACGTGGAACTTCACAGAATTCCCGAGCTGGCTCAGGAATAGGTGTATTTCTTGGATGCCCTTGCGTTACTCAAGCGGCATCGCCTAATCGGGCGACCCCAAAGAGACCCGCCAAGGGTCTGTCGAGGAGGAGGAGGTGTAGGAGACGGAGGAGGAGACGATGAACATGCCCATTCCACCCCGCTCGGATGAGTGCTGCGCTTGGCGGCCTGGCGGATCTTCCAGGGTCGATCGTCGGTGGTGACATATCAGGGGCGTTCTGTGCCATCATCAAACGGATCTTTTCGGACTCGCCGACGGAATGCAATTTTGAAAGGGGGATGGTGCTCGCCGCCGACAACGAGAGCTTCACGATTGCGGCCCGCTTTGGGCCGCTGATTTGCGACGAGAAGGCCTTTAAAGAGCTCGGGTGCGTCGTGGGGGCAGGGGGGCGAAGTGTTGCCTTCACTGCATGAACATCGTGAACAGACAACACTCTGAACGCCTACCCCCGGGGCCCTACGCATTGTCTTGCATGCCCCTCGAGAGGGACAAGTTCATGCCACAGGCGCCAGAAACCTTTGCCGCCATGGCAGCGAGGCTACAAGGTTCTGGGGCCCAACTGCTATCGCCGCCCACCCTGCCGTTCCAACCCTCGCCCCGAACCGAAGATAGTGAAACTATGTAAAGCTTGGCGATGGTGAGGGGGGGGGGGGGGGGAAGGGGGGGCGCGTGGCGATGGCAATTGAGCCCCCAGAAAGGCTGTTTGGGCGGAAGTAAAGCTCAAATCTCTGAAGCGTCCACTAGGCTTGGCCTGTCCTACCATAAGCATGGGCTCTTGTGGGGTCCTCGCGCAATGCAAATCACTAGATTCCCCTGGTGCGTATATTGGGATTGGATGCACAGCTACTGTTCTTCTGGTGGCTTAGCCCAGTATCAATTGAATTACTTCGCGATGGAATTAAACAAATACGGTATCACATTAGAAGACCTGGACAATTTCACGAATGCGCTCACATTTCCAAAAAGTGTTCCTTCCTGGAAAAAAACGTTCTGGCAAGATCGGGTAGCAAGGCCATGCAAAAAGAACCAGACGCCCCACATCAAAGCTTTCGCAGCGGAGGTGATTCGCGCTACAGATTATCTGGGTTGTTTCTGTGACCATTTTTTGCAAGGTCACGTAGGGCTCAAGAAACACGTTGAGTGCATACATCTCTTAAGCAAGATCTTGGGGCTACTCCGGGCTGGTGATGCCGCTGTCCAGCGGCACGCAGAGCTAGAACGTTTGGTCATTCAACACCAGACGCTGTATCGCGATCTCTACGTGGGGGAGCCAAAATTCCATTGCGCTGGGCATGTTCCAGATTGCGTACAGAGGCACGGGGCGGCCTGGGCCCTAGAGCTGCCCCGATGCCTTCGACAGAAGGAGGTGGAGGAGGGATTGGTCGGATCAGGAGGGCGGCGGAGAGGGGGGGGGGGGAGCGGCTGGGAAAGAGGGGCAAGAGAAGGAGGGGGACGGGGCGGGCGGTAGGGAGAAGAGGGGGGAGGGAATGGGAAGGTGTGAGGGGGGGCCACCCCCGCTCCATCCTCGTTCTCCCCGGGGCCCGGCCCACTCCTGATTTGATGGGCGATCGGCCAGAGATCGCTCGATGCATTCGTGCGCGCTGAGGTCTTGTCGTGCTTCCCGGCGAGCGCAGCTTGAGGGTTCCCAGAAGCTCTGGTGCGAGATGTTTCAACCAATTTCACAAAACGATGCTGGACCAGGTGCTTTCGAAGTTCTGTCAGAAGGCGGCCTCTGGCTCATTGTATAAAGAGGTCAAACTGAATGACGCGGCGCACGTGGCGCACAAGCCCCCCTACCCATCCGAAGCGTTGAACGACCCCTCTGTGGCAGATGCGTGGACGTGTAGGGCTGCCTATAACGCAACTGGTCAGATCAGAACAGACGACAGGGTTCTCTTTCCGTGGGAGGGACAGACGCGCCTAGGTCGAATCATTTACTTTGTTCAGGGTAGGAGATGTGACTCAGACTTGTTTTGGGCCCATGTACAGTTGCACGAGCATGTGGGGGGGGGGGCCGCTCGGCAAGCCAGGGGCGGCTCGACCAAGCTTCTAGTTCCGCTTGCGACGGTGAGGGCTGTCACGCGTCTGGCTCGTGGGAACGTGCCCCATGACAGGATGCCAATCGTTTGATCGGGCAGGCTGTCGGAAGCGCATGCATACACGCACACTGGTTCACCCTGGGGGGAGGGATAGAACCGCGATAGAGCTGGCGTCTTCGGGCAGTTGCTGTCAGGCTGACTAGGGGTTCGTCTGACTTTGAATTTGGTGCACGACGATTGTTGCCACATTGTGACAATGAGAAAAGTCAGAACACAGGTGGCGGGCGCTCCAGCGAAGCTTGATGCGTTCACCCCCATCCTCCTACATCTGCTATCCCCCTCCTGCCCCTGCTCCCCCCTCACAGTCCTCCTCGTCCGTCTCACCATCCTCCTCTTTGCTACTTTCTCTCTCTCTCTCTCTCTCTCTCTCTCTCTCTCT
Organism: Prorocentrum cordatum; assembly: GCA_963575745.1. Lineage (NCBI taxonomy): Eukaryota > Dinophyceae > Prorocentrales > Prorocentraceae > Prorocentrum > Prorocentrum cordatum. Next base: position 439,942 of record CAUYUJ010009657.1, read on the forward strand.
CTCTCTCTCTCTCTCTCTCTCTCTCTCTTTCTCTTGCACTCACTCACTCACCCCTTCGCTGTCTCTCTCTCTCTCTCTCTCTGTCTCCGCTATGCGTGAGGGTAGGCCCTTGGCGGCGGGCGCGAGCGAGTAGGGCCAACCCCGCGATCATCCCAACATTGCTCAACAATGTCTGGCCGCCTGCCCTGGGGGGGGCGAGGATGAAGAATGCTCCGGAGAGGCCTTTCTATACAACAATCCGAAGTCCAAAAGTCCTCAGGAACCCCTGAGCGAAGCCCAAAACCAAATCCAAGAGGTCCCCTTAGGAGCCCACCTAGAACGTTGAAACCAAAGGCCCCCTCTTGAACTCGCCACGTTGAAACCTTCAGAGAGGTTGCAACTCAGTCGGTCAAAATAGACAGAACAATTCGACGTTGCCCCTGGTGATGGGGAACATGACAACTGCCCCAAATGAATCCCTCACCCCTCAAATCCCCCCCCCCCTCCCCCGCCGCCGTTTTGGCTCATCGTCGTTGAAACCAGCGCCTGAGAGCCCTCCCGCTCTTCTTTCGCTATACTAAAATTCGGATTTTGTTGGGCAGAGCTAATGGGTCCAATGAAGCGCCCTGCTGCTGCTGCCAACCTGACAAAGCGGCCCTCTGGGTGCGATGGTTCGAGCACGGGCGAGGCGTCAGAGGAAGCGGGCCCCGTGCTCAAACGGCCCAGCGCCCAGCTGTCGCTTCAGCGCGCGTTTGCAACCCAGTTCGAGAGCCCCACCGCCAACGATGACGCCGACTCCCTCGCAAGTGGGCAGGCTGCCGCCGACTCTGAGGACACCCAAGCTGCCTCGGCCCACCAAGCTGCCTCTGCCCACCTTCCGGAGGCTGGCAAGCCTACGGCTTTGGCGCCCGGAGGGGCGTCGTCGCCCCGAGTGGGGCCTCCCCAGCCAGAACAAGTTCCTGAGCTTTTGCAGGAGGACGCGTGCCTTTGGTTTCCAGCGCTGCCTGTGCTGGAGAAGCCGGTCCAAGGTCTTCAGGCCCCAAAGCGAGCCATCAGGGTGAGCTCCCCCTGTTGCGGCATCATGGGGACCAAGCCTGTGTTCGACGCTGCTGGGGTGACAGTCGAGAGCACGAATGTGCACGACATCCAGGCGGACTACGACAGGCCCATCAAGACCTTGACGGCTGGCGAGGAGCACTCGACGGCCCCATGCCTTGGTCCAATCGCAGGCGACTTGATGAAGACGAGGCTCGAGGACATCTACCAGTCCGAAGTGATCATCGGCGGGCCCCCATGCCCTCCATGGGCTGGAAATGGCAAGCATGGCAGCAGCACCGACGCGAGGGCGAACATCTATGAGCAGCGCATTACATGGATCCTACACACTATCGACAAGAAGCACTTGCAGGCTGCTTGCCTGGAGAATGTCAGTGGCATCGCGCAAGAACAGAATGGGTCCCAAGCCTACTTGCCGAAGGTCCTGGAGTTGCGCCAGTCTGCGGCGCCTGATTACCATTGGGACATCATCACCCTGAGTGCCGAGGACTACGGCCTGCCGCAGTCGAGGACCCGGGTCTTCCTCCGTTGTCTCAAGAAGGTGCAAGGCGTAACTTACACCAGCTTCTGTGTCTGTGCCTCCGTCGCCCCATTTTGCTGTTCAAGTGGCGGCGGAGTCAAGGGCAGGCAGGGGCTGGTGTAGGGTCGATGCCTCTGTGGAGGTGCACGCCGAGAAAATGCCAGATGCGTTGCCACCCCCCCGGCAAGAGCAGCCTGGCAAGTTTCCTCGACCCTGCGGAGAAGAACATCGAGCGCTCTGATATCTCTACGGCTCACATGCGCGACAACCTCTGGGACTGCGAGAGGATCATCAGGAAACGCAGAATGCAGAAGACAGAGTTCCAGAACGGTGAGATTGCTTGCGCTACCCTGGACAGGAAGGTTGATTCTTCTTTTCCACAGGTGATGTGCGACAAGACGCCCACTTTGACGACAAGCTTGAGCCACCCCTTCCTGCTCAGCACGCATGACCTGGACAAGCCAGCTTCCAAGCGCCAGGTCTTCTGGTGGCTCACCGACAAGGAGCGCTTGGCGATCCAGGGTTTCAAGCCGACTGCCATCGCAGAGCATCTGCCCGAGGGGAAATTGCGCTTCGCGGCTGGGAACGCTTACCCCTCGGTCCTGATTGGCGCTGCGGTGCTGCCGTTGATTTCGGCCATGGCAACGAGTGGCCATCTTGGCGCCACCCCGGGCCGCGGCAAGTGCGGCACGCCTGCGATGGCCACGCACGGTTTCAAGGTCAAGCTTCGCGCGCTGGGCAAGGGAGCGGGGGCAATCGGCTCTCCGTCCAAGAAGAGGCGCGTAGCCTCGAGCCCAGCGATGCGCCCGGCGGCAGCGAATCGCTAGGTATCGATCCTGGTCTTGCATGCCCCTACTCTCATTCCAGCTCTTTCTGTAGCGAGCCAATCCAGCCAATCCTCCTTCCTCCGTCCATCCCCCTCCGCGCTCTGAATAAGTTTGATGTTGGCGCGTCGGACATGTCTGCGACGCCGATCGCTGCAAAAAATGAGAAAACACGAGGTTGCACAAAGATCTGGAATCGTTCTGAGGGCCTGGAGGTTTTCCTGTAATATTTCTTGATTCTGGGGGCCTGGAGGTTTTCGCCCTGGAGTCCTGGAACTGGCCCAGGCGGCCTTCGAGAGGAGCCAGGGGAAACATTCGGAGGCCAGCGTTTGAGGTCAGCAGTTCCGAAGAGAACGATTTCGAGGGGAACGATCCCGACGACAAGAGAAGGAAGAGGACGGAAGACGGGGAATGGAGCAGAAGGAAAGAAGGAGGGGGAGAATAGACACAATGTGAATATCTCGAACGCATATCGGCAATCTGCCGCCCGCCCAAGCGATCTTGGGCCTTTGCGGATCAAGAAGCATCCAAAACGGCCCAATAAGCATCCAAGATGGTTCAAGAGGCATCTTAAGACGGCTCAAGAAGCATCCAAGCTCAAGAAGCATCCAAGACGGCTCGCGAAGCATCCAAGATGGCTCAAACAGAACCCAGCATGGCCCCAGAAGCATCCAAGACGGCTCAACCAGCATCCAAGACGGCCCAAGAAACATCCAAGACGGCTCAAGAAGTATTCAAAACGACCCCCAGCGGGGACCGCTCCTCCTCCTCCTCCTCCTCCTCCCCTCCTCCTCCTCCTCCTCCTCCTCCTCCTCCTCCCCCTCCTCCTCCTCTTCCTCTTCATCCTTCCCCTCCTCCTGCTCCTCCTCCTCCCCTTCCTCCTCCTCCCCCCTCCTCTTCCTCCTCCTCCTCTTCCTCTTCCTGCCCCTCCTGCCCTTCCTTTTCCTCCTCCCCGTGCTCCTTCTCATCCTCCTCCTCCTCCTCCACCTCCTCCTCCTCCTCCCCCCTCCTTCTCCTCCTCCTCCTCTTCCTCCTTCCCTTCCTCCCTTCCTCCTCCTCCTCCTCCTCCCCCACCTCCCCCTCCTCCTTCTCCGCCCTTTGTCCACCTCCTCCTCCTCCCCCTTCTCTCTCCCCGCTTCCTCCCCCTCCTCCTCCCCCTCCTCTTTCTGCTCCTCTTGTCCTCTTCTATTCGCGTTTCTCCCGTCTGTCCACGAGAAAGCGCGAGGCTGGCAGAACCCTCACATAAGTTATGAAAAAGTTTCGAACAGTTATGAAAAGTTATGGAAAACATATAACCAGTTATGACAAGTTACGGAAAGTTATGTTGAGTTAGCAACTACTTATAACTGAGTTTGCATGCAATTGTGTAAGTCAATCCTAACTCAACGTTGTAAGTGGGCCTTAACTCTGTTATAAGCGCACAACCGCAAAAACAATGGAAGCGGCGCCCGCGGCGCTGGCGGCGCAGGCGGCGCCCGCGGCACCCGCGACGCACGCTGCGCCCACGGCTCCCGCGGCGCCCGCGGCGCCAGCGGCGCCCGCGGCGCCCGCGGCGCCCGTGGCGCCAGCAGCACTTGCGGCGCCGGCGGCGGAGGCGGCCGCTCACCCCGCAGCCGCCGCCGCGACGCGAGCCGCCATCCCACGGGCCGGGGCGCGCGCCTGAGACAGGGGCGGGCTCGAGCCCAGACGCCTTGAGCCAAAATGGCTACGAACGCTGGTGGGGAATTTGTTGTTGCCAGCCGCAGGCGAGCGCGCCGACGGCGCGTCAAGGTCCGAGCGGGCCGCGCGAGGCCCTGACTTACCTAGCACAAGCAGGCCTCGCCGCAACCCAGGTCGGGGCCAGGAGGAAGCCGAGGAAGGGGGCAGAGCTGCACAATTGCCAGGGGCCGCAAACGTGCGTCGAGCTGCAGGCGCGCTGCTGACTGCCAGGGGCTGCAAGTTGAACTGCAAAACGTGGGCAACCGCTGCAACTGGAGAGGCTGCCAGGGCGGCCTGAACCGTGGAGACCTGAAACACCAAGTGGACGAATTGAGCGCGGCTGGTGGGGGGTACTTTTTTTTGGTCTCGTCCACCGGCGAGAGCGCGGGCAGAGCCAGAGACGGTCTGGGGCGCGGAAACGAGCTTAATTAGCAACAGGGCGCGCAGCGGGCCGGCCGGGTCAGCTCACATCGCCGCGCTGCGCTGCTGAGGCTGGCAGGCTGAGGACGCCCAGGGAGGCTGAGGACACCCGGGGAAGCTCGGGCAATGTGCAATCCGACAACATGTCAGAAAATTCGAGATACGCTCTCACACGCCAGGAGGTCGCACGGGCAAGGTGGGCGCAGGGCGAGTCGCTGGCGGAGCGCCAAGTCCAGGTCCGCACCACCGGCGCGTGCAGGCTGGGTCGCCAAGCTGCCGAGGCGACGACGAAAGCCTGCCTGAAAGGCTGGGGCGGGCCCAGGGACAGCACAGTGACTGACGGAAGGCTGAACCACTCCGAAGCGACCACTGGGTCCCAGGGCCCGCCAGCCCGAGCACGCGGGGCGCCGGCCCTGTGGCGAGCCCTGAGGGTCTGGCCCCAGATCAGCTGCCAAGGCGGGGGGGAGGTCGCACTGAGTGTGACGGCCGGGCTGGCGGGGATGATCATCGCCAGCGTGGCAGGAGGATCCAGGGGGGGGGCAGCTCCCCCTGGATCCTCCTGCACCAGATGCACGTGAACCGGGTAGTCTGCCCAGCGCCGAGAACGGTCGCCCTCGCGATCCAGATGCACGCGAACCCGGTAGTCTGCCCAGCCCGGGAGGGGCCCGAGAAGAGGGGCGGATATCCCCTCAAGCAGCACTGGTAAACTAAAACCTCTTGAGCCAGGTAGGCGGGGGCTCAAGAGGGGAGGGGTGAGGGGCGGGCGCAGCCTCAGATGATGACGACGACCTTTTTGCCAGAGAGGCAGTGCCGCGCCTCTGCGCCGGCGCCCGGCGCTCCACGCGCCGGCGCCGTCTTCGGCCACGCGTAGCGGGCCGCGCCGCCGCCGAGTAAAAATCCAGAACAGGGCGGGCAGGGAGCCCTGCGGGGGCCCCCAGGGTGGGCCAGCTTGGCTTTGAAAAGGCTTGAGCCGCCAAGCGGCGATGAAGAGAGAGGGAGAGAAAAAGGGCAAGCAAGAGGCAAGGGCAGGAGCAAGGGAACCGCAAGTGGAAGCCCGCGCCAGTTCTGGGAGCGGGGAGATCCATCAGTTTTACAAAACATCCTAGATACCCCCTCAAGCAGCACTGGTAAACTAAAACCTCTTGAGCCAGGTAGGCGGGGGCTCAAGAGGGGAGGGACGAGGGGCGGGCGCAGCCTCAGATGATGACGACGACCTTTTTGCCAGAGAGGCAGTGCTGCGCCTCTGCGCCGGCGCCCGGCGCTCCACGCGCCGGCGCCGTCTTCGGCCACGCGTAGCGGGCCGCGCCGCCATCCTCCCCCTGCGAGCGCACCACCACGCTGAACCAGCTGTAGTGGGTCGCGTAGTCGCCGACCTTGTCGGCGTAGAACAGTCCTGGCGTCCGCGGCGCGCTGCCACGTCTGCCCAGCAAGGTGGGTCCGCAGGCGCAGGGCGGCATGCCGCCGGCGCCTGCGGTGGTTCTTCGCGCGCCCTAGGCGGCAGCCCTGGCTGGGCTGGCCGCCGGCGCCCCACGTAGCCGCCACCGCCGTCCCCCATGACGGCGCTGCCGGTTGCCGGGCCGGCGCGGCGCTCCTGCCCCAGGCACCAGTTGCCGCCGCACCACGCCCAGCTGCTCGCAAGCGCAAAGCTGAGCGCGAGCGCCAGGCCGAGCTCAGCCGGCGCCGCGCTGCCGCTCGCACGGCGGGTGCCGGCGGCGGTGGTTCCTCCTGCGCCTTGTGCGGTAGCCCTGGCTGGGCCAGCCGCCGGCGCTCCTTCGTCGCCGCCACTGCCGCCCTCATGACGGCACTGCCGGGCGCCAGGCCGGCGCGGCGCCTGCCCACGGGCAGCGCGGCCGCAGCACGCGCCCGGCTTGTTCGCAAGTGCGAAGCTGATCGCGAGCGCCAGGCTGAACTCAGCCGGCGCCGCGCGGCCGCCCGCACGGCGGTTGCCGGCGGCGGCCCACTGCTGCCCGCTCGGCCGCTGGCCGGCGGCAGCCCCGCACCTTAGTCACGGTGCGGCCTCTGATCCCCTCCACGGGGACATTCTGGCTGCTTGCGGTGCCCCGACGGGGCCACCCCCCGCGTCACTTCGTTGGCCCGGCGGAAGCCCTGGGTCTCGTGCACGCACCTCACGCCGTCGTAGCGCACCGGGCCCATCACCCCTGCGTCGCAGTACGTCCTCTGCGGCTGCTTGGGAGGCTTGTGCGCCTTAGGCGTCTGCTGCGCCGTGGCCTGCTGTGCTTCTGGCCCCGGCATCTCCTCGTTCTTCTTGGCCATCCCGCAGCAGCAGCAGCCGAGCATCCCGATGCCCGCCGCAAGCAGCACTGCGATCGTAGCCACCATCTTCAGCGCCGTCCCCACTGGGAAAACGATCGCCACTGTGCCCATCTGCGGTCCCCAGCGAAGCGTGACCCCTTGGGCCCTGCTGTCGACCGCTGCCACTTCCTGGCTCTGTGTCTCCCTGGCGGCTGTCGTGAGCGCCGTCACCACCAGCGCTGCACACGACATGCCTGCGCGGGGGATGCGTGCTCTGCGGTTGCTGCCGCGCCCGCCGGCCGCCCCTCCGCGCCTTCGCCGTTGCTTGCACCGCCGCGCAGCGCCGAGCAGCACGGCTGCCAGCAGCACCCCCGCTGCCATCGCCCAAGCCCGCATGCCGACCGGGAGCACGAGGATCAGCAGGTTCTGGCTCTCCGCCGGGTTGACCTTGATTACGTAGCCGTCTGCACTGCCAGCTGCGGCGGCGAGCGTCGTCACGGCCAGCGCCGCTCTGGGCCACAGCGGGGTCGGGCCCCTGCCCGCCCGCGCGGGCCGGCGGCGCCGTGAGCTCGGACGTGTCTGTCGCCATGTTGGTCGAGATGCCGCGCATGGGCTCGTGGCTCCCCCACAGGTACCCGTGGAAGCTATCGGAAGCCCAGCGCCCGAAGCGCTTGACGCGCTGCAAGTCGTCCACGGCGTGGTGCATCGCTGTCGCGCCTCCGATGCGGAGGCTGCGCGAGCCGATCTCCTCCTTCCTCAGCCCGGCGGCCGGCCCCGCGATCGTCAGGTAGCGTTGCACCTCCTCGCGGCGGATGGGTGCTCCGCTCGCCCAGCGGAAGAGCGGGAGCTCCTCCTCGCTCCCTCGCAGCCTCTGTGGGTAGTGCTGCTCCAGCTGGCGGAGGGCGGCCACGGGGCACAGCGACGTGCCTGTCTCATACTGATTCCTTACGCACCCCACATTGTACTGGTCTGTCTTCGAGGAGGTGATGTGGAGCACCACTTCCACCGCGTCCTTGAAGGTGCAGGGCTGGTTGTTGCCGTCGCGGCCCGTGATGCCCACGCCACGCACGACGCGCTCTCGGCTCCATGTCTTCCCAGGCTGAATCAAATACTTTGACGCCCTTAACGTGAAGAAGAAGGCCACCGCCACGGCGGCCCACAGGACCGCGGTGTCCATCTCGGGGAGGCCCGTCTGGTCCCTCAAGAAGCCTTGGAGCCACAGGAGCATGCGTGGTGTCACTGGCCGCTTCCGCCCGCTCGGCCCTTGGCCTCTCCGGAGGCCGGCGAGCGTGGACCAGAGGCGGCCTCGGTGGAGTAGAGGGTCCGGGTATCCGACCACGAGGTGGGCGAAGCGCACCGCGAACAATTTCTGCTTGATCGTGCCTTCCGTGCGCTTCAGCACCTTGGCCAACACGACGACGAAGCCCAGCAGTGCCTCCTCGTTGGCGTGTCGCTCCTCGCGGTCGCGTCCCTCCAGCCAGGGCGACTCTCCTTGGGCTGCCCTGAAGCCTTGCCACTGTCTCCAGCCGGTCTCATAGCCGGCGCGGGTTCCCTCGGACAGCCGTAGCATCAGTGCCTCGCGCTTCTGCTCCTCGATCCACCCGCCGTAGTCCTCCCCTCCCAGGGTCGGGCGGTCCGGCAGGGCGATGGTGGCTCGAGCCCGACCCAACGCGACCGGCTTGACCAACCCCTGGGTCTCCACCTTCTTGCCCCGGTTGGGGCTCTTCTTCCGCCGCTTCTTGGGCGTGCTGACGACTGCGTTCAGGTCCACCTCCTTGGCATCAGGAGGGGGCTCGGGGCCCCGCGCGAGGTCCTCCTCGATTGCCTTGAAGCGGACGCCTTGGCTCTTGCGCCTCGCCTTGTGGACGTCATCGCTCAGTGCCCCTGCGTGCTGGTCGTCCTCGGGGTTGTTGGCCTTCGCCCGGAGCTCGCCCCGTGCCCAGGCCCGGAGCCACCGCCGGGTCGTCTCCCAGGCGGCCGACTCCGCGGGATCATGGCAGCCGCCCGCCCGCTGGGTGGCCTGCGACAGCGCGTCCACAGTGGCGCCCAGTACGGCTCTCGCCGTCTCGGGTGGCAAGGCCCTCGCTGCTTCTCGCATCAAAGTGGCCTCGGTGTCGCCCTGGGCTCGCCTCTTCACCCAGGTTGCTTCGTCGCCCCCCTGCGCGATCCAGACCTCCTCTGGCGACAGCGCCCTGATGCGCCCGCCGCTGTGTCCTGGGACGTGGATCAGCGTTCCTCCCGGTCCGCCCGGGCCCTCGGCGGGCCAGCGAACCGCGCCGATCGGGCCGTTGACTGAGCAGACCAGGTGCTTCGTGCCAGCGAGCTTGATGCGGCCGATGCCCTTGGGCAGCATAGGGTCGGAGCCCCCTCGAGCTGCCGGGCCCCAGGTGACGTCTCCCTCGTCGTCGAGCCAGTGGTGACCGCCTTCGCTGAGCTTATCCTTCAGCGTGTGCTTCGCCCCGTGGGGACAGCGGCGCGCCGGCGGCATGCGCATGCCCGCCAGGCTAGCGCCTGCTGGTCCCCGACCTGCCACGATCAGGCTCCGAGCTCGGGCTGTCATGTCGCCGTAATGGGTGCAGACGACCTCCAGGTCGTACGTGCGGTATCCCAGCTTGCGCAGCACCTTGACGACGCGGGTCAGGTCGAGCTTGCCAGGGGCGTCGACCACGACGACCTGCGGCCTCGCCCGGGTGATGGCGGACACCAGTTTCTCGACTTCGAAGCCCTTCGGGTCCGGGGACAGCGTGCACATGATCCAGTCCACCCCCGTTGGGTTGCCTGCCGTCAGTTCACCACCTAGCTGCTCCCAGGCGCGCCCGTAAGTCCCCAGCGGGCTCCCTAGCTCAAGGCCCCGGCGCCCTTTGAGGGCGAGGCTGCGTGGCACTGCTGCCGGAGTCCTCAGCGCCCGATGACGGAGCGCTGACTCCGCAATAGGCCCATCTTCCCCAGGCAATCGCAAGAGGTGTTCCTTTGCCTCGGCCAACATCTTCCCCCACTCCTCGGGCGGCTCGATGCGGGTCCACCCCTTGCGCAGGAGCTCGGAGTGGACTTTCTTGGCCTCCTCCCGCGAAAGCCAGTCCGCGATGTCGTTGTGGTAAGTGCGGATGTACAGTGCGGTCGTGCTGAACCCGTGGCAAGCCTCTAGGCGCTGAACGAGGCGAATGAGATGCCGCGCGAGCGGGTGCTTGGGCCGCCTCTTGGAAATCCACGACCGCACATCCATGTTATCGGTGACATAGAAGACCAGTTCGCCTTGCCACTCGCCGCCCCTCGCGGCGGCCAGGGCCACAAACGCAAGCAGTTCCACGATGGCTATCGCCCAGTCCTTCTCGGCCCCCGGGTGGCTCAGCACGTCCTCCAGCTAGCGGAGGAGCGGGGCGGCGTCCACGGCCATATAGTGGGGTGGCACTGCTTTGCTGCCGGCCACTGCGCGCCCCCAGTCGATGCTGCCAATGGTCGCCGTGGTTGCGTCGCCTCCAGTCCATCTCGTCCGTGCGGCGGCTCCTGGGAGTGCCAGGCGCTCGCGCGGCCCTAGACAGGAAATGAAGCTCGCTTCGAAGGTGGACGCCCAGGCCTCGGGCGCGTCGAAGAGCACCCGCAGCAGCTCGAGGGTCTGGTCCCACTCGTCCCAGGCAAGGGCGATCTCCTCGGCGCTCCCTCGGGGCTCCGCCCATGCCGCCCCGAGCCCGCCTCCGAGGAGGCGGTCGATGACCGGCAGCTCGGGCTTGATAGCCGGCTGCGTGGCCACCCAGAACTGGGCGGAGCCCCTCAGCTCCTGGACGACCTTGATGGGGACCCGACGGCACCCGTAGCGGAGCTCGTCGATCGCCAGGAGGTGGGCGGCTTTCACGCACTTGGGCTCTGGAAGCCTCGAGCGCTGCTTATCCACGTCCAGGTAGAGGCCCCAGACCAGCTGTTCCGCCTGGAAGGTGCCCTCCTCCGCCATCTTGTCGGCGTTGATTGCGTCGTCGCCCCAGACGCGCCTCATGCTCATGTCGCAGTCGGCTGCGCTGAGCCAGGGCCTGAGACCGACCAGTGGCTCGACCAAGACGCCGTCGTCCATCAGCCACTTGGATGACCAGCGCACTGTGTCGTTGACTTCGGGGTTCGGTGGGCGGCGCCGCTCGTGGTCCCACTTGGCACTCCAGGCGAATGCCATGTGCTCGCCGGGCGACCCCGACCACCCGAAGACCATCACGCAGTGGATCATGATCACGCGCGTGGCCAGGCCCACGGCGTCGCCCGGGAGGGAGGTGCCGAACTCGGCCACATCCTCGTCGCGCACCCAGTGCCACTTGAAGGCCCGCGACACGTCCCGCTTGGCTATCACCTGCGGCACACCTGGGTGGCGCGCGGACCACCAGAGTGACAGGCGCACGAGGGCTTCGTGCTTAGGCTGAAGCGCCGGTGGGTGCAGCTCCTTGGGCGAGTCCCCATTGGCGACCCGCATATCGTGTATGGGGCGCCCCTCGCTGCTCACCGTGCGGTCGGGCAGCATCTTAGGCACTCGCCCTGACGGGCTCTCGATGAGCTCCGAGGCGGACAAGGCCTCCTCGGCCTCCGGGGTGGCCCAGAGCACGGCACCGTAGGACGTATCCTTCCAGGCCTTAGCGTACATCTCCAGGGCGTGGTCCCTCGCTGAAGCGTGGGGCTTGGCTATGGTGCGTCGCCTGGGCTGCTGCCTCCGCACAGGAACACCCTTGCTCGCCATCTCCCGGAGGTACTGCCGGTGGTCCTCCTCCAGAGCCTCGCCGGATTCGGGATCGAGCACCCCCCCGAGAGGATTCCCGAGGACGCGCTCCCGTTCTTCGCGGAGCCGCGCCGCGGCGGCCTCCACGCTCCCCGCGGCGAGGAGCAGGCGGTTCCCCAGGCTCGTCACCTCCTTCACCAGCTCCGGGGCGAACTCGGCATGCTCCAGGCACCAGCACAAGTACTCCTTGGCCTCCAGGGCTCCAGGGTGGGACGCTGCCGGCGGCGCTGCTTGGCGCCCGCTCTGGCATGCCTCCGCTCGGCTCCCGCGGTGCACGCCCTGGCGGGCATCCGCTGGCGGCATCTCGGGGCCTCCGCATCTGCGCCCGGGGTCCCTCGGGTCGGGGGCGGAGCTGCGCCCGCGGGCTTTTATCCGGAGGCGACCTCGCTCGCAGCCTGCCTCGGGTGGCGGGGGCCATCGTCTCAGATGCAGACGACTCCGAGCCACCGTGCGCTTCTCCGGAGGGCCTCGCTCCCCCGTGGGGGTCCGCCCCCCCACCTCTCCTGCGGCTGCGGCTGCGGGCGCTGGGAACGCCCTGGCCCTCGTACTCCTCGATGTAGGTCCTCTCGGTCTCGACGTAGATGGGGTCCAGGACTCCTCCCCCGGCCTGCTCGTCTCGCGGGATACCGAGGTTCTTCATCTTGACCTTCAACGTCTCGTGCTCCTCCACGTAACGCGCCAGGATCTCGCCGAGCTGGCGAGGCTCCGGCGCCAGGGACGGGTCCGTCGGGTCGGCCCCGGGGTATTCTCGCATCAGTACGTCGCTGATGTGCCCGATCCCGTTCAGATACAAGATGTCCGCGTGCTGGAGGTCGTAGCTCTTGCCACCCCTCCGTACGTCGTTGAAATTCTTGACGAAGCGCCGAGCGGCGTTGCACTTGTGGACTCCCCCGCGGCAGGCTACGCCCGGATGTGCCTCTGCGGCCCTGCGTCCCATCTCGTCGGAGGTGGCCCCCCGGTCTTCCTCCGCCTCAGGTGGAGGGGGGGCTTCCGGGGGCTCCTGCGGGCTCTGGGGCCCTGGGGGGGCACTGGCGGCTGGCCCTCGCGCTCCCGCATTCGCGCCTCGCGCTCGAGCCGGGCAGCGCGGCGGGCCTGGACCTCGTTGCGCCTGATCTCCAGCTGCCCGACTACGCGTGCAGCGCTCCGCTCCTGGTCGCCGCCTTCACTCGCTGCGCGAGCGTGTTGCCCTTGGGCTTCGGCGAGCTGCTCCTCCACCCGTATCAGGGCACCTGAGCTCCTCGAGGTGCCCCCGCTGGACGGGGGGACTGAGCTTGCTCGCGCGCCACCCGCTGCTGCAGCCACCTCACTGAATGTTGGTGCTGGCAGGCGGCTGCTGCTGGCTGCTGAGCTCGCCGCAGCCCCGCTTGGCCCCGCTGCTGCTGCTGCGGCGGAGGCCCGGTCGGCAATTCTGGCCGTGACCCTCCGCTGGCCTGCCTGGGCGATGGCGCCAGGTGCTGGTTGCTGGTCTCGGTTCCACCTGGGGCTCCAGCTGGTCCATTCTTTCGGCGGCTTCAGCGTGGCCCACAGCAGCAACTTCTCGCCGGGGCGCACTGCCTCCTCGTCGTCGAGGGGTGGCCCATGTGCGCCTGCTGTGTCCTCGTCCTCCGTGCACTCGAAGAGGTACAGCTGGTCCGCGTCGAAGAAGCCCCCGGACAGTGCCTCCGAGACCTTCAGCCTTGCCTTGACCTCTCCAGCCTCGAACGGGCCCCCCTTGAGAAGCACCCACTGGTCGCCCTGCTGCGGGACGAAAACCCGCACTGGGCTTGCTCGTGACGCCTCGTCCTCAGCTTCCCTCGCCTTCTTCTGGCGGCGGTTCTCCTCCTCCTCCTCTTCGGGGCTCTCGTCCCCATCGCCATCATCGTCACCACCTCCGCCAGATCCGCCCCCTCCACGAGCGGCAGCTTCGCGTGCTTCACGCTTGCGCGCTTTGTTGCGCTTCCAGCCTCCTCGCTTGCCACCCCGCTTGCCGCCCCGCTTCTCGTCGCCACCACACACTATCATGGTCGGCTCGCAGTCGGTCTCCACCTCCAACTCGTCCTCACCTTGGCGTTCGCCCTTTGAGCTCCCGCCGTCCTCCTCCGCCGCGTCTCTCTCCAGGTGGCCGTCCTTTGAACGACTGCCTCCACGGGGCCCTTTGAGCCCTCGTCAATCTCGACCTCCATTGAGCTTCTCCATTTCGGGTGGGGTAGGCAGCAGGTGATGGCGCTTCTCCTCAGGCTGCCGCACCTCTCGCCGTGCTCGCTGAGGGCCCCGTCCTCGGTACCAGCGCCCTCTCCCGCACAGGCCGGAGGCCGAAAAGAAGGGGGGGGTTCTTGTTCCAGGGCGTCGGAACGCCCGGCCCGCGCCACCTTGCTTTCCAACTTCTCCTCCAAAGCCCGCGCCTCGGCGTCCATCGCCGCAATCTGCTGTTCCAGCTTCTCGGGGGCGGTGCCGGCAGCCGCTGCTTTCAGCACGGCTGCCCAGGCAGCGCACAGCCGCGGCGCATACTGCCCCGCGTGCTGGGTCCTCCGCATGCCCCGCAGTCCCAGTCCGAAGCCGGCGCTTCCCAGTTCCCCCTTCACCGCAGCGCTGAGCTGGGGGGTGCCGCTGGGGACGCGTCCTCCACCTTCCAGGTTGGGTGGGGCTTGCGTGCTGATGGTGAAGCGGAGCTCGCCCTCGGGGTTCCTCCCGAAGTAGAGGGCCCGCTGGTTCTCAGGCAGAGCGGAGTAGTGCCGCTTGGTGCGGAAGTCGATCCTTGCCCAGTGGAAATTGTCCGGGGCGGCCCGCGCGATGAGCTGGTTCACGCGGATCAGCTTGTCGTCCGGGGGCAGCGTGACGGTGACACCGCCCTCGTCGAGGCCGTAGCTCCCGCCGGCCTCGCCCAACTTGGTGCTGAGGTTGATCAACTCGCTGGCCTCGGTCTTGCTGAGACGCATGCGCGTGTCGAGGTTGTAGGCTTCCACCTGGGCGTCCGTCAGATCGTACGGTAAGCCGCCCTCCAACGTGCGATGCGTGTGCTTGCCTGTGCACCTCCTGGCCAGGATCAGGGCATAGGGGTAGAGCCCGAGCGATGCTAACCACCAGGTCCGCTTCTGATGCCGATGTTGTGGCTCGTCTGGTGGTGCGAGTCCCCACTCACACATGTCTATGGCGAGGACTCGGGCTCCAGTCGTGCGCATCAGAGCTCGCATGCAGGGGCGATCCCAAAGCTTGGGGTACCGGCCATCCCGCGCTGACGACTCGATGAGAAACCCCCGTCCTGCCTCGTAGCCCCGCCTCGCCCCTATGCACGCGAACTCCCCGAACACGTTGCCATCGATCTCGATTTGGCGCTCCCCAGTTCCATCTGGGCACTCGAAGGTCCTCGTCCCTCCTGCTGCTAGCTGCCAGGGGCAATGGCTCACGCAGGGTGGGGCGAACTGCAGCACGTTGGCCTCGTCGGGACCTGGGGGCGCATTGAGCTCTTGGTACAGGCGCTCGCGTACCAGCGGGTCGCGGATGTCGAACTGCGGCCCGGGATCCTTGCCAAGCAGAGGCTGCCCAAAGTATTCGACGGACTCGCTGGTGGCGATGCCCGCGTTCTTCATAGCCTGCGTCCAGCGCCCTGTGCCAGCGAAAATCTCCCGAGCCCTGAGTCCCCACGCGAACGTGGGTCTCGATCGCAAAGGCTCCAAGTCCCCGAAGTCTGGGCAAGCCACTTCGGTGGGGAGCTCGACCACGGCGGGTGCACCGCCGGCGGCTCTCCCACGTTGCTGCCGCTGCGCGGCGAGGGCCCTGCAGTGCTGGCACGGTGGAGGCTTGCTGGCCACCACTGGGCTGCCATCCTCCTCCGAGGCGAGGTATGTCTCCCAGCCCATGGTGGGTAGCTCCTTGAGGTCCTTCCCGCTCGTGGCCCAGGTGCGGATCAATTCGTCTGCCACTCGTCTGCCCTCAGCTCCGGGCGGGGAATGGAGGACACGCATATGCCCGCGATGGATGATCACGTGGCACTCCTGCTTGGGTTCCCCCGCTGGGAGAACCGTATCAATATCCAGGTGGCCCCAATGATCCGCTCGCCATACTCTGAGTACCACCTCCTCCAAAGCTTCGCACGGGAAGAGGGCGACGCACCTGAAGTCTTTGTCGTGGTCGCGATGCACCGCGTCATGGATGTGCATCCGGACCTCGGCTTCCCTAGAGGATATCAGGGGTGGGGCGTCGGCAAGGCCCGCAGCTGCGTCGGTAGCCTTTTCCAGGAGGTCTCTGCGGATCTCAAGGGCCAGGTCCTTGACTTGCTGGGCGTCGGGTGGTGCTTCGAGCTGCACCCAGAGCTTGGCCGCCGCCAGGTGGAGTGGGAGGCACTGCCGTTCCTCCGAAACACCAGCGGGCACGTGTAAGCGCTTCGCGACGCACTCGTCGAGGGGCAGCTGGTCCTGGTAGGTAGTCGAGGTAGTGCCAAGTCTGGCCCTGCACCGTGACGGAGCCCTGTCCCACCGACTTCTCAGCATTCCACCGCACTGGTGTTATGATGACGTCTGGGTCAGCCCCCAGGTTGCCAGCCTTCGCCCCGAGGCGGTCTAGAAGCTCGCTAGCCTCGGCAGCCAGGGTGGGCCCGCCGTGGCGCGTCGCCTCAAGGAGCACTTGTTCGACTGAGAGCTCCTCCTCGCGCCCGCGGGCGCAGGCAAGACGTGCCAAGACATGCGACCGCATGTAGTCGCTGGCGTGGCTCACGGAGTCGAGCACCCCGCTCTCTTGGACGGCCTCGAGCAGCTTTCGCTGGGCCAAGGCTCCTTCGTCCTTGCAGACACTCGTCCCAACCAGGGCCGGGCTGTCGGCGCGCGGGTCCTCCAGCCAGGTAGCGTCGGGCCCCTGGGCGGCCTCGCGAAGCTCCGACTCGAGCTCGGTGCACTGAACCTCGGCGTACTCGTCGGGCGGCGCCCAGCCTGTCTTGGTAGGTTGGCTTTCCGCTGCCCCCGCACCTGCAGCCCGTTTGCCGTCAGCCTCGGTCTTAGCTTGGGCTCTCAGCTGTGCGATCCTCCCGTTGACCGAAGCTGGGTCGATCTTGGCGGCGTTGCGGAGCCCACCTCGTCTGAGGAGCTGGCACTGCACGGTCCAGTGCACGTCCTTCAGGCCCTTGATGAGCTCGTGCGAATGCGAGCACCCTTGGACACCCTTCTTGCAGCCTATCCAGGTCGAGTTGTCCCAGCAGAGCGGCTTGCCCTGCTTGTCGCAGGGCGCGTGCCGGACAGAAAGCTTGATCTCCTGGGCGTTCAGCCGCTTGCCCGCAGGGTATGCGGCTCGTGCGGAGCTGGCTTTCGGCTGGGCCTTGGCCTTGGGCTTCTTCTTGGGGGTGGCTCCTGCTCGTATTTCCTGTGGCTCCGCAGCTGGTTCGTCTCCTTCTCCTCTGACCTCTCCGGCCTTGCCCGGGGCGCCGCGCACCCCGTGCATTGAGTCGTTGAGGGCGGTCTGGAGGTAGCGTTGCTGTCGCGGGCGCGCGACCTCCTGGTAGTAGCCCGTGGGGGACTCGAGATCGAAGACGTTGGGGAAGACGAACGCCGGGCGTCCGTCCGACCTGGGAGCGAAAGCCACCATTTTGAGATCCTCCTTCCGAGGATTGTCTGTCTGCAACACGCGCAGGAGGCCTCGCTTCTTCTCTCGAAGTCGCTCACACCAGGTCGCCCACAGCTCCTCCCACAGCTCGTAGACGAACTTGGGCGGGAAGGCGTGGTCGTCCTTCTCGCACTCCCGCGCGAGGGTCTCCAAGCAATCCAGACGCTCTTTGACATGCTCTCGTCCGAAGACGAGCCCAAAGAACCTGGTCATGTTCTGGGCCTGCCGCTTCCACTGGTCGAAGACCACGGGGGCCCTGGGCCTGGGTTCCAGCTTCGTGTCGCGCGGTGCGCTGTACTTGTCGAACGCGACCATCTTGCACGTCGGGAAGTCCGCCACGGAGGCCGACCACGGGGCCAAGTTATCCAAGTTGCTGCCGCCGAAGCTGAGCGAGGCGCAGGCCATCGCGATCCGGTTGGACACTGTCGTGGGCGTCTCGACGGCGAGCATCAGGGCCTTGTTCTGCTCACAGGTCCGGCGCAGAGCATAGAACAGCTCGCGTCCAAGGACCTCGTCGCAGACCTCCACTGTCAGCTGGCCACAACCGCGTACCAGGTAGACGTCCAACTCCTCGGCTCTCCCCAGTGCGGCCACTGTCCCTCGCTGGGCTGCCTTGTCACCCTGACGGGCACTGGCGACCCCTTCCAAGGCGTGGAGCATCCTCGCGGTGTTCGCGCCCAGGGTTGCTCCGGAGTGCGCGAGGCCGAATGGGTCGCTGCCCCCGCCCTCCTCTGGGGCTCCTGCGGCGTAGCGCGCTGGAGCTGTGGTCAGACTTGGGGGTGGGCCCAAGTCGCTGATGTGCTGGTCGTAGCGGAACAGGGCCCCGATGTTCGGAGCCTGTGGGCGGACGACCGGGGCCAGCCCAGCCGCGGTAGCTGGGAGGCCGGCGCCCCGTGGCCCGAGAGTGAGAGCTGGCGAGGCGGCGGCTGGCGAGAGGGGCGGCTGCGCTTCGAACAGGGGCGCGCCATCGGCCTGGGTGGCCGGCGGCCCCTGCGAGCGGTGGCGCTCGGGCGGGAGTCTGAGGAGACCCTGAAGGCTGCTAGGCGCCGCCTCGGGGGTCTGCGGTCGTGAGGGCACCTACTGGAGCGCCTCCCAACTGCCGATGTGCCCATCGAGCCGCGCGAGCTCCTCTGGCTCGGCCGTCTGCTGCTTGAGGTACTGGGCGTAGCGGATGAGGCTAGCGAGCACCTGCTGGGCCTCCTCGTCGAAGCCGGCGGCCACACTCTGCACTGCCGCTGCGTCGCTCGACCCGCGGGCCTTCTCCTCCAAGTAGCAGGCCATCATGTCCCCACCATCGCGAGCACCTGCTCTCCTCGTCGAAGCCGGCGGACACTCTGCAGTGCCGCTGCGTCGCTGGGCCCAGGATGGGATGGCCTAGAGCCCTCGGCTGACCGCGAGCCGCGACGCGTGGACCCAGAGGGTGGCCTGGGCGAGCTGCTGCGATCGAGCCGCTGCCAGTGGCTGCGCAGCTTGGCATCCGCCTCTGTAGCTCTCGCTTCGAAGCTCGGGCTGGGCGCCACGCCTCCCTCGGGGTGCCACCTGACTAGGTTGACCACCTTCTCACGGAGCAGCCGCCAGCGAGCCTCGCTGAGCGGCCCAGCTCGCCCGCCTACGGGGAGCCCGTGCCACGCCGCCAGCTTGTGCCAGACCTTCTCGGGTACGTTGGTCGCCGAGACGCTGATGCCGAGCTCCTCGCAGCCCAGGGGCGCGTGGTGGAGCATCTCCTCGATGAACCCCGCTGGCAGACGCCCGGAGGGTCCCGGGGACGGTGCACGGATGACGCCGTCAGGCTTCACGAGAAAGCGGATGGTGGTGCCGGTCGGGTCTTCCACCTCGAGGGCCAACGCGCCGTCGAGGTATTCAGCCACTGCGCTGGCCGCGGCGGCGTCAGCCGCCCTTCCTCTGAAAATCATCCACTGCGCTCCTTCTGGCCAATGTACCTTCGCCCGAACGATGAAATATCGCCCGAGAGGCAGGGGTGGCGGAGTAGGCGGCTTGGGGAACTCTGGAACCGGCGGCGCTTCGAAGCGCACGCTCGGTGGCCCAGCCGGCGCAGGGACGGGGTCGCCAGGGCTGGTGGGCGCTTCTGGAGCAGAGGTCGTCGGGGCGGAGCGCTCTGGCGTGCGACTCCGGGCTGGAGCCGCAGTTGCGCGCTCCAGCGTGCGGCTCCGCGGAGCGGGGCTCCGCCGAGCTCGGCGCCGCAGACCCGCGAGGAACCCGACTCCTGTGGGGTTGTCGTGGGGTGCCCGGCGGCATCGCCTCCAAGGTGCTGCAGGCAGAGTGGGACCCCTGAAGCCATGCCCACCGCCTCGCGGAAGCACGTCACCTGGGAGCACTTCTCGCCGTAGCGCAGGACCATGTAGATCTGCCTGTGATGCTCGCAAAGGCAGGCCGTCGCACTCCCCTCACTAGGAAGCGGAAGGTCCGAAGCCCGGCCATCCTCCACCAACAGCACGGTCGGATCGCCGCGCGCGGCGTCTCGACAGCCCTCGGGCGCTAGTGGGCGCATCTTGCCCTTGATCATGAGCCCCACCTTCACCGCCTCGCAGGGGTTGTCCTCGGCGTCTACCTCGGACTCGGACTCCTGGTCAAGCAACCTTGCCACCGACCCCTGCACGCCGGGCTCCGCGTCGCCAGTCCTGTGACGGCGGCGTCGCCGGCGGCAGAGGCACGCCCCGCAACACGAGAGCCACGAGAGGACGTACAGCAGCAGCTTGTAGACGAGGCCCAACCACCTCCAGAGCCAGACGAAAATCCGACAGGGCGTGAACTTCGAATAGTCGCCGAGATCCACGATGGCTTCGTTGTCAAGGGCGGCGTACTCCTTGCAGTGCAGCTCGTTCTCGCGCCCCTTGCACCCGGTACAGCTGGTGGAACGGCACAGGTGAAGCCAGCGCGGATCTCGCTGCTCCAGCTCGCGCCTGAAGCCCTTGTCGCTAGCACCCTTGACAGAGTCATACTCAACCCACAATCCTTGGCGATTGATGCGCTCCGGGGACTTCATGTTGAGCTTGAGCCGCGCGACCCGGTAGTCGACCCTGATCATGAGCTGGTCGTTCTGGCCGCGCTTGGAGCCCCTGCCCTCCTTGATGCTCTTGCGGTACCAGTCGGTCGTCGGATCGGCACCCACAGCTGGGCCGTGCCACGCCACGTCGGTGAGGGGCGGCGCCGCCGGCGGGACCAGCTTATCGAGCTTAGCCTCGCCAGGCGTCTTGCGCCTCGGGCAGGGGCAGCATGCCAGCACCAGGCCGCATGTCCAGGCCGCCCAGCTGCAGGGTGCGAAGAGCGCCCTCAGGCTGTGGGCCAGGAGTGCGACCACGCCAGTGCCGGAGAGGATCGCCACGAGCCCGGCGATCAGCGGCCACGCGGAGCCGAACAAGTAGAGGCCCACCTGGTCGGCCATGTACAGCACCCAGCCGCCGTCGGAGCTCAGCCAACCTCCTGCCTCGCGAGTCGAGAAGGCTGACCTGGAACTCCCCACAGCCCGAAAGGTACCTCCTCCCATCCCCTCGGCGAACCAATGCGTGCGGTTGCCGATGCCCTTCCAGCGGATGCCGAAAAGACCCCAACCCCTGATCCAGGACGACGGGTCCGAGTCGGGGGGGTCGGGGGGAGTGAGGGTTGGACCTTGGGGAGGTGGATCGGCCGGCGGCGCGGAGCGCTCGCGCCGCGGACCTCCTCCGGCACCTCCCGCGGGAGCTGCATGCTCGCCTGCTGGGCGCGCTCCGATCGGCGGCGTGTCCACGGAGGTGGGGACCAAGGTGCCGTCGAGCCAGAACGCCCGCATGTCCACGTCCGACACGTCGTCGTAGTACGCGGACTCGGCCTCGTGATCGGCGTCGGCGGCCTTGGCCGCCACCACGAGGGTCAGCAGCAGGGCTGCCGCGCGCCCGCAGCGCCAGCCGGCTGGCGGCGGCGCCGGGGCCTTGGGGCAGCTCCTCCAGGTGGGCCCCGGCGCGCGCACGCGCTCTGCCGCCCCTGCCTGGCAACGAGACGGCGCCGGCGCGGGCTCGCGCCTGGCCGCTGGCTCGGCGGGGGGGGTCGGCGGCTTCGCCTCGGCGGATGCTGCCTCGCCCCCGGGTGCTCCGCGGCTGGCGTGAGCCGGCGCCGCTCGGCGCCCGGGCCCCCCGCCGCCGCGCAGCTGCGCGCCCGCGGCCGGCGTCGCCACCGCCCCCCAGCCGCGCGGCGCCAGGCGCGGCATCATGCGGCCGCGGGCGCCCCTGCCAGGCCTGGACCCAGGACCTGGAAGTCTTCTGGCCCCTCCGGGGCCCGGCCTTAGGCCAACTGAGGCCGACCCCCAGCTTGGCCTTGAAAAGGCTTGAGCCGCCAAGCGGCGGCGAAGAGAGAGGGAGAGAGAAAGGGCAAGCAAGAGGCAAGCGCAGGAGCAAGGGAACCGCAAGTGGAAGCCCGCGCCAGTTCTGGGAGCGGGGAGATCCATCAGTTTTACCAAACATCCTAGCGGGGACAGACATCACCGACCCTCCACGCGGATGCTCCCAGGGAATCCTGGCGATGGCCCGAACTCCAGGGATGCAGCTAACGGCTTCTCAGGGATGGGTAGAGGAGTGAGCAGCCCGATGGGAGGGGGGGCGGGGGCGGACATCACCGGCCCTCCACGCAGAGGGGCACGCCAAGGCCAGGCGAGGAGGGGGGCATGGGAAGGGCAGAAGCCCGCGCCCGAACTCCAGGGATGCAGCTAACGGCTGCTCAGGGTTAGGTAGACGAGATCCAGGGGTGCAGTTAACGGCTGCTCAGGGCTGGGAGAGAGGGCGGAGCGTTCCAGGGAAGGCTGAGCCTGCAATGGGTATAACGCGAACGGCACCCTCGGCCCGCCAGCAATGCAGCGCAGCCCCTGCCGGCGCGTCGGGGATACCAGGGGTGCAGCTAACGGCTGCTCAGTGATGAGATGGTACAGGGGCCCGCCCCAGTCGCAGCGCGAGTGGCCCGCCCCTGACCGGCGGCCCCGCCTCTCCGCGACAGAGTGCACGACTGCAACGGTGCGAGCCAGATTCCCCAAGCTACGCAGCCGCCCTGTCCCAGCGGCGGGCTGATCCAACTCTGCGCCTGCGGCGCGCCAAAACTGAGACCCAAGCTGGGCCTCGCCCGCGCCTGCGCCCAGACTGGAGGGGGGGGCAGCTGTGACGGCTCAGCTCCAGTCCAGGGTGCGGCGGGGACCGTCTGCCATCTTCGGGCAGCCGCTTCCAGGGTGGCCGAGGCCTCTACAGACGTGGGCCAGCCGTGGCCCAGGGGTGCAAGTGGAGGCGAGATGGGTCGGGCGCCCACGTGGGGATAGCCCCGACGACGCGCCCGAAAGGCGTCGGTGGGCGACGGTGGGCGCGCTGCCCACGCGCCTCTAGCCAACGAAAGCCATCTAGCTAAGCTGCGCCAGGGAGAGGGGGGGGGGGGGGGGGGGGCGCCCCAGCGGAGGGCGGCCCCGGGCACTGCGGCTTGGGCTGGGCGCAGCGAGGTGAAACGGGCCCAGCTGGGGCCAGGGATGGCGGGATGTGGTGGGGAAAACCCGGAGACGTCGCTGAGGTGGCGCGTGTACCTGGGCGGTGGAGATTGTCACGGTCCGTAGCCCGATGGCGGAAACGAGTCCTCCTTAGGCTGAGGAGTCGCTCTTGGCCCACCAGCGGCTTCGTTTTTCCGCGTTGCGGTGGTCTTCACGCGGGGAGTATCGCTTGCTTCCTCCTTTCCATTCGGAGCCCGTCCATGGGGTGTTGTGACATCCCCATGAGGACCATCCCTGCCAGCCTCGCCATTGATCGGAGGAACCCGATGGATCGGCGGCTGCCCAGGCGGCCCGTGCCGCCGCTCGCCCAGCACTGCGGGCCTCTGCTGTCCAGGGTACCGGCGTGTCGCGGCTGCCGTGTGCGCGGGGGGCCTGTGCGGGGGCGTCGTGCCACACGGAGAACTTCATGTGCTTGCGGCGAATCTCGACCCAGTCGATTCCGAAGTCGAGTTCGCGGTCCATCAGGTATGCGTCGAAGCCGGCGCGGCCCCAGGATTCCATGAAGTCTGAGCACGTCTCCGTTGCGTTGGGTCGGGGGTTGTTCTTGTAACCTCCCTTGACGTCCTGATTCAGAGCAGCTCGCTTGGACCACGCGTGCCATATAGCGTTGAAAGCGCCTCCTAGAGTCTTTTGCAGGCGTGTGATCTTGGCTTGTACGGCTTCGTCTTTGTCCAGGTCCGCGGCCGCTAGGGAGCATTTGTACATGGGGCCGCCGCCCGTGGGGTCGTGGAGGACTACGTCGTTCCGCTGGTCGCCGCCAGTGTCTTTCCAGGGTGCCCTGCTCGGCTCCGGGCGCGCTGGATTCCACCTTGGTGACTTGGCGGCGCGCCCTTTCCAGTCACCTTGGTCTTCAGAGACTGGGCGGCCTCGTCCTTGGTACCAGGGAGATGGGGGGGGCGGGGCGCGCTGTCAGCTCTGGCACCCGCGTGGTCCCGGGACGATGCGCTGGCTGGCGCGGCGTCATCCTTGGCCCTTTGCAGCTCCCTGGCTGCGTTCTTATCGATGGTCAGTGGCAGCTGGTTCGGGGCTTGCGCTTGGGTTTTTGTCTTTGGTCATTTCGGCTGCGGTCCCTGAGTCGTCGCCCCAATCTGGCGACGCGGAGCTCCTGTGTTCCCGCGGGCCAGCCTCTGACCTGTAGGCCTGCCCGGCGTTGTCCTGCTCGTCTGTTGTGGCTCGGGACTGGGGCCCGGCCTTTGTTCCCTCTTTGCGAGGAGCCTCGTGCCCCGGCCTGGGGGTGTAGTCCTGTTGTGTCTCCTGCACCGGGACTCTGCCGGCTGGGAGGGTGGCCTCTGCTGCGTCGCTGCGCCTATCCAGCCAGTATGCTGCGGGAGAGTTCGCTGCCGCTGCTGCGCTGGTTACGGTCTGGACAGGGCCCTGCTGCGCCAGGGAGTTGATGGTGCCGTCAGCTAGGGCCGAGGGGTCCATGTCCGTGAGGAATCCCAGCAGGGTGCTGGTCGCTTGGCGGAAGGGGCAGAGACCACGCTGCTCCTCCAGCTTGGCGACGTAATCCCGCCATCTGCTCGCATGCCCGTCGTTCTGTGACAGGTTGAAGACGACCCGAGCGGCTGCCGCCCTCTGGCTGTCCCAGGGGGTGTTGGGGGGGCGGCGCGTCGCCGGGATCGCATGTCCGTAGATGCTGACAAGGAGGAGACATAGCCTCTGATGGGGGCCAGGACTCCTCGTCGGTCTTCACGCCTGTGACCCCGTCGCCGTGCTCCCGCGCGAAGCGAGCCCACCGCTCGAAGATGTCAGGATTCCACTCGAGCATGAACCTGACCAGTGAGCGGAGGACGCCCTGGGAGTCCTGTCTGGGGAGCTCTGGGGTGGAGTGGGGCGGTAGGGCGGGGCCCGAGGGCGGAGGGATGTCAGGGGGCAGGGCGCCGATGTCCCGAGCCCCGGTGCCTTCGCGATGCGCGCGCCCGGCGGGGCTGGTCCGATCCACCCCGGCGGGGGATGGAGGCCCTTCGTCGAGGGTCTTCGGTCGCGAGTAGGAGTCCGGCGAGGTGGCATCGGCGATGCCAGGGGAGAGGTGCACGGCGATGTTGGTGTCCTCGTCGTCCACTTCAGCCGCGGTCTCCCGCTTGGCTGGCGCCGCGGGATATACGTCGGCGGTCTGCATGTCCAGGACGTGGTCGAGAGTGCCCGGGGCCACGTTCCAGATGTGCGTGAGGCACCTCCTGCAGGACCAGCTGGCGTTCCACTTTCGTTGGGTCCAGAGGGCAGGCATCAGCTCCCACGGTGGGAGACCAGCGTTGTCCCCGACGAGCACATCGGGTTCTCGGCGCCAGAGGATGCAGCCTAGTGCGGGGCGGTTTGCGGCCCACGCCAGCAGGGGTGCCCCTGGCGGGCAGGTGTCGCACCGGGCAGAGTAGGTGCCAGTGGTGTGGGCCTCGGGGCCGAGCCTCCCGTCTGTGAGCTTGTGTGCCGTGAGGGCCAGGTTGGCGGCGCGTGGGCTGAAGGCGGGGGGGGGCTTCTTGACGACATCGCTCAACGACGTGGGGGGCGTGGCCGGGACTGGTCGCCCGTGCCCGATTGGGAGCCTTTCCAGGGCTGGGGGCGCCTTGGACTTCCTGTTTGGCCGCATGCTCTGTAGGGTACTCTTGTAGTCCTGCAGTCGCGCGGGCAGGGGCCTCTCTGAGCCGCAGTCGTGCGGGGCGAGGGGCGTGGGGAGGCCTTTCGCTTCCACTGAGGCGATCCAGCATTGTTCGCAGAGCCACCTGCAGTTCCTGCCCAGTATGTACGCCTGGGCACGATTCTTTGTTAGGAGCTCCTTTGTGTCGTCGTCTTCCCAAGTGCCGGCTGTGTGCCATAGCCCTTGTCTGTTGCAGCCATTGCCGTCGCAATTGACAAGGGCGTTCTTGAGGTCGCTGTTGAAGCGGTCGTCGATCACCCTTGGAGGGTTCAATTGCACTCCAGGCGCGGGCGAGGCAGGGGCGTCTTCATCGAGCCGCTTCTTGGACATGGCAATGCCCCCCCGATGTACTGCAACCCTGCCATTGTGTCCGGGCACCCGAGGCCTTGCTCCGACCCGCTGAGCTCCTTGTGAAAGGGTGCAGATGGAGCACTCGCCGGCGCCCAAGGGGGCGATCTTGGCCGGCTGGGCGAGCGTCTCCAGGACCCTCATGGGTGCTTCCAGGGGGAACTCGCTGACGTGCATCTCGGCCCAGGTCCGTGGGCAGTTGTGCGCTATGGCGACTGTGTGGTGGTGGGCGTACGAGGCGAGCATGCTGATGTGCCTGATGGCGTCCTCGAATTTCCCGTGGAGGGTGGTCAGGGCGCTGAGGGTGAAACTCCGGGCGTGAGCGAAGGCAGTCCTGTACTCTAGATGGACGTTTTGCCAGGGTATACGGATGCCCATTGTTGCCTCCAGGATGCCCCCCGTGGCCTCGGGGTGTGGAAAGGGCCAGAGCGTCGCTCGCGGCTCACGCAGCTGGATCACCATGACGACCAGGAGGACTCTGAGCGAGGGGGTGTCCAGGGGGCGCCCGTCGCTGCTGGGGAGACTCTGTTTGAACGTGGAGCCGGCTTGGCTTGTTTGAAGTAGGGCCAGGATCTCTTGCGGGGTGCACCTCCTGGTGCCCTTTGGGCGGTGACTGTGGCCTCGCACTTCGGGTAGGGGAGGGAGCGAATCGGTGGAAACGGCCAGGCTCTTGTCGTTCCAGGGTGTGCCGAGCCCAAGGAACCGCGCCAGGGCGGCCTACGTCATGTTGTCGACCAGGTTGCTGGCATCGATCCCCAGGTCCACGTCGTAGCAGAGCCCCAGGTGGCTCCAGGCCTTCCGGTCGAAAAGACCCGGTTCCCTCGGTGTGTCGGCGATCGAGTACTGGTGAGGATGTAGGCCGGAGACAGTGCACAGGACCACTCCCAAGGCCGGGTCTTCGACCAGCCTCTGGAGGCTGTTGTGGATAGCCACGCCGAGGGCGTTCCAAGAGAATTTTAGACCCAGGGGTGTCGCGATCTTGTCGGCGAAGTTCTTCTCCATCGATGCCCGGGCCTTCTCGATGGCGTTGTCGATTCCTTTCATTGCATCGTCACCTGCGTGAGAGGAGGATTCTGGGATCCAGGTGGTAAGGTCCTTGATAGTGTCGAACTCGTCGTCCACCTCAAGCGACCAGCGTTTGCCATTCTTTTTGGGTTTCTGGAACCTGACCCACAGCATGGCAAAGCGACCGTACTCGGAGAGCTCGCGAAGTCTGGGCCTGGCGGCCGTGGTGAACACCCCCCCGTCGCCTATGATCACGACGTTGCGCGTCGCCCTGGTGATGGCGACGTTCACCCTGTTGGCGTTGTCCATAAATCCCCGGTCGTGCTTGCTGTTGGACCTGGTTGCGAGGAAGATGACGAGGTCGGCTTCCCCGCCTTGGCTTGTGATGGAAGACGCCCCAGAGAGGAGGGGTTCAGGTAGGAATTGCCGAATTATGGACAATATGAAAAATACGAAAAAAGTGTGAACTCATGAAAAACATCAAATTGTACAAACATTGTCTACGCGATTTTCGAAATTGCGAGAGCCAAGATTGCTCTGCCCGCGCGACCACCGCATGAACGCGAGGGGGTAAGACCTTCTTCGGGGCGTTCGGCTACAAACCCTTCCGCGAGAAATGGTCAGCCGCGGAAGCGAGATGCCGTTTAGTAGGTCCATTTGCAGAACTGAATTGTTTCGACAGATTGAATAGGGGCCGCGCGATTCCGACGCGAGGTAGCAACGCTCTCGTCGCTGATGCAATGTACGCCAGCTGGCTGCGAGAACTCGCCCTCCTCCTGCCAATAAGCGAATGGTCGACACAGTAGACGGCACTCGCTGCCGCTACTTTCCTATGCGCTCACCCATCGGCGTGCAGGGCCCTGCAGGATCAACGCGCGCGTTGAAGTCGCGCCCGCTGCCATTGTGGCGTTATCCGCGCGATGCCTTTACCATCCTCGTCGTTTTAGGGGCAACGCTTGCGGTTCGGCTGCGTCGCCTGCAGTCGACCTGGCACCGTCTTGGGTTCGCAGCTTCATGTTTGTCCTGAACCTTGCGGCCAACGCTCTCGCAGTTTGCGATGGGCCTTCGACATCGCACCCGTGTCCAGCAGGCGTTCGCCTGGACACCTTGCGCACGAACAAAGTGC
Organism: Prorocentrum cordatum; assembly: GCA_963575745.1. Classification (NCBI taxonomy): domain Eukaryota; class Dinophyceae; order Prorocentrales; family Prorocentraceae; genus Prorocentrum; species Prorocentrum cordatum. Next base: position 467,633 of record CAUYUJ010009657.1, read on the forward strand.
GCGCTTGTGTTGCAAAGTTCATGACCCTCCATCCAATTTGGAATCGGCAATGCCTCACGTTGCCCTGCGCGGTCGAGGGCCATGGCTCCTCTGTTCGCGGGGCCTGCGCGTTCTCACTAGACATGAGTCCTTCAACCGCGCGTTCTGGGCTCTTGCCCTCGAGCGCCTGGCTCCGCTCGAAGTCGGGATGTGGGGGACTCGCGGCGTGGTAGGGTCGCGTGGGGTGGTTGTCGGGCGGGGGGGGGGGGGGGGGGATCGGCGCGCGTTGTTTGTGCGGGATGGCGTGTGTTTGTGGGTGGCGGTGGGATCGTTTTGGCGGCCGTGGGGGGGAGGGGGGGGGGGGGCTCGCGTTGTGGCGGTGGTGCGTGCAAGTGTTGTTGCTGCGCGTGGCGGCTGAGTGCGTGCGCGGGCTTGCGCGCGCGTGCGCGTTTGGCATCGCGCGTGCGGTGAGGGGGGGGGGGGGGGGGCATGTTTCCATGGGTTGGTGGTCTGCGGGAGGGGCTGGGGGGTTGGGCTGGGCGAGCGCGTGGCGGGGCCAGCTTTTTTGTGGTGGCGGTGGGCGCGCGGGAGGAGCCACTTGGCTGTGACCATTCTGCGGCGCGCGTGCTCCCTCGGTCAGTATCGAATCATTCGGTCACAGGGGCAAGGGTGCAGACTGTGGGTTGCTGAGGGGGTGCGATGTTGTTTTGCCGTTTGTTGTTATATGTTGCAAGGCGGATGAGGAGGACATGGAGGAAGAGGAACAGGAAGAGGAAGCTAAGGCAACACAATCAGGGTGGTCTTGGTTAGCTAGCACGACAGGGCCTGGCACATGTTCTCATGTGTACAGAAGCAACGTATGGGGGGCTTTTTGATTTTGTCAAAATTTCCCAGAGTAGCGCCCGTCGCCCCCCGCTCCGCCCCGCTAGAGGGCAGTCGGGCTTCCCTGGCGTTTGGCGTCCCTGGTCCAATTGTTTCCGTGGCGATCCTGCTACTGCGTCGGCCCTCAGAAAGGGAACCGCGCCGCCAGGGCTGCCACGGGGGCAAAGGGCGGCTGGGGGCGCCTCGCCACGGTTCGCTCGCCAGCTCGTGTTAGATTGACAGGGAAGTGGTGATATGTTTCCTCTCGCCGTCGTCCGCGGCCCCGAAATCCTCAAGTCCAGGTCTTAAAATCAAGCTCGGACACGCGCGGGCGTGACATGTCACGTTGCGCACCACGTGCCCAAATATAGCTCAAACACGGGCTCCGATGCCGATTTTTGTCACATCGACGGGTTTCGTCGTTCTGCGGCTGTGCGTTCGCGGCCGTTGTGGATCAAGCCAGCTGGCTTCTTCGATAATCTCGATTCCAGTGTTTTCTCCCAGTGTTCGCGCACTGCGCGCATTCCATATTATTTCGCGGTTCGCCGCCTCCATATCATTCTCAGTGGATTGTGTAAGAGTTCTGGTTCTTCTCCCTTTGGCGGCTGTTGCCGCTGCTATCCGTCTAGAGTGCGACACGTCGTATTCTCGGCCGTGCAGACGCGCATGGACGATGAGAAAAGCCTGGGGCCACAAGTCAGGTGCAGCTCGCTCGGAGCAGAATGCGCGGAGACAGTCTTGGGGCGCAGCATCGGCACCGTTGTGCGGTCAGAGGGCTTCGTGGGCTTCCTCGGCTGGAGCCTGTGTTCGACGGTCCTGGTCTGGTCACGCGTCGTTCGGTGATGTTTCTGATCCCAGCCCCGATGCCGACCTGGGTGCGCCGCTCGTTGAGGCACCAAGCGGTGAACAGCACGCCGATGATGGTCTCATCGATTATGGTGGCGGTCTTCTGGGGTTCCCGACGCCAGAGCCAGCAGACGCAGATCTCGATCGCGATGGCGATGTCAGTGTTGGCATCGGTAGTGTTGCTGAAGATGCTGTTGTCAGCCGTCCCGTTTCACATGATGATGTTCTGGCAGATGATCTTGCGATAGTCGTTGCAGCACCAGTTGGCAATCTTTCTCATCAGATCGGTGTTGGTCTTGGTGCGACTTGCAATCCTAACAGACTTGTCGGTGATGTTGTGGCTCAGGGAGATGAAATATTTTATGGTGAACAGTTTCTCATGAGCTCAGTTGCTCTTGCCAACAAGATTGGAGTGGAGCGAAATCAGCCGTCTGTTCGACGTAGCCAGCTGGCTGCCGCTGGCCTCGCTCTGCAGAAGTTTTTGCACACGTCACTTCTTGCAAAGGCGGTAACATCTGTGGTGCGAGATGGTGGTCAGCCCGTTCTGCTGGCGAAGCAGGTTCGTTACGATGAGACTCCGATGAGAATCAACGTCAAGGACTCCAACACGTCATCTAAATCTGGGTCATTTGTCGACACGTCTGCGGCTTTCTCCGATATCCCGAAGTTCTTGGCTGATCTTTTGAGAATGGAATCGTACGATTCGGTGCCTGCGAAGTTGCTTCAATCAGAGTGGCGTGTCTCAACGTTATCCCACCTGCGTTCTGGAGGGTATGTGTTGGTGACGTTCGATGTTTTCGCCCCAGTGCAGGCTTTGGCGTCGACGTCGGCAGAAGATTTTGTGGAAGCACTTTCTCGAACGGAGCCCGACTTAGGCCCATGTCAGAATCTATATCATTGCTTTCGGCAAATCCCGCTACCGTGCCAGCGTGGAAGGAAAGTGAGTTCGGGTGTTCTGTGGCCATGTCGCCTGGCGGTCTCTCGAGGTGCTTCTGAAGCTATGGCGGATGCCTCCTGGAACTGTTTCGGGATCTTTTCGGTTCTTTTAGAGTCTTGAAGGTATATGTGGGCGTCTGGGGGCCTCCTGGGAATCTCGCGTGGCCTCTTGCGGTTTCCCAGCGCTGGAGGGAGTCTCGGGGGGGGGGGGCTCTGGGGCTGGGTGGTTTTGGCGCACTCCCCTCCTTGGGCGAAATGCGTTTTCAAGGTTGGTGGAGGGCTTCTGGGTACCAGAGCATTCATTCAGGGAGCAGCGATGAGATACGGCGTGGGCCTGCTGGGACTCGAAGGGTTGCTGGGGCTGCTGCTGGGCAAATCGTTGGTCTGGGAGGGGAAGTCCGACGACCAGAGAACAAACGATTCCGTGCCGGAGGGCGCGGCTGCGGATTCCAGCGGATCATCCAACTATCTTGCATTGGTGGTGACTCTGCCGATGGAAAAGCTGAGGAGTGCATTTCGATATTGAATGGGTACCCCACGTTGCATACCACGTGTCATACTCACAGGTGGGCTAATAGTAACAAGAACGTTGCTAAACTTCGTGAAGCTGATTTTTCTTCCATCGTAAATTGGAGCCTCGCTCTCAATCAGCCTGGTGCGATGGGGGTATTTCGACAAGTCGTCCGAGATACCATTGATGAGAGTTTACGTATTATTGATGGTGTGCCCCTTTCTTGGCATCGTGTGCACCAGCGTGCCGTACTTGATTGCTTCTGCAGTGGGAAGCACAACCTCGGTCGCAGGGCTTTAATTTCGTTTATTGCGAATGGCAACTGGGAGAATGTTGATGTTTTTGAGCACTGGACCATGGGGGTTCCGAGAGAGGAGAAGGAAGTGCGACACTTGGTTTCTGTCATATTTCGTGAAGGCTTTATGTGGATCTGCTCCCAACGTATTTCCAATATCTAGGTGGACTGGTGCTGATTTGACTCTCGGTGCTCTTGGTATCCTAGATGGAGTTCATGGCATCGGCATGCCTGCGTTTCTCAGATCTGCTATCATCATGAATAGGGGTGTCGTTCCAAAATCTGTGCTGCCTGCAGCTGGTGGAGCTGCGGTCGGGGCCCCAGCCATCCCAGACGCACAGCCCGTCGTCGGCGTCGCGGGCGAGCCTGAGGATCAGAAAGACGTGGTGGAGGATCAACGGCACGCCGCCAATGCTGAGCACAAATTCGAGAAGGAGAATAACCACCAGAGGGAGTTTGCTGCGAGATGGTTGTTGCACGACTCGCTTCATGCTACTGTAGTCGCACTGCGGGTCACAATGGAACCTTTCCGCGTGCTACTCAAGGATATTTTAACGTTGTCGGGCAAGGGCTAGGAGTTCGTGGAACGGGAGAAGCACCTTGGCAGATCCAAGTCAGAGGGCTTCAGTGACATTCGCCAGCGAGACTACCGAATGCTCCTTGCAGCGCAGAACGTGCACGAGGAACGCTGCATCATTTCACTTTCGAATTTGTTGTTCCCCCAGGAAGCATGGGGGGCAGTGCCGAACGGTTACCGCCGAGAAGATGTTCAACAGACTTGCATCAGTCTTGTGTCTCGTGCCGCTGCTGAGGCGCAGCGCTACCTGGTTGACCACCACCAGGGGTGCCCCTGCAAGATGGCCAGGCGATTCGATGGCCTGGTTTTGGCGGAAGAGGTTCGAGGGACTTAACAATCACGTGAAACACTGGCTTGAACCATAGGAGAGCGGGAGGAGATAGGAACGACGGAGGAGGCATGAGAGGAGAGGTTGAGGAGATCCGAGAGGACGACGACGAGGGGATGGAGAATGGATGAGGGCTTCTGGGGGAGGAGAGGAAGGAGGAGGGTTGGGGCCTACTTATACTCCCCCCCCACACACACACACACACACACACCGCTCTCTTAAGACGTTCTCACCTCCTGCGCTCCACATCATCACATTTTTGTGTGCACGCTAGCTTCATCAGCCCCAGGTCAAGTCCGATTGCCGCGGCATGAAGGGCTCCTGGAGTACTGACTTCCTTGGTCGCCGTGGGGGTGACTTGGCGCCGACTGGCAGGGCAGTCGGGTTGTTAACTGTTATTCTCTTGACGTTGTGAGATCAAGCACCTGTTGAGGCAACCCGCGCATCGCTGCGCCGATGGCTCCATGGCCTTCCTGTGCAGACACACGTCCCACGACGTGAGCTCATCAGCGCTTGCCGCCTCACCCAAGGCTTTCGGAAGCGGTTGAAGGCATCTCGGCCATGCGGTTCACGCGGGCTTCTTCCTCAGAGGGTTCGTGGATCTGGCGCGGCAGCGCCGCCGCGAAGGGTGCGCAAGACTGGTGGCGTCCAGAGGGCATTCTTCAGCGAGCAGCTCAAGCTCCCTGGCCCTGCAAAGTCGATGGGTGAACTGCGCGCTGAGCTCAAGCGCATTCGAGCCGAGGAGCCTGATCGGCACGCAGATCTCCTGGAGAAAGGGAATGGCGCAACCGCTCGGCATCGCCTCCACGGCGTCGACAACCCCTTTGGGCCCACTAAGAGGCAGCGGCGCCGCGCTGAACTCAAGGAAGCCGCGCAAGCTGCATCGCTCCCCGGTGGCGGCGTTGGCGCAGGAGCCCCTGGGCAACTCGTGAGGTTTGTGCCAGGGGCGGAGCTGGAGTTATCTTCTTGGACAGCCGTCACACAGGTGATGGCGACGGCCAGGGCTGCTAGGAAGTCTGAGACGGCAGCGAGAGCTGCCCGCACCGAGCGGCTCGAGGAGTATATGAAAAAGCCAACTGGACGTCATCAGCTCGCGGTTTCCTGGCTTTGCAGACTTCGGCATGCTTGCCTCAGACGTTATACCAACGCCTGCCTTGTCGGAACTGTTCACGCATTGGGAGTTCAGCCCCATTGCCTCGCTTGAAAAGGCGAAGGAGATTACTGCCCTCAGCAACTTCACGCCTCTTGGCAATAGCGTTCACGAGGCCATCTTGCGCGAATGGTCACGCATGCACGAAGTGGTGAGCCGCGGTGATGGAAGGGAGCCTCTTCCAGATCGCGACAAGACGCCCGTGTGTTCAATATATGGCATGTGCTTGTGCAGTGGTGACGGCTCGGGGTGGTGGAACATGCGGGAAAATTGTCGCAAAAAGGGTTGGGGCAAAGAGTTCAGTCCTTCGCTTCGCCCTGTAGCTCGCCAGATGGTTGTCGACGCCAAAGTATTCGCCGTGTTCGTTGCCACGTCCCGCGTCTCAGACTCTGCCGAGGGGCAGCCGAGAGTGGTCAGCCATTGGCGGTGCCACATTGCCAAGCAACAGATCTCGCCTCACAAAGCCATGTTTCATATCATGGACGGTTCATGCGTGGCTTTTGATGCAGGCTGCGTTGTTGCTCCTGGGCATGAAATCACGCTGCGCCCTCGCGCAGAGTTCCAGAACGATGTCCAGGCCATGAATCGGGTGGATCGCCCTTTCAAATGGATGGTGGCTTATTTCGTCATGACGCCCGACATGCGCGCAATGGCGCGCTGCTGCGCGCGATCTGGCCGCCGCGGTCGGGTGGCGCTTCGAATCGGGCATCCTGGGGGCAGCGCCCGCCCGACGACAGCTCCGACGCTTCCGATGGCGACCTGCGCGGCGCCGAACCAGATGGCGAATCCGACCGCGAGCCCGACCTGGCGTCCGACCGCGACAGCGAGGCATCGCCGCAGCAGGAGGAGTCCGACGACAGCCCGACCAGCGACGACGGCGACCCTGCTGACATGGTCGATGGCAGTGGCAACGGCGGGGGAAATCATAATGACGGGGGCGGAGGCGATCCGCCTCCGCCCCCGCAGCCGCCGCTGCCGCCGCCCCCCGCGCCGCCGCCGGAGGATCCCCCGCCTGGTGGCGGCGGCGGCGGCGGAGAAGGCCCTCGCGGGCCTGTTGGGCCGCGGCACATGGCGAATCCAACGGCGCATGCGCCTGGCGGTTTCATCGTTTTTTATGCATCGTCTCAAGCTTTCTACGGTTACTGCGACCACCGCGAGGAGCACGGCAGATGCCAGATCACGCGCACTGCGCGCCCTGGGCGTAGAGCGGCCCAGGGCAGGCCATTGGGTCTCATTGCCGCTTGGCTCGCCCAGCGCAGGTGCCCAGCTTTCCCTGCGAAGGCGCTGCGCCTGCGCGCCTGCCAGCCCGCGTTTGCGGAGCGCGCGGCGGCGCGCCAGCCATTAGAGCAGTTGCCTGACGCGGAGGCCCTGCTCAGAGAGGAGCGGCCGCTGCGCGACTGAGAGGGCCCGGGGCCCGTTTGAGCATTGGAAATGGGCATGGTTACCATCGGCCTCATCATCATCATGATTCAGCATCATGCGCCTACGGGTTTATCCATCATCCGCTGCTTCTTCCTCCCCCTGGTTTTCCCTCCTGCCCCCCCGCTATTTGTCTCCCGCTCTAGACTTCCTCATTTTGGCGCAGGGCGTGCTTAAATAATGCCCGCGGCAATTTCCGCCACCCGTTCGGGCAGTGCTCAAAGGATGTCTGCGGCACGTTCCGCCACCCTTTCTAGGTTTTCTCTGCGGGCAATGAGGTGCCGCGGTTATGTCTTGATGTGGGCACTACAGCCCCGTTCCTGATATTCACGGTAGTTTGTTTTTGTATCAATCGGTGTTTTTGTTTCTCTTTCCCTCCCCCCATTGCCCGTTTCTTTCCTTCGATCCTCATTCGGCGTTTCCTACCCGATTTCATCGTTGTCGTCCTTCTCGGCCTGTAGATCCTCATCCAGCCTCCGTGTTCCGCCCAACTCCGTCGCTTGTTCTGCCCCCAGCGGCAACAATTGGAGCCGCGGTAGTCCTGCAAGGCCCCCGCGAGGGCCCAACAGCGCAGTTTCTGATCGCATCTGGATCACAGACGTGGTTCTGCGTGTCGAAGGGCAAATGTTAGGGCTTCCGTTGTGTTTCTTGCTGTGTCGTTTCAAACATAACCCCCTTTGCGGGGCCATCGGTCTCTGGAGGACCACGTTGGGGTTGTGAGCAAAGCAAAGGCTGTCGCATCGCGGGCCACGCCGTTAACGCAACGGCCCTTGGGCGCCGAAAGGGCATGTTGTCTGGCGACGTGGTCGCCTCAGAAACGTGAGTTTTTTTTTTGTTTTGACAATTGGGGGGCTGTGCGCGCGGCGACAGCGCGACGCTGTCGTTATAGCGTCATGTCCTTTCCTACACGCGCCACGCGCGTAAGTGAAAGCAGCGCGCGGCAACGATCATGTTTATAATCGTGCTTGCCACGTTGTATGCAGAGAGCACGACAACTGTTGGAGCGTCGTTTCGGAGGGCACCAGCGGCACGAAGAACACTGCGCATGCTCGTGGAAGGAGGGGTGCGATCACAATCGCACAAGCGACGTGCCCATCCGAAGCAAAATATGTCAGCGTTACCCGGGCAGTTACTCCTACGGTGTTGCAACCACAGTAGGCTTTTCGAGTGGCCCGCCTCGCGTCGCTCGTTGAACGCTAAGACAGCGCTGACGCAGTGGTACAGCACGGCTACATTGCACCATTAGTAGCAATAGTGGCAGCAGTAGTCGTAGTAGCAGTCTTGGTAGTAGACGTAGTAGTAGCAGTAGGAGTAAAACATATAATTAATATCGTCGCAATTGTAATGTTATGGGTCGTCGTAGTAATCGCAGTTGCCGCAGTGGTGCTATTGATGCTGCTACTGGTAACAACCGAGGTTCCTGACATCAGTAGCTGCAGTGGCCGTGGTATTACAGAACTACTTGTTACTATTGTTATACATTGCAGTAGTGATGGTAATCATAATTCTAGTTGTCGTCGTAGCAGCAGTAATCGCAAACGCCGCAGTAGTAGTCGTTGTCGTAGTGGTAGCCGCCAACACACTCGACTTTACTCAATATGGGGTAACGCATGTTGGTAAACATGAAGGCGATTATAGCGAACCTGGCACTGAGAGACGTTGTGTGACCGCGCTGACGCTTGCGGGCGACGCGTCAGCGCGATCCTATCCACGCGCGCGACGCGTGTTATCGGAATCCGATCTCCTGGGCGGCGTGATTCACATTGCGGGCCTCGCGCGAAGACTCTAATCGTCGGGCTTTTCCTCTGCGGTGGCACAACTGGCGCTGCGCTGCGTGCCCCGCTGCGCCCGCTGGCATCGCTGGCCACGCGCTGGCGTCGCTGTTCCCCCCGCCGTTGTCGTGGCAACATCAGCCATTAGTTCCGCGACGAACGGCGCGTGTTTCTTGTAGGCCCGATAGGTAACAGTGTCATTTTGGGTAGCGTTGTCGTCGGCATTAGTAAAGAGCCATTTGCAGTGTGCTCGCGCGCGCCGCGGCTGCTGTTTTTGACATGGCTTCCAGGTTGCCACCCCCCCGCCCGCAGCGGGCGCCGCAATGCGCGCAGATGCTCGCCTCGTTGGCGCCCGTGGGGCTGCGAGTTCCGTCGCGCGGAAAATGTTGTTTCGCCGTTGCGAACGATAATTGAATCGCAGAGACTTCGGTTGATGTCGTCATCGAACAAGACGAACGCATTCTGTTGTGACCTTTGCATTCTGCGATCGCTAAGCGCGGCGGCTGCTATTTCAGTGGCAACGGCGCAAGTCCCGACTGCAGCGGCAATACCGCCAGCGTTGCGTTCGTGATTGTGTCATGCGCAAGGCGTTTCGGTAGCATCGGGCGGCTTGTTGAACATGATTTTACGGCGCCAGCAGGCGCGAACTTGGGCTGCGACTCGGGCTGCGAATCCGTCTTGTAACGTCTGCTTGTTTCCTGGGTCAATTATATCCTCGCGTTCCGCGCGGGCGTCGGTTCATCGCGCGCTGCCAATGCAGGGGCGACCAGCTTCGTGATTGTCGTTGCATGCCTCCGTGCTTCTGCCTTGAAACGCGAGTCTCACATTTGGTATTAGGCATGCGCGCCACAACGGACGCTGCCACCCGCGCGCGTTGCGCGCGCGCGGCGGGATCAGATGCGAACGCCGATTCGTGTCGTATGTCCACTTTTTGGCATTGGAGACCAAATGCAGCCGCGACGGTCGTCGGCGCGGCGACATCGCGATGCCCGCGGGAAACATTGCCCGCCGCGCCTCCCTTTGCATTGCTGTTTTCATTTCCAGGGCTGCGCGGCGTTATCAGGCACGCCGCCGCCATTCGACGAACCGTCGCCAGCGCCCGCCTGAACCAGCGCTCCGCATGGCGCGCGCCATCGCGCGCGTGGATTCTAGTTCTTCAGCGGCAGCGCGCTCACGTGGATGGCGCCGCGACGCGCGCGAATAATTATCACTCGTCTGTTTCCGCGCCCCATGCCATTTTGGCAGCTTTTGCTTTTTCTACCAAGATCGTTTGTTGCAGCGCCCTAGTGGGGCGGACATGCCGTTGTCATTTACAGCGCGCGTTGGCGTGTCTTGCGCATGGCGCAAGCCCGCTAACCATGGCATGCGCGAGCATTGTTGCGTCATGAAGGCGGCGTTTGATCCGAACTGCAATGCGCGACGCAATCATGTTTCGACCATTCTTGCGAAGTAGGTCCACAGTGCGCGGGGCATTCCTGGGCCGCCCCTCTGCGCGGCGAGATGCCCGTTGGATTCTATCGGAACGATTCGGGTGCGTTGCGCGCCGCAGAGCGGACGCGCCGCCGTTGAAGATGTTCTCCGCGCGCCCGCCCCGCGCCGCCCATTTCGCGCTGCCGCGCCGCGACGTGGAACGCAGAAGCTTTTGGCGCGCTGCGCCCTCCCGCCTCCGACCCAGCTTTGGTCGCGGCGGCCGCGGCGGCCCGCCCGTCTCGATGCGCCGTCTACGCGTAACGGTCGCAGCCGCGTCTTTGCATCTGCCTTCCTGTCAGGTCACGATCGCGCGGGCGGGCGCCCGCGGCAGCGCGCGGCTGCGCCGCGGTTTCGCTTTCGATCGCTGGCGGGCGTGCCGCCATTCTGCGCCCCCGGGCGCGCGGTGATTCATCTAGCCGATGGGCTTCCGCGCCAACATTGCATTGCCACCAATGCGGCGCGATGTTGCGGATCGCGCCGACGGCCCACTATGGGCGCGCCAGCGCGCCCAAGTCGAAGCGATGCGCTGACGCGAGGGCCCGACGCAACGCATTCACATTGCGAACCGACGCGCGAGGTCAATTCACCTCCGTAATCCGAACCGCATCGACATTCGGAGGCTGCTTCAAGGAGGTAATTAAAACGTATTTGAAACGTAATTTAAACGTAATTCAAACGTAGAGTGTACAATAATTGCTTTAAGATTGTACGACCAATTGCACGGGTGAAACTAAGATAGAAAGCCGCCGACATCGAATTGCACAACAATTGTACAGCGAAGGTGGGTAAGCACGTTTGGTGGCAATCTGCTGCGTGTGATGACACCAGTAACAGGTAGGAAACTCGTCCTGAGTTTTTACAAGCTACCCCAGGGTGTCAAATTTCCTTCCTCCGCCACAGTCTGTTTTTTGATGCATATACAGACCGTGCGCCCCGTGATTTCTGCGGGGGGCGCCCGTCCACTGCTGCGTTGCCGCTCCGTAAACCTCCTGTCCTCGAGGGTTCGTCTCCGCCAAGGCCCTCGCCCGTGCGCGCCCTCCCCCCAGTGCGCTGTGCGCCGCTTCTACGGCTGCGGTAAGTGCCCTTGTATTTGGCGCATGTGCCGCAGTTGTTGCCGCTGGGGTCCGCGCGCAAACTTTCTACGACGGAAGTCGGGCGGCATGCGGTTTCTTCGGAAGTGCCTTTGCGCTGAGCGCCCCGCTCGACTTCGTCGCGCTCACTTGCCTTACTGCGCTCGCTCGCAGGATGAAGTCGCACCATCGGGCTGGCTTTAGGGCGCTGGCTGCCCTTGGCTCAGAGGGCGCGAAACCAGCGCGCTCCAAATCTGCGCAACGCGCGCGCTGGCGCCATCGGCGGCAAGCGCCATCGTTGCCCTTGGACTCGGATGCGCAAAGCCCGTGGGGGGGCCTTTGTCTAGGGCGCCTTCGTTTCTGAATGTCGTTCGCTTCGGTTGCGCAGCGCAATCAACTCATGTCGCTGGTGATGCGCGGCGCTGCTCCCAGGCCACATTCCGCGCCATCTGTCTTCCGTTCTACTCACCTCCTTGCGGACGGCTTCGCGCCATCGCCGCTGTCTCTGCGGCGTTCGGCCCTTGGTCAGCGCCGCCGTTCGGAATGCCTTCTGCGCGCAACCCAACCTCTGCATCTGGCCTCCCGCGCCCGCCTCTCCGCCGCTTGCGCGACCGTCCGCCCGTGCTGGCCGTCGCTGCCGCGGCTGCCTGCGATCAGGCGCGCGCGCTTGGCGTGCAGGGACAAGTGTCGGGCGTGTCTGGGGCTGCTGATGGCTCGGGCGTGAGGAAAGGGCGCCCGTTGGATCACTGTTGCGAAGTAGTGCGCGCGCTAGCGCGCGCGTGCGTCGCGGCTGTCGTTGGCTGGGTGGGGCTTTGGGCATGCGGACAGGCGGCGGCGGCTGCCGATGGCATCGGAATGGAATGGGCTGCGGCGCGCGCCATCGAAGTGGGGGGGGGGGGGGCGCGCGCGGCGGTGGCGGTGGCGGCGCGCGAGCATGGTCGCGCGGGCGGTCTCATGGGCTGCGCGGTTGAAGAGGTTCGGTTTGGGCAGGGTGGCGGGGTGGCGGAGGGTCCGCGGAGGCCCGCGGTACATGCATGCGTAATGCCGGTGGTGGTATCGGGCGGCACGTGGCAAGGATTGCGTCGCGCGGGTGCGCGGTGGCTGCGACCAGGTCGGGCTGAGCAAGTTGTCACGGGGGGCTGTCGGGCGGGCGGCGCGGCGGAGGCTGCGGGGCTGCGAGGTGAGTTTGCGGTTGGCGAGGCGCGGCGGTCGGCGGCGCATTGCGGCAGCGGTGTGTGTGGAGAATCGAGGAAGTCATGCCGTCCAGGATACGTCGCGCCTTGAACCGCGGGCGAATCGCTTGGGACTCGGGCCCATTGTCGCGAGCGGCGACCCTTCGGAATTTGAAACGTGCGTTCCTGCGCTGGCCCTCCTAGGATATGCTTTTGGACGCCGCGCCCAAGCGGCTTCCCTGTTCTTCGACATCGCATCCTTTCAGCCCTGCGCCGCTGGAGCCCTCTCCACCTAGCATTGCTCGTTGCCCGCCGCAGCCGCAGTCATTGCATGGTTCGCTCCAATGCATTGGCGCTGTCGCGTGGTTCTAAATCACGTTGGGCAGCCGGCTCGTTGGGCACGCGCAGGGAACGCTCGTCTTTCCAATTGGCGCCACGTTCGCACCCCGCGCAAGCCGAATATGCTGCGCGGCGCACCCATACGCGCGAGAGGCAACGGATGATGTCTCGGTTGAGGCGCATGGTTTGCCCACGTGATGCGCCAAGACGCAGGGGTCTGCGCCGCGTGACAACTGGTTTGCAGGGGTGGAACGCGGGCGCCTGGTGCGAGGATGGGCGCGTCGCTAGTTTTGCGCGCGCGTGCGAGCTTGATGATTGCGCGATTGGGCCCGACCCGACCGAAGCGGGAGGAATGGTCGGGCTGGTTGGTGCCGCGGTCGGCGTGGAACAGCGGGCGGCGTCTGGGGCGCCCGCGGGGCGTGCAGGGGTTGGCGCGGGCGCCGCGGGCTCGGGCATGGGCGGGCACAGTGGAAGTGATGAGGGGTGCGTAGGAAGGGGACAGGGTTGGCTGAGGCAAGGTCGGCGCGGGGGTGGGTCGGTTAGGGCATGGCGGTTAGACGTTGGCAGGAAATGGGATGGCATGGTCTGTAGTCATGGTTTATCAGGTAGGGGCTGTGTGCATGTGGCCCTGACGTCCGCACCTAGGGCAAGTCGCTTGGCGCACGGTCAAGCGATTTGCTCGAGGCCCTTTGAATAAGGGGTGGTCAGTGGCGTGAAAGAGTTGCATGGCAGTTAATTTCAACGCGGCGAGGGCGTGACATCATACATCGGTGTAGCATAGTCAGGGTACGCCGAACTCCAGGGATGCAGCTAACGGCTGCTCAGGGTTAGGTAGACGAGATCCAGGGGTGCGCTAACGGCTGCTCAGGGCTGGGAGAGAGGGCGGAGCTTTCCAGGGAAGGCTAAGCCTGCAATGGGTATAATGCGAACGGCACCCTCGGCAATGCAAGCAGCGCAGCCCCTGCCGGCGCGTCGGGGATACCAGGTGTGCAGCTAACGGCTGCTCAGTGATGAGATGGTACAGGGGCCCGCCCCTGTCGCAGCGCGAGTGGCCCGCCCCTGACCGGCGGCCCCGTCTCTCCGCGACAGAGTGCACGACTGCAGCGGCACGGGCCAGATTCCCCAAGCTACGCAGCCGCCCTGTCCCAGCGGCGGGCTGATCCAACTCTGCGCCTGCGGCGCGCCAAAACTGAGACCCAAGCTGGGCCTCGCCCGTGCCTGCGTCCAGACTGGAGGGGGGGGGGGGCAGCTGTGACGGCTCAGCTCCAGTCCAGGGTGCCGCGGGGACCGTCTGCCATCTTCGGGCAGCCGCTTCCAGGGTGGCCGAGGCCTCTACAGACGTGGGCCAGCCGTGGCCCAGGGGTGCAAGTGGAGGCGAGATGGGTCGGGCGCCCACGTGGAGATAGCCCCGACGACGCGCCACGAAAGGCGCGGGTGGGCGACGGTGGGCGCGCTGCCCACGCGCCTCTAGCCAACGACGGCCATCTAGCTAAGCTGCGCCAGGGAGAGGGGGGGGGGGGGGGGGGAGCGCCCCTGCGGAGGGCGGCCCCGGGCATTGCGGCTTGGGCTGGGCGCAGCGAGGTGAAACGGGCCCAGTTGGGGCCAGGGATGGCGGGATGTGGTGGGGAAAACCCGGAGACGTCGCTGAGGTGGCGCGTGTACCTGGGCGGTGGGGATTGCCACGGTCTGTAGCCCGATGGCGGAGACGAGTCCTCCTTAGGCTGAGGAGTCGCTCTTGGCCCACCAGCGGCTTCGTTTTTCCGCGTCGCGGTGGTCTTCACGCGGGGAGTATCGCTTGCTTCCCCCTTTCCATTCGGAGCCCGTCCATGGGGTGTTGTGACATCCCCATGAGGACCATCCCTGCCAGCCTCGCCATTGATCGGAGGAACCCGATGGATCGGCGGCTGCCCAGGCGGCCCGTGCCGCCGCTCGCCCAGCACTGCGGGCCTCTGCTGTCCAGGGTGCCGGCGCGTCGCGGCTGCCGTGTGCGCGGGGGGCCTGTGCGGGGGCGTCGTGCCACACGGAGAACTTCATGTGCTTGCGGCGAATCTCGACCCAGTCGATTCCGAATTCGAGTTCGCGGTCCATCAGGCATGCGTCGAAGCCGGCGCGGCCCCAGGACCCGCCTGAACCAGCGCTCCGCATGGCGCGCGCCATCGCGCGCGTGGGTTCTAGTTCTTCAGCGGCAGCGACAATGTTTTTTTTGGTAGCGGTTGCACGGATTAGCGCGGTTTCGTAGCGGCGATTGCAAGAGCCACGGGGCGCTCTAGGGCGCGCTCACGTGGATGGCGCCGCGACGCGCACGAATAATTCTCACTCGTCCTCTTCCGCGCCCCATGCCATTTTGGCAGCTTTTGCTTTTTCTACCAAGATCGTTTGTTGCAGCGCCCTAGTGGGGCAAACATGCCGTTGTCATTTACAGCGCGCGTTGGCGTGTCCTTCTCTCTCGTGCGCATGAACATGTCGGCATGCGACGCGCTGCCGCGGTGAGTTGCGTATGGCGCAAGCCCGCTAACCATGGCATGCGCGAGCATTGTTGCGTCATGAAGGCGGCGTTTGATCCGAACTGCAATGCGCGAAGCAAATTATGTTTCGACCATTCTTGCGAAGTAGGTCCACAGTGCGCGGGGCATTCCTGGGCCGCCCCTCTGCGCGGCGAGATGCCCGTCGGACTCCATCGGAACGATTTGGGTGCGTTGCGCGCCGCAGAGCGGGCGCGCCGCCGTTGAAGATGTTCTCCGCGCGCCCGCCCCGCGCCGCCCATTTCGCGCTGCCACGCCGCGACGTGAAACGCAGAAGCGTTTGGCGCGCTGCGCCCTCCCGCCTCCGACCCAACTTTGGTCGCGGCGGCCGTGGCGGCCCGCCCGTCTCGATGCGCCGTCTACGCGCGACGGTTGCAGCCGCGTCTTTGCACCTGCCTTCCTGTCAGGTCACGATCGCGCGGGCGGGCGCCCGCGGCAGCGCGCGGCTGCGCGCGGTTTCGCTTTCGATCGCTGGCGGGCGCGCCGCCATTCTGCGCCCCCGAGCGCGCGGTGATTCATTTAGCCTATGGGCTTCCGCGCCAACATTGCATTGCCACCACGGCGGCGCGATGTTGCGGATCGCGCCGACGGCCCACTATGGGGGCGCCAGCGCGCCCAAGTCGAAGCGATGCGCTGACGCGAGGGCCCGGCGCAACGCATTCACATTGCGAACCGACGCGCGAGGTCAACTCACCTCCGTAATCCGAACCGTATCGACATTCGGAGGCTTATTCAAGGAGGTAGTTAAAACGTATTTGAAACGTAATTTAAGCGTAATTCAAAGGTAAAGTGTACAATAATTGCGTTAAAATTGCACGACCAATTGTACTGGTGAAACTAAGGTAGAACGCCCCCGCCATCGAATTGCACAAACATTGCACAGCCAAGGTGGGTAAGCACGTTTGGTGGCAATCTGCTGCGTGTGATGACATCAGTAACAGGTAGGAAACTCGTCTTGAATTTTTGCAATCTACCCCAGGGTGTCAAATTTCCTTCCTCCGCCACAGTCTGTTTTTTTGATGCATATACAGACCGTGCGCCCCGTGTTTTCTGCGGGGGCCGCCCGTCCACTGCTGCGTTGCCGCTCCGTGAACCTCCTGTCCTCGAGGGTTCGTCTCCGCCAGGGCCCTCGCCCGTGCGCGCCCTCCCCCCAGTGCGCTGCGCGCCGCTTCTACGGCTGCGGCAAGTGCCCTTGTATTTGGCGCACGTGTCGCAGCTGTTGCCGCTGGGGTCCGCGCGCAAACTTTCCACGACGGAAGTCGGGCGGTGCGCGGCTTCTTCGGGAGGGCCTTTTGCGCTGAGCGCCCCGCTCGACTTCGTCGCGCTCACTTGCCTTACTGCGCTCGCTCGCAGGATGAAGTCGCACCATCGGGCTGGCTTTAGGGCGCTAGCTGCCCTTGGATCAGAGGGCGCGTAACCAGCGCGCTCCAAATCTGCGCAACGCGCGCGCTGGCGCCATCGGCGGCAAGCGCCGTCGTTGCCCTTGGACCCGGATGCGCAAATCCCGTGGGGGGCCTTTGTCTAGGGCGCCTTCGTTTCTGAATGTCGTTCGCTTCGGTTGCGCAGCGCAATCAACTCATGTGGCTGGTGATGCGCGGCGCTGCTCCCAGGCGACATTCCGTGCCATCTGTCTTCCGTTCTACTCGCCTCCTTGCGGATGGCTTCGCGCCATCGCCGCTGTCTCTGCGGCGTTCGGCCTTTGGTCAGCGCCGCCGGTCGGAATGCCTTCTGCGCGCAGCCCAACCTCTGCATCTGGCCTCCCGCGCCCGCCTCACCGCCGCTTGCGCGACCGTCCGCCCATGCTGGCCGTCGTTGCCGCGGCTGCCTGCGATGAGGCGCGCGCGCTTGGCGTGCAGGGGCAATTGTCGGGCGTGTCTGGGGCTGCCCTGGGCTCGGGCGCGAGGAAAGGGCACCCGTTGGATCACTGTTGCGAAGTAGCGCGCGCTAGCGCGCGCGTGCGTGGCGGCTGACGTTGGCTGGGTGGGGCTTTGGGCATGCGGACAGGCGGCGGCGGCTGCCGATGGCATCGGAATTGAATGGGCTGCGGCGCGCGCCATCGAAGCGGGGGGGAGGGCGCGCGCGGCGGTGGCGGTGGCGGCGGCGGTTGCGCGAGCATGGTCGCGCGGGCGGTCTCATGGGCTACGCGGTTGAAGAGGTTCGGCGTGGGCGGGGTGGCGGGGCGGCGGAGGGTCCGCGGAGGCCCGCGGTACATGCGTAATGTCGGTGGTGGTATCGGGCGGCACGCGGCAAGGATTGCGTCGCGCGGGTGCGCGGTGGCTGCGACCAGGTCGGGCTGAGCAAGTTGTCACGGGGGGCTGTCGGGCGGGCGGCACGGCGGAGGCTGCGGGGCTGCGAGGTGAGTTTGCGCGGGCTGCGGTTGGCGGGAAAGGAGTTGCCAAGGGTGATGGCGGCGGTCGGCGGCGCATTGCGGCAGCGGTGGTGTGGAGAATCGAGGAAGTCATGCCGTCCAGGATACGTCGCGCCTTGAACCGCGGGCGAATCGCTTGGGATTCGGGCCCATTGTCGCGAGCGGCGACCCTTCGGAATTTGAAACGTGCGTTCCTGCGCTGGCCCTCCTAGGATATGCTTTTGGACGCCGCGCCCAAGCGGCTTCCCTGTTCTTCGACACTGCATCCTTTCAGCCCTGTACCGCTGGTGCCCTCTCCACCTAGCATTGCTCGTTGCCCGCCGCAGCCGCAGTCATTGCGTGGTTCGCTCCAATGCATTGGCGCTGTCGCGTGGTTCTAAATCGCGTTGGGCAGCCGGCTCGTTGGGCACGCGCAGGGAACGCTCGTCTTTCCAATTGGCGCCACGTTCGCACCCCGCGCAAGCCGAATACGCTGCGCGGCGCGCCCACGCGCGCGAGGGGCAAAGGATGATGTCTCGGTTGAGGCGCATGGTTTGCCCACGTGA
>CAUYUJ010009658.1:0-32922 GCA_963575745.1 Prorocentrum cordatum
CCGCCAGGAAGAGATCGACCGATCACGCTGACCCCGGGGCCCTACCGATTGTGGAGTGTTCTGAGGAAATCGCCAGTGACAGCGTGGGCACGAGAGCGCGCGTGTTTCTGGGACTCGGCGGCGAAAGGAAGCAGCCCTCTGAAGGCAGCAGTCTTGAGACAATTCGAAGCGGAAGCCTGCGGGCTCCTGAACATCCACTGGGTCCAGTTTCTCCGGGTTGCAGAGAAGTTGTATGACCTCGTCCAACCGTTGACCCGTGCAGACCTGGCTCAATCGCTTCAGTGCCCGCTAATGCCTTTCTATCTTGACCTACTGCAACACCTTGCAGACCGTTGGCTTGCTGTGTTTCTGATAGTGAACAGACTACCAACTCTATTATTGCGGGATGCATGCAGAGTGCGGCCTGGTCACGAATGTATACATGGGACACGTTGGGCGGCATTCATAGAATATGCCCACCCCCGTCAAACCATATCGACAGTTGGGTCGATCATATGGCGCAGCTCAATATCGGCAGTAGAGCATCAGCGCTGCGACAAGCGACGGGGGCGGTTAGCACTTTGGCCGCGACATTGACTCGAAGAGGATTGAGAATTTCAAAAAAAGTCAGTGGGGCTGTGCAGCACGCCGGCGCTGCGAGACAACCTTCGACGCGCCGCCGTGACCCTCGGCCCCCCGATCAAGGTAGACGCGAAGGCCAGAGACTTGGGCATAGACGTCACTAGCAGCGCGAGGGCGCACGGGGCGATCAAAGAGAGACAACCGAAGGGTTCGCGAAGAGCCTGTGCCATCAGGTTTTCAGGTAGAGCCTCCAGGGGTTCCAAGAGTCTGGCCAAGACGGGGCACAATCCACAGGTTGCCTGGGGAGCCGTTGCGATGAGCCTAGCGCCGACGACTTTAAGGAAGCTCAGAGCTCAAGTTTCATCAATGTGCGGCAGCAAATGGGCTGGGTTGTGCGACCACCGCCATGAGGATGAGCCTAGGGAAAGCACAGTGACCCAATGTTTCGGGGGCCTTTAAAACTCCTTTTGGCTTGGCAGGAACACCTCCCTGGGGCCCCCAGTGGAGGGGGGCGCTGGGGCGCGCCTGGCAGGAGTCGCTGAAGATGCTCCGGCAGGTTCCCAACCGCCGGCAGCATGTGCGAGGGCATCTTGCTGCAGTCCAAGCGACTCTCCTAGATATGAAATGGATACCTACTTCGCCAGGGGAATGGGCCATCCCATTTGGATGGCCCAGCGGGGCCAGAAGCCCTTCGGTTCGAAGTTGGGCCCTCCCTGGAGCAACAGAGCTGGGCCCAAGCCAGTCAATGCTTCGATGGTTCTGGGGTTGAGTTCGGCGTCGACCTGACTGCGACATGGGCCCGCCTCCAGCGTCTGCGAGCCAAAGGTATGACAAATCTAGCTGCTGCTTTAGAAATGATGAGTCATGGGGCCTTGTGGCCTGCCAAGCGAAGGTTTGGAAGCACTGAGCTCGGTTCGCCCATCTGCCCAAGATGTGGAGAGCAGGAGGAGACGCTTTATCATTTGCTATGGGGTGGCCCATGCAATTCGCTAAGTGAAGGCCTTGCAGATGAGGGCAACCTAGCAGGGCAAGCGAAAGTAGGAGCGCAGCAGTTCCTTTGTTTTTGGTCACGGGGGCCGGTACCAATTTTACGGACCATAGAGGGTGCTGACTTGCCCCTGCCTGCAGAAAACGCCGAAGGAGATTGGCCGCGTGAAGGCCAGCTGGAACTCCCCCCAAATATAACGATAGGCAGTGATGGCGCTGGGGGTGAGCACTCTAGAGGCGCTCGTCTGAGGAGAGTTGGATGGTCGTTCGCCGTCTGTGTCGATAACCAAGTCAGGGCGTCCTTCAGAGGTAGCGTAGCAGGCCCGCGCCAGACAGTTCCGAGGGCTGAATTAATAGCAGTAGTCAGAGCGCTCCAAAAAACCAAAGGAGACGCCACAGTAGTAATCGACGCCAGTTATGTCATCAAAGGCATTGGACAAGGCCGCCAGGAAAGGTACACTTCGAATGCGGAGCTCTGGGTCGAATTCTGGGAGGCGACAGACAGTCACCAAGGGGCTTTCACTTATAAGAAAGTCAAGAGCCATCTTGCAGAAAGTGAGATAGGCCACAGCATCCCTAGGGATCACTGGTTTGCAAATAATGCCGCTGACAAGCTAGCGGAGCAGGCAGCCCCAGAGGCTGCACCACCCTACAATTTGGTTTTTCAGGTTAGAGAAGCCGACAAACTTGCCTGGCGGGTCCAGAGACATGTCGTTGCAGTGGGCCTAGAACTGGCCACGGAAGCGAAGGGTTTTTACGGGACCAGTTTCAAAGGCGATTCGGCGGCCCGATCAAAGCAAAAGGCCCAGGAGCTAGCCTGTGCGGCCCAGGGCGTCACACGTTTCATCGAATTGTATTCCCCTTGTGTGCCTGGCCTCAGCAAGGATGGCCAAGAGCATGCTTAAGAGGATTGATGAAGGGCGTTTGCCCAAGGTGTTGAAGCATTGGCCAGACTCCGTCCCAGGGGCTTGAAGGGTCCGCAGCCGTCCTGCGATAGCCTGGCCGACGACCGCCCGCTGGGTTCGTCGGGCCCGGCTGCCTCGGGGAGGTTCGCGGGCCTTCCGAGCTCGTTGGGCTATCCTTTTTTTCAGTTTTGTATTTTGCACCCGCGGTCTCGTATCGCGGAAGAGGGACCCCAGGGGTCAGTGGAGAGTGCTCTGGCCTGCGTGGTCTCTTTTAAGAGAGGCGGCGAAGTCACCTTCGGTTGCGCCTCAGGTTGTAGCGCAGGAGGAGGAGGAGGAGGAGGAGGAGGAGGACGAGGAGGAGGAGGGAGGAGGGGGAGGGGGAGGCGGAGGCGGAGGAGGAGGAGGAGGAGGAGGAGGAGGAGGAGGAGGAGGAGGAGGAGGAGGAGGAGGAGGAGTGGTGCCACTTTGGCTCGAGTGTTCGGGCAAGCCGGAGAAGGAAAACAGCATACCCATCGGTCGTGGAACATTCCCCACTCAGTGCTTGCACTGAAGGGGTCCTAGCGGAAGTTGAAAGATTTGGCGACAATTTCCCGCCGATTTTGGTAGCCGGCTGGGTTCCCGTGTTCCGGCTCCGGGTTCCCAGGTTCCCGGTTATTGGTTCCGGGCCGATTTCGGTGGGTTCTGCGTTCCCAGGCTCTCGGGTTCCCGGTCGATCTCTTCAGCGAAAGCCATCCATTGATTGGGTTTTTTTCTCTGGTGTAATTGGTATTTTGGGAGTCCCAGATTCCAAGCTACTGTAAGCACCTTCCTACTTCAATGATCCATTGGCTTCACCTTTTTCCGTCCTTTGTAGGGGGCGGGCGGACACACATTCTAGTCTCAACGCCTTCCTACTTCATGTTTCATGTTTCTACCTACTTCTTCCGACCGATGGGCATGCCATAAACATGAACTGTCAGAGCTCCAGGCTGATTTGTTGGATCTGCGCTGGGGCCTCCTGGCGCGCTCCGCGTTTCAGCAAGGGGGGCCCAACGCAGATCCAAGAATTCCGCGCGGACCTCCGAAAGCTCATGTTTATGCAGTCTTCTTCTCTATTCGACAGCAAGCCAGCTAGATCGCTCCTTCCAGCCACGCTCGCACGGCATGTCGTTGGGGAAGTTCTCGCCTGCGGCCTTCGCGCTGCTGCTCGCGGCGGCTCTGGCGGCTCTGGCGGCGCCGCCGTTGGCCGGCAGCGCCGAGGGCGAGTGCGAGGACGCCAAGACGAGCGACGACGCCAAGACGAGCGACGACGAGGCGGCTCTGTTGCAGGTTCGCAGCTCTGGAAACGCCACTGGCAACGCGACCACGCATGCCTCCAGCAAGGGCAACGCCACCGGCAGTGCCTCCAGCAAGCGGGCGCGCTTCGTGCCCGCTCCCGGGTCCATCATGCCGGACGACAGGTGGACAACGAGGGACTCGTGCTTCATCAACGGCTACTACGAGATGGGGCAGAAGACGGACGTCCTGTACGCGAGCCTCGGCTCCGCGGACGTCTACACCGCCAAGGTCCTGTGCGTGAACAGGCCGGGCTGCAAAGGCTTCTCGTTCTACCGGGACGGCGCGGGGGACCTGCACGTCTACTACGGCACCGCGTCCGACGGCAGCGGCTGGGGGTGCCCTGACTCCGGATCCGCCCTACTTTGGGGAAATTCGTAAATAGGGCTTGGAATTTCCGCCTTACTTTTCAAGCCCCGCTGATGCCAATTTCCGCCCTACTTTTCTGTTGCTGGTTCTGTGGATTTCCGCCCTATTTTATGTTGGGTGCAGCAATTTCCGCCCTACTTTTTCGGCCTCTGATAGGTGGATTTCCGACGCAATTTTAAGTTGGAAAAAAAGCCAAAGTAGGGCGGATGCGGAGTTGAGGTGCGTCGAGAGCCCCGGGTGGACGACCGTGATGCAGTGCCACGAGCCGCAGTGCTACCTGCCGCCGCCCACCACCACCCTCCCCGGAGAGCCCGGCCTCCCCGACCCAGTCTGCACGGACCGCGGGCACCGCCTCCCTGTTTTCGAGGGAAGTAAAACGACGCGAAGATCGGGACAAAATCGGATCGGGATAACTCGAAATCTCTGAGAATCGGCGGGTTTGGAGGATGTATTGGGCGCCGCGGCCGCTCCAGAGCGTTCCGGAACGCTCTGAGAGCGCTCCAGAACGCTCTGGGGCGATTTATCCCGATCCTAGCCCTGTTTTAGGAAGGAAAAAACGCCATATGCACAAACGTGGGGCGCTCCGCGCGGAATTTCTTGGGATCGCGGGGCCCCCCTTGGCGGCCCCTGCGGCGCCCCCTCCGTGGCGCGCTCCGCGCGCTAGGGAGGGGGGTCCAGCGCGGATCCAAGGAATCCGCGAGGAGCGCCAAAAGTTTTATGTTTATGGCGATGTTCCTTCCTCTGTGCTTGTTCTCTCCACCCGTTCCCCCTCCACTCCACGGTGCGGTTCCGTCCTTTCTGACCTCCTTCTGTTTTTCCTTCGCCCTTCTCTTTGCTATTTCCCTCCCGCCTTTTCGGCCCTGTAGCCTTCGAAGCCTTTCTATTTCTCCCTCGCACCTCCTCCTCCTCCTCCTCCTCCTCCTCCTCCTCCTCCTCCTCCTCCTCCTCCTCCTCCTCCTCCCCGTGGCCATTTTGGCTCAAGTCCGAAACCTCGCCGCGAGGCTTCGAGCTTGCCCGCAGCCGTGCGGCAGGCTCGAGATCCCTCTTGCAGGAGTTTCGGCATCGCGGCGGTCTCCGTCAGTTTGGTGAGTGCTCGCACCCGGCGGGCCAGCTCGGTTCCAGTCGGAGGGCACCAACTATACACCAACACCGATCCTGGCCCAGGATCACCCTGGGCCCAGGATCGGTGTATATGCCTTCTTGCGCAAGGCAGGGGGGCGTATACACCGATCCTGGGCCCAGGGTGATCCTGGCCAGGATCGGTGTTGGTGTATAGTTGGTGCCTTCCTAATCGAGGGCCGAAGGTTGGGAGCCCGGGCGGAGCACAGTCTCATGCCGAGGGCAGAGCCTGCGGCCACCAGTGGAACTGGGTCTCCAACACCACGTGCTTCCAGCCCAGACCCCCGACGTAATGATTTTTTCATTACGTCGACCCCCAGAGGTCCCGACCCTTTCCCCATGACCGGCTTTGCATCCTGAGTCGTTTTTTGACGCTCCCGAGGCCCGGCGAGGGCCCCCGGAGGCTGAAAATGAAGGAAAACCTCCCGTCGTGATTTTTTCATTGCTCGAGGGGGTCTGGGCTTCCAGTGCCGCAGGGGCCTGCTGCCTGCGAGATCGCAGGAGAGGGCGCCGTCGGGGGCATATAGGGCATCGCCAGGGGGGGGGGGGGGGCCTGGCGCGCGGGCCGCCGCCCACGGCGCCGGCAGCGGGCAGCCACGCCATGGGGAGCTGCTTCGACAGCTCCGCGCCGTGCTGCCGACGGACGACGCCGCCACGGTGAAGGAGCTCGCCGTCCCCAGACCTCCTCGCGCCGTGAAAAAATCACGACGGGAGGTTTTTCGCTATTTTCGGCCTCCGGCGGCCCTCGCCGGGCCTCGGGAGCGTCAAAAAACGACTCAGGACGCAAAGCCGGTCATGGGGAAAGGGTCGGGACCTCTGGGGGTCGACGTAATGAAAAAATCATTACGTCGGGGGTCTGGGCTCAGAGGGTGCAGGAGCTCGCCGTCGCCCTGGCTCCGCCGCCCTCGGCCCGCGCCGATGTCGTGCTCAACCGGGCGCGGGCGCGAGCCCGCAGGGCGGAGCACGCCCTCGGGGCGGCCGTCGCGGCGGCCGCGGACGCCGGGCAGCGGCTGGACGCCAAGAGGGTCGAGCGTGAGGACGCCATCGTGGGAGGGGCCGAGGCCGAGGCTGCGGCGGCCCAGGCCTGCGCCGCCGCTGCCCCCGATGGCGCCGCCGCCCCCGCGGCGCCTGCCGCGACTGCAGCCTGCGCCCCTGCGGTCGGCGCCGCCCTGGGTCGCCCGCGCCTCCTGGAGCAGGACGCGGCGGTCCTGGACGTCGCGGCGGGCGCGCCCTTCGACCCCGAGGGCCTCGACATACCCAGACATCGGGCGTCTCGAAAAAATCGAGACGGAGGTTTTTCGCAGTTTTCGGCCTCTCGGGGCCCTCGCCGGGCCTCGGGACCGTCAAAAAACGACTCGGGATGAAAAACCGGTCCTGGGGAAGTGGTCGGGAGGTCGGGGGCCCGCGTCTCGAAAACATCGAGACGTCGGATGTCTGGGTATCCGACGCGGAGAAGGCGCAGTTCCAGGAGCAGGCGGCCAACTTCGCCCAGAGCAGGCCCAAAAGGGGAGGTCCAGAAGCACTGCGGGCCTGCCGCTGGGGGGATATGCAGGCCCTGCGGCGCGGAGCTCGAGACCATGCAGAGGACCGCCTCGAGGCCACGCGCCCGGGGTCGGCCGCCCCGGCGCCCGCCGCCCCAGCCGCCGCCCCAGCCGCCGCCCAGCTGCCCCAGCAGCCGGCAGGGAAGGCGGCAGGCCCAGGGAGGAGAGGGCGCTGAGGAGCCAGCCGCGAGGGGCCCCGCCGAGGGGGCCAGCTCCCCCCCCCCCCCCCCCTGGCCAGGGTCCCGGGCCTGCTGCTGATCCTGCCGGGTCCAAGCACGAGCGGCAGCGCCAGCGGGGCCCCACGAGCTCCACGCCGCCAGGTGGACCCTGCCGAGCGTGACCGAATCCTGGCCAGGGCGGGCGGGGCCTCCGAGGCCAGGGGGCGCGGCCTCAGGAGCCTGGAGCATGCCGCGGCTGACTCCCACCCCTTGGCACGAAGCCGCTCGGCTCAAGCGGCGCCCAGCTCGGCGCGGCCTGCGCCGCGGGCGTGGCAGGCGCCCCGCCGCCCCCGCGCTGCTGGCCCCAGGCGCTGCCGCGGCGTACGTGAAGAAGGTCGGCTTCTTCGCCCACGGCCACGCCTGCCAGCCGACCGCGGACGCGCGCCCGAAGGCGGCCCCGGCGCAGGGCAGGGCGGGGTGGGGGGGGGGGCAGGTGCTGCGCCGGCGGCAGGCGCCGCCCTGGGCCCGACGGGGCGCGGTGGAGGCCAAGGGTCAGGGCCCCGAGAGGAGGAGAGCGCTGCACGCCAGGTGGACCTTGGAGCGCCGCCTCCGCACGCGCACTGGCCACTGGGCGGAGGGCCCGCTCACAAGCGACGACGGCATGGACGGCTTCCTCTGGCGCAGGGCCGGCGTGCCGCGCGTGGCTCGGCACCTGGAGCGCCCGCTCACGGAGTCCTTGGTCGTCGAACGTGCTGCGCCAGATGGGGCCTCCATCCCGCAGGCCCGCATCGACATGGCCATCGAGACTCGCCTGCGAGTCTTTCGACAGAGGCGACGGCAGCGGCGGCGATATTCCCAATGGATGCGGCACCTGTTCGGCGAGGACGCGCAGGCATGGCGGTGGCGGTGGTGCGAGCACCAAGACGCGATGCGCAGGGGGGCCGAGGATCTCGACAGCGGCCAATGGCTAGCTCACGCCCACATCGTCCGCACCCTTCTGGACACGGACACTCCTTCAGCGTGCTGCCACCAGGGCGGCCCCAGCTACCTCCAGAGCTTCCGCAGCCAACAGGATGACCCCAAGGGGGCAGTCAGCATCGCCAGCGCGGAGAAGGCTACCCGTGGCAAGGGGGCCAGGCACACGCCAGGCATGACCATACGAGGGCTCAACGCCAACTCCTGGTCATCCCTGATCGACCGCGTCGACGAGCACCCGCTGGGGCTCAACGCCATCCTCTGCGTCAAGTCCTCGGCCAACTACATAGGGGAGGTCAGCGCCTCCTGCTACGCGAGGCACCTCGTGGTCGGCCTGACGGCCGCAGCGCGTGGGCCTGCTGGGGGGCGCGTTGCAGGCGTGGGCTTCGTGGCCCCCAGTGCCTGGGGCTCACCTACTTCGACGGCGTGGACGCCTTCGACTCCCCCCCCCTGGCTCGCCTGGGCGGCCCGCGGCCGCGCGGGCGCCGGGGTTCCAGAAGGGAGGGGTCGTGCTGGTCACCGCCTACCTCTTGACGGCCGAGGGCTGGGCCATCCGTGACCTATCGCTCCTCGACGCCACGGGGGAGCTGGCCCGCTCCTACGGCGTCCCCCGGGTGCTCCAGGCGGGCGTCAACAACGCGCCCGACACGCTCAAGAGCAGCGGCTGGTGCGCAGACGCTGGGGGCATCCTCTTCGCCGCCGAAGAGCCTACCTGCCCAGGGCGCGGAGGTGGGAGAGTCAGAGATTTCTTCGTCGTCGACACCCGCAGCGCGCGTGCCCTCGACGACGCCGTCACCGTGGACGCCTCCGCCTCCCCGCACAGCCCTGTGGCTATCACCGCCACCAGGCCCCTGCGCGCCATGACGGGCTGACGCTTGACGAAGCCGAGGGCTTTCCCCGCGCGGGTTCCAGTGGGCTGCAGGCCCATGCCGCCCAGCTGGCCGCAGCTGGACCCCAACGTGAGCTACGACGACCAGCAGCTCGACGACCTCCGGCGCCAGTTCTCGGCCGCGGCCAAGTCCGACCTGCAGGAGCTGTTCGACCTGCGCGGGGAGCACGGCCACGCGGGCAGGGGGGAGGCCCCGCGCTGGGCACGCGCCCCGCGGGTGGGCCAGAGGCGCACGCTCGGCCGCGAGGCCCCACGCGACCCCGAGCCTGGCGCTGGGCGGCGGCACGCCTGGGCGACATCACCTTTACTGGCGGACGCGGCGCGGCGCCAGGGCTGGGAGCCGTTGGCGGGCCGCTGGCGCCGACTCCACGGGCGCCCCACACACGGCGCCGCGCGCTGGCGCGGCGCCCTTGGAGGGGGGACTCACGACGTCCACCGCGAGCTGCTGCGGATCGCCGGCCTCGCCTGGACGGGCGACGCGCTGATGATCGAGGCCCCTCAGGCGATGGCCCTCCAGCGCCGAGCCGCCGCCGAGGCCCGCTCCATCGAGAGCGCCCTCCAGTCGCAGCGCGCCAGGGCCTGGCGCGAGCGGCTTCGCGACGGCTCAGCTGGAGGGGCAGGCTTCATCCACCACGTGTCCAAGTGGAAGGCCAGCGCCGCCCCTGCGGTAGGCGCCAGAGGTCGCGCGAACCTGGACATGACGGGCCCTCAGATCGCGGCGGACACAGCAGCCAGGGACTGGATCGACCTGCGGCAGTCCCACGGCGCCGAGAGCCGCGGCGAGCTGCCTAGGCCTTGGGAGGAGGTGGAATTCCCTGCCTGCCCGGCCCACACCGGGTGCGCGGGCCCCCCTCGAGGTGGACGGACCTCGGGGCGCGCTCCTCCTCCTCGGCCCTCCTCGCTCCTCCTCCCCGCTCCTCCTCCTCGCTCCTCCTCCTCCTCCTCCTCCTCGATCCTCCTCCTCCTCCTCCTCCTCCTCCTCCTCGGCCTCCTCCTTCTCCTCCTCCTCCTCCTCCTCCTCGGCCTCCTCCTCCCTCCTCCTCCTCCTCCTCCTCCTCGGCATGCTCCTCCTCCTCCTCCTCCAGCTCCTCCTCCTCCTCGCTCCTCGCTCCTCGCTCCTCCTCCTCCTCCTCCCTCCTCCTCGGCCTCCCCTCGGCCTCCTCCTCCTCCTCCTCCTCCTCCTCCTCCTCCTCCTCCTCCTCCTCCCCGCCGAAGGACAAAGATGGAGGGCTGCACCTCCCCACCCTCGAAAGGAGCGAAAGGAGACCTAACATGGGCGCGAAGGACGCACAATTGAGGAGGTCCAGCATGAGAAACAAGGGGGGCGGGCACCCCTGGAGGGGCGCGAGGGAAGCACAAGTCAAGGTCAAACATGAACAACAAAGGGGGGCAGGGGGAGCAAAAAGTAGAGGCTGCACCCCTGGAGGGGCGCGAGAGAAGCACAGTGCAAGGTCAAGCATGAACAACAAAGGGGGGCAGGGGAGCAAAACGTAGAGGCTGCACCCTTGGAGGGGCGCGAGGGAAGCACAATGCAAGGTCAAGCATGAACAACAAAGGGGGGCAGGGGAGCAAAAAGTAGAGGCTGCACCCTTGGAGGGGCGCGAGGGAAGCACAATTCAAGGTCAAGCATGAACAACAAAGGGGGGCAGGGGAGCAAAAAGTAGAGGCTGCACCCTTGGAGGGGCGCGAGGGAAGCACAGTTTAAGGTCAAACATGAGAAAAAGGCGGCGGGGGAGCAAAACGTAACATAGAGGCTGCACCTACCCCTGCAGGGGTGGGGCAGGAGGCAGAGACGGGGCGGGGGACAACGCCCCTCTAAACACAACAACGCCCACAAGAAGCAATGTATGCAAACATGTCTATACATTTATAGATGTGTGAATTTTTAATATATATATATATATATATATATATATATATATATATATATGGATGCATATGCATATGGTTATGTTTATGTGTGTAATTTATATGTCTAAGTATATGTGTATGTATATATATGTGTGTATATGTGTATATGTATATGTATAGGGGGTATGTATGTGTAAATTGATATGTATATGTATATGTATAGATGTATGTATATGTATATGTATATGAGCATGTATATGTATATGTGTATGTGTATGCATATGTTTATGAACATGTATATGATTATGCATATGTATAGGTAATTGTATAGGTATAGGTATAGGTATATGTATAGGTATATGTATATGCATATGCATATGTATATGTATATGTATATGTATACCCAAAAAAACGGCAGCGCCGGCGAACACCCTGGGGCGAAAGTCGGCAGCCGGCGAGGCGCGCGCCAGGCGCGGAGGCGCCAGGCGCGGCCAGCAGAGGAGGGGGCGGCCGCGGGGGAGGAGGGAGGCCCTCTCGCCGCCCTCCCCTCTTGCTCCCCAGACCCCCTCGAGCAATGAAAAAATCATGACGGGAGGTTTTTCCTAATTTTCGGCCTCCGGGGGCCCTCACCGGGCCTCGGGAGCGTCAAAAAACGACTCAGGATGCCAAGCCGGTCCTGGGGAACGGGTCGGGACCTCTGGGGGTCGACGTAATGAAAAAAACATTACGTCGGGGGTCTGGCTCCCTCCCGCGGGGAGGAGTGATGTTCAGCTCCTCCCTCCTCCTCGCTCCTCCTCCTCCTCCTCCTCCTCCTCCTCCTCCTCCTCCTCCTCACTCCTCCTCCTTCCCTTCCCTGCCCCTCTCTGCCCCATCTTGCTCCCTCCTCCGCCCTCCCCTCTTGCTCCCTCCCTTCCCTTTTCTTCCCCAGAAGCATGGTCGCTTCGTTGCAGGATCAGGACGGCAAGTTTCTCCACATTTTCGGCCTCTCGAGGCCCTCGCCGGGCCCCAGGACCGTCAAAAACGACTCAGGATGACAAACCGGCCCCGGGGAAAGGGTCGGGATTTCCGGGGACGCCGTCCTGAAAAAAACAGGACGTCACATGTCTGGGTCGGTATCGTTGAACCGATCCCCATCCCCATCCCCATCCCCATCCCCTTCGAGACCCCCACCAACTTACCCCCCCAGCTGGGGGTACACCCTTCGAGACCCGAAGGGAACGGCCTCTATCGCCAGCTAGAGGGGTACAGCGGCCAGTGGGGCCCAGGCCACGCCGCTGGGGATGGGGATCTGTTGAACGATACTCACTTCTCCCCGGAGTCTGCTCGAGCGCGTGTTAGGCTTGCCTTATCCCCAGACCCCCGACGTAATGATTTGTTCATTACGTCGACACCCAGAGGTCCCGACCCTTTCCCCATGACCTGCTTTGCATCCTGAGTCGTTGTTTGACGCTCCCGAGGCCCGGCGAGGGCCGCCGGAGGCCGAAAATTGGGAAAAACCTCCCGTCATGATTTTTTCATTGCTCGAGGGGATTTGGGTGTTAGGCTTGCCTTATCCTGTTCGCAGACCTCGGATCGCAGCGGCGTCCGTCGAGAGAGCCGAGGGGGCCAAAGAAAAGATCGGGCGGCCCGCCCAGAGAGGACTACGGCACGGCCTGGACCGACGGCACGGACGACTGCGCGGCCTACGCCGCCAACAGCAACGGCCGCAACGACGGCTGGTGCGCCGTCTACGGAGCCACCAAGGGCCCCGACGGCTACTCGGCGCTCACCACCCACCAAACCACCCCAACCCAACCCGAAGGCTCAGATTTACCCTCAGTTTCCAGTGGGGGGGGGTCGGGAAACATCGAAAAAACACACATATGGAACCCTTACCCCCCCCAACCCGAAATGCGGGTCTTCGGGTCGGGTTGGGGTGGTCTGGTAGGTCGTCAGGCGCAGGAGGCCTGCTGCGCGTGCGGGGGAGGCGCCACCATCGTCGCGGGCCGGCCCTACCTGGTCCTCGGGAGCCCCCCAATAGCCCGGGCCTCCTAATTAGGTGCGGTCCGCGCCGCGGAGGTCGGGCGATCGCGCCGCATCGCCGATGCGTCGGCGATGCGGCTCGACGTGGAGCCCGACCTTCTCCACGCCGACGGCGCCGATGCATCGCCGATGCATCGGCGATGCATCGGCGATGCGGCGTGATCCTCCGACCCCATCGGCTCGGACCCCTATGAGGGACTCGGAGGTTGATGGGCCTCCTGCTTTGACGCGTCGATTCAGGAGCTGGCCGGCCGTTGTCGGCTTGCGAGAGGGCGTCGTGGCCGTCATTTTTGCGGGTCCAGGTCCGTCGGTTTCGGAACCAGGCCGTTTTCACTAAGGGGAGGTTTACTAAAGGGAGGTTTGTCCACCGCCGATTCTTCGAAAGTTCTTTGATTTTCGGGGGGGCCGAGATCCTCTCATTTCTAGATGTTTTATCCTGGGCCTCTTCCTGGCCGCTGGGGGGAGGTTTGTCCACCGCCGAAGGAGGCTTCTACGAAACGGTACCAGTGCCGCTCCGCCCCGGACCTCTGCCGGGGTGCGTTCTGGCGCAGCCAGCGGGTGCTGGCAAGGGCAGCGGTGTGGGTACCTTTTCCTCCCCTGAGTCCTTCATCGCGGTAGCCAGTCCTGCACCTTCGAGGAAGAGGAGGAGGAGGAGGAGGAGGAGGAGGAGGAGGAGGAGGAGGAGGAGGAGGAGGAGGAGGAGGAGGAGGACTCTTTGGGGTTTTGTGTAAGCACAACGGGCTGAGGAAGAGCGAAAGAGAGGAGGAGAGGAGGAGGAGGAGGAGGAGGAGGAGGAGGAGGAGGGAGGAGGAGGAGGGAGGAAGGAGGAAGGAGAGGAGGAGGAGGAAGGAGGGAGAAGGAGGAGGAGGAGGGAGAAGGGGAGGAGGAGGAGAGGAGGAGGAGGGAGTCGCAGCAGTGGTGCCTCCGCCTCCTCCGAGGTCCAGGGCGTGTCCTTCCTGGCCTCCTCGCGCCCGGACGAGGGCGCGACGGCCGCGGGCGGCTGGGGGGCCCCGGAGGGGCGCCTGGGCGGCGTGCCGGGCGGCAGCGGCCTCGCCGCGCGGCTCCTCGCGGAGGGCCGCCGCCGCGCCCAGCAGGCGTCGGCGGAGGAACGTCCAGCAGTGGCGGGGCGGCCTGGCTTGTGGTGGGCCGGTTTCCCGCCACCACCACCATAAGTTGCAGGGGGGAAGGAGGAGGAGGAGGAGGACGAAGAGGAGGAGGAGGAGGAGGAGGAGGAGGAGGAGGAGGAGGAGGAGGAGGGGGAGGAGGGGGAGGAGGAGGAGGAGCAGGAGGAGGAGGAGGAGGAGGAGGACTCTCTCCCCCTCCAACTTATGGTGGTGGTGGTGGTGGCAAACAGGCCCATCAGCTTGGCCGTGATCCTAGCGCCGCATTTTTTTCACAACAGCCGTTTTCGCTCAGTTTCGGGCCCTGGGACCCTCACATAGCGAGCCGGCTCGAAAACCGACGCAGAAAGATGGGGTCCAGGGCTCCGGGCGTGATGTTTTGCGATGCTGCAATTTTGTGCAATGTCGGATCTCAGGCTTGCCTGCAGGCCCACGACAGAATGTTCTACGAACCTTTTGTTGTTCGCACGACGTTCCCCAATCAGAGCTTGTCTCTGTAGGGGTCCAAGCGGATTCACATGGTTAGGTGAGGTACGGCGCCGAATTCGGCGGCACGCCCGGGTGCCCGGGTGCCAGGTCGCCCTTTAGCTTTATAATCCTATAGCCTTATAGCCCTAGAGCCCAATAGCCCTAATAGCCCTAGAGCTTTATAGCCCAATAGCCTTTTAGCCCGATCGCCCTATAGCCGTATTGCCTTATAGCTCTATATCCCTGTAGCCCTATAGCCCTATAACGCAATAGCCTTATAGCCCTATAGTCCTATAGCCCTATAGCCTCATAGCCCTATAGCCTTATAGTCCTATAGCCTTATAGTCCTATAGCCCTAAAAGATTATGATTTGGTGTCTTTCTCTAGTATCATGTTCTTAGAACATTTATGGTTGAGACTGTCTTGTTGCATAACATCGGGATGATGTTATAAGAACGCTGCGTTTGTTATTAGAACATTCTGGGGTTACGAGAACAGGTCGTGGTAGGTTGTAGGCCTATAGGAATGCCGGGACGGCGGGCCCCTGCTCAAGAAGTGGTACCCGTACCGCTACCCTTTCCTCGTTTCCCCTTCCTGGGCCTCCTGGGAGGCCCTCGTCGCCACCAAAGGATTCGCCCCGACATTCTGGTCAGAAAGCACCCCAGGAGAGGTCCAGGAGAGTAGCGGTAACTTCAGGAGGTTTTTGGTATTGACCCCCCCTGATCTCTCGGCGGTGAATCAAGCTGGTCCTAAAACCTCCTCGCCGTGGCGGAGGTTACTTTGCCTCTATTGTTGGGAGGGCTGGGTAATGTTGGGGGGTCATTTCTCCAGCGGAATAATCCATTGTGGGCAATCCTGCACGCGGGAGGCTTTGTGAGCATCTTCTCATGAGGATTCTAACAGGGACTGCTTCCTTTTGATTCGTGAGTTTGCTCGAAGTCGTTTGCCTAGTACTGCTGGCAGAGTTCCCGCTGGCGCCTCGTCGGCGCGCGCGGCGACGTGGGATGAGTTTCCCTCTATTGTTGGGCGGGCTGGGTAATGTTTTGGAGGTTATTTCTCCAGCGGAATAATCCATTCTTGGCTGCACGGGGGGTCTTTGTGACCATCTTCTCATGAGAATTGCCACCCACATGTGCTTCGTCTTGATCAGCGAGTTTGCTCAAACTCGCCTGCCCGACATTGCCGGTAGAACGTATGCTGGCACCTGGTCGGCGCGCGCGGCGACGTTGGATTAGTTTTCTTCTATTGTTGGGCGGGGTGGGTAATGATTGAGGGGTTATTTTCTGCAGCGGGACAATCCATTGTGGGCTACCCTGCACGCGAGAGACTTTGTGAGCATCTTCTCATGAGAATTGCCACCCGCATGTGTTTTCGTCTTGATTTGCGAGTTTGCTCAAACTCGCTTGCCTAACACTGTCGGTAGAACTCCCGCTGGCGCCTGGTCGGCGCGCGCGGCGACGTGGGATTAGGTTCCCTCTATTGTTGGGAGGGCTGGGTAATGTTGGGATTTCTTTCTCCAGCTGCATAATCCAGTGTGGGCAATCCTGCACGCGGGGGGCTTTGTGAGTATGTTTTCATGAGGATTCCAACAGGGACTGTTTTCTTTTGATTGGCGCATTTGCGCAAACTTGTTCTATTAGCACCCTTGGCAGAACTCATGCTGGCGCCTGGTCGGCGCGCGCGGCGACGTGAGATGTGTGTTCCCTGTATGTTTGGGCGGGCTGGGTAATGTTCAGGGGGCTATTTCTCCAGCGGAGTAGTGTCTTGTGGGCTGCCCTGCACACGGGAGGATTCCTAAACATCTTCCGACGAGGATTGCAACAGGACTCGCTTCGTTTTGATTCGCGAGTTTGCTCAAACTCGCTTGCCTAACACTGTCGGTAGAACTCCCGCTGGCGCCTGGTCGGCGCGCGCGGCGACGTGGGATTAGGTTCCCTCTATTGTTGGGCGGGCTGGGTAATGTTTAGGGGATCTTTTCCAGCGGAGTAATCCATTGTGGGCTACCCTGCACGTGGGAGGTGTTGTGACCATCTTGTCATGATGATTACACTAGGAATTGCTTCGTTTTGATTTGCGCATTTCCTCAAACTTGTTTTCTTAGCACTGCTGGCAGAACTCCTGCTGGCGCCTGGTCGGCGCGCGCGGCGACGTGATACTTGTTCCCCCCCTATTATTGGACGGTTTGGATAATGTTTGGGGGGTATTTCTCCAGCGGAATAAGTTATTGTGGGTTGCCGTGCGCACGGGAATATTTGTAAACATCTTCCGACGAGGATTGTGATAGGAGTTGTTTCGTTTTGATTCGTGAGTTTGCTCAAAATCGTAGGCCTAGCACTGCTGGTAGAGCTCCCGCTGGCGCCTGGTCGGCGCGCGCGGCGACGTGGGATTAGTTTCCCTCTGTTGTTGGGCAGGCTGGGTAATGTTTGGGTGTCATCTTTCCGGCGGAATAATCCATTATGGGCTACCCTGCACGCGGGAGGTTTTGTGAGCATCTTCTTCTGGCGAATACAATCGGGATTGCTTCGGTTTGTTTCGCGAGTTTGCTCATCCTCGTTTACCTATCACAATAAACCAAACTCCTATCAACGCCTGGTCGGCGCGCGCGGTCAACATGACGATGCTTCCAGCGTGGGCAGTACGGAGTTCGCCCTATGTTGTATGGCCCACGCGACAGAGGATGGATTTTCTGGGGGCCCGCGCGGGGCGTGAACTTCAACAGTCCTCCTCCTCCTCGTCCTGCTCCTCCTCCTCCTCCTCCTCCTCCTCCTCCTCCTCCTGCTCCTCCTGGCGTCCGCCTCCTCCTCCTCCTCCTCCTCCTCCTCCTCCTCATCCTACTTTTGCTCCTCGGTCGGCGTCTAGCAGCGCCGGGGGGGGCTTCTCAGGATGGAGCTTTCAGGATACAGTCGGGGCCCTGAAGAAGGAACCCTTTCCGTTGGGGAGGGGCTCCGTGTTCCTGAAGTGTTTCGCAGCTTGCCTTGGATTTTCCTTGGGTTTTCGATGCGAGATCGAAGTGCAACTCATGGAAAATAGGGGCCTCGTTCCTCGTTTTGGGTTCCTTAGGTCAACGCCCCGACTGTAGAGCTTGTGAGCACCAAGTGTCTGCACCAGGATTTCCCATGAGACTGCTGCTGGCGGGGGCCGCGGGGGAAGCACAGTAGTTTTCCCCTCGACGTGTGGGGCACCCGTCCGTCAAGAAGGCCGCCGAACAAACGGCGAGCTTCTCTTGTTGATAGAGGTGGAGGAGGAGGAGGAGGAGGAGGAGGAGGAGGAGGAGGAGGAGGAGGAGGAGGAGGAGGAGGAGGGGGAGGAGCCTGGCTTCCCCGAGGTGCAGGAGGAGGAGGAGGAGGAGGAGGAGGAGGAGGAGGAGGAAGGAGAAGGAGGAGGAGGAGGAGGAGGAGGAGGAGGAGGAGCTTGGCTTCCCCGAGGTGCACGGTGAGCAGGACGTGGAGGCGCTGCTGGCACTGCAGGGCACCACCGCCGTGCCCGAGGAGACGCTGTCCGGCCTGATCCGCTCCGCCAAGCAGGATCGGACGGGGAGGGGGGCCGGGGCCTCGGGGGGCCGGGGCCTCGGGGGGCCGGGGCCTCGGGGGGTGCGCGGGGCCGTGGTTGTTTATACCGAGGCAAGGCGGGCAGGGGGGGGGCCTGGAAGATTGCTGAAGCTCTGCCAGATAGTCCTGGGATCCTGCCATGCCTCAACGTCCCAGGGGGTGTATATATACATATATGCATATCTATATACATACATATGTATATATATACATATTTACATACATAGTGGCATAGACATATACATGAACATATACATATGTATGTGTATATATATATATATATATATATATATATATATATATATCCCGGGGGACGAGGTCCCCTGGCCGAGCCCAAGGACCTCGGGGGCGCATGGGGGTGCAGGGCCCCCGGGGCCGCTCGGAACGGTTCCCGTTCGGCTCCAGGGGCCGCCAGGGCGGGCTCCAGCCCAGCCAAGACAGCCCGCGAGCGCTCCAACACGCGCCAGCATGGCTTCCAGACGAGCCCAGCGGCCACCAACACGCCCCAAGCGGCCTCCAAGACGCCTCCCAAGAGAGCCCCAAGAGGCAAACAACGCTGTTTTTTCTATGTTTTGTTTGTCTTCTCGCTTTTCCTGCTTTCCGACGCTCCAAGACGGCCCAAGAGGCCCCCAAGAGAGCCCCAGGACGGCCCAAGAGGCCCCTAAGCCGGCCCCAAGACGGCCCAAGAAGCCCCCAAAGGCGTCCCGATATGGCCCAAAAGGTTCCCAGGACGGCCCAGGAGCCGCCCAAGACAGACCCAGGAGGGCCCCGACATGGCCTGAAGACTGCCTAAGCGAGCCCAGCGGACCTCCAACACGCGCCAGCATGGCCTCCAGACGAGGCCAGAAGCCTCCAACACGCCCCAAGCGGCCTCCAAGAGGCCTCCCAACGAGCCCCAAGAGGCCACAAACGTTGATTTGCCATTGGTTTTTTCGATGTTTTTTGCCTTCTCGCTTTTTCTGTTTCCCGACGCTCCCAGACGGCCCAAGAGGCACCCAAGACAGCCCCAGGACGGCCCAAGAGGCCCCTGAGCCGGCCCCAAGACAGCCCAAGAGGTCCCCAAAGGCGTCCCAAGATGGCCCAAGTGAACCCCAAGACAACCCAGGAACCGCTCAAGACAGACCCAGGAGGGCCCCGACATGGCCTGACGACTGCCTAAAAGGCCAGCGAGCCTCCAACACGCGCCAGCATGGCCTCCAGACGAGCCCACAGGCCACCAACGCCCCAAGCGGCCTCCTCCAAGAGGCCTCCCAAGAGAACCCCAAGAGGCCACAAACGCTGATTTGTCATTGGTTCTTTCGATGTTTTTCGCGTTCTCGCTTTTTGTTGCTTTCCGACGCTCCAAGACGGCCCAAGAGGCCCCCAAGAGAGCCCCAGGACGGCCCAAGAAACCCTTAAGCCGGGCCCCAGACGGCCCAAGACGCCCCCAAAGGCGTCCCAAAACGGCCCAAGAGCGCCCCAGGACGGCGCAGGAGTCGCCCAAGACGGCCCCAGGAGGGCCCCGACATGGCCTCAAGATTGCTTAAGCGAGCCCAGCGGACCCCAAGAGGGCCCCACGAGGCCGCAAGAAACCCCCCGAGGCCACCCAAACGCCCCCCAAAAGGCTCCCTGGAGGCTCCCAAGAGGCCCAACAACTCCTCCCAATACGCCCCAGAGACTTCCAGTATGCCTCCAAAAACTGACCCCGAGAGGGTCACGCGAGGCCCCAAGACAGCCCAATGATGGCCACGCGAGAGCCACACCATACATTATGATGAGGAGGAGGCGTAAGTAATGGTGGCGAGGGATGCTGATGACAAGGATGGAAGGGGAGCGAAGGATGAGGAGGACTGGGGAGTGACTAGAGGTGAGGAAGGACGAGAACGAGGTGTAGGAAGAGAAGGAGCGGCAGATTGAAGAGAGCGGGGAGGACATGGAGGAGGCTGATGATGATGAGGAGGAGGAGGACGACGAGGAGGAGAGGAGGACGGGGAGCAGTGACGTAACCAGCCCTTAACATTTACGCTCCCAAGAGCGAAGGGTGCCATGAGCCGTCTCGGGCAAGTTCCTTCAGCGCTCTTTCCGTTTCCGTGCACAACCATTGGCCCATCCATGGAGCCATGACGGGGCCCAGGTCAGCGCCGAGGCTGTTCCCGGAGCTTCCAACAAGGTCTCCGAGTTGCACTTCCGCGTCCTGCTCCACCGACCCCGTACCCCATATCGGCTGAAGACATGATGCTGCTGCCTCCGCAGTCACCAGTCAGTATTATCCTGCTTACTTTTTACGGCATTGCAGGCTGCCATCCATATCGCGGGTCGAGCCGCCGCTCCCTGCACCTCCGTATTCGTGGTCATGGCTCCAGCTGTTACTGAGCGGCCGCGACACACGTGTCATAACTATCCAATCTGCAGTGGACTCCAAGCTCAGATCCCAGTCGAAGGCACCACCAAACGAGAACGTCAAAGATTTTGCAAGCGGCGCCTTTCGGCAGATGCACGGTGTGCCCACCCCCAGTGCGAGGCTCCTGTAGCTCCACCCTTCCGACGGCCAAAAACACATGTCACGCCTACTTTCTGCGCAACGCACGATTCCGACCCATGCCACAATACCACGCGTGAGTGGAACTTGTGTAGGAACGCCCGCGTCGGCTGCCTCCTTCTGGCAACCAACAAATCATCTGGCCCGTGTTTTCCGTGCTCTGAAGGCTCCCTGCCTTGTCGCTTCGCGGTGCTGGGGTGTCCTTCCCACGTCCGGCAAAAGGTCAACAATGCATCGGGCCGGCTTCCGCAATGCGTTAACCATCGCGACTACCATGATTGCCCCTACAACCCTGGTCGGCAATTCGCCTGCGCATCGCCTGGCTGCCAGGAGAAACGGAGCGATGCAGTCCACAGTACTTGCGTCCCATGCCAAGCTGGACGTCGACCGTGCACAGTGTGCTTCTCGCGCCGAGGAGCGCCCAGAACTCCAGATCTGTGCGCTCACTGTGGCGGAGCCAGCCCAGCCGCCAGCCCTTCTCTAGCCGCTCCAGCCCAGTCTTCGACGGCGCTTGCATCTACGTCCTCGCGATGTAGCGCTCCGATGTGCGGGGCGCCAACGGTGCAAGAAAGCACATCTCGAACGGGCGCGCAATGCCCCATGTGCATCGTCGGGGTCTTTCCTTGCGCTACGGCCACCTGCAACTTCCGCGTCCCTCGACGACGCGGACAGCATTGCCTCGTCTGCCAGGCGCCCGCCCTGCTCCACTTCTGCCGCGCGCCCGCGTGTACGAACGTAGTCGAGTCGCCAGAGGACACTTTGTGTTGTCTTTGCACTTCGTCCTGTTTCCCATGCGCGACGCGTAGGTGCGACGGCCGTTCCACCCCTGGTTCAGCAGGCCTGTGTCGACCGCGTGGGCTGTCCACACCACAACCACTACCATCCCTCTCCAAACGATCCTACGAGCAAGCCGAACGCCCTTGTACGGAAGTCGTCCGACGGCCTCTGCGTCGCGTGCATTCGGAAAGGGAAGCCATGTAGCAATCGCGCCATTGGGTGCGCTTTTCGCGTGGGCCCTCTCGGCACCGCGGTGGAATGTAGGCACTGTTGCCTCGCGGGCCCCCCTTGCCAGGGGCCCGGAAAGGCCGGCTGCCGCGCCCCCGCCCGCCATGGCGTGCGACGCGCAGTGCCGCGCAACAACGGCATGTGCGAACGTTGCTTTAAACCCACATGTTCCTTCCCATTGTGCGACAGAAAGTTGACGAAAGCAATGTGCGCCACTGGATACTGCCCCGACCACGTCCGACATGCCGCGGTAGCCACCGCCGCCGCCGGGCCCCATCATCCTCCGACGTCGGGGTTTTCTGGTGTCCCACACGCCCGAACACGTAGCGATCCGTTGCAAGCACTCCGCAAGCAGGTGGCGGCAGCCGCCCGCATGTACCTCCGAGCACGTGACTCGCCGAAATGTTCCGTGCCGTGGTGTCGCCTCATGTCCACCCGCGTAGCACTTCCGAATTCGTCCAGCTGTCCGCCCGCCTGCGCAGCGCGTCGGTACTGGTTCGCAGAACCCGTGCCTGGGACTTCTCTTGGCGTACGCACCGGCCACCGCGCCGGCTGGTGGTCGACAGACGAATGGTGCAGCAACCGCGTTCCGAAAGCGTCGCTCTCTCCGACCGGTCACTTTCAAGGAGCCTGCGCAACGCGCGGGGCTCTGCACTTCTTCGCCGAACGCGCGCGTTGCCCGGCAGCACGCAGAAAGGACTTCGGCGCGTGCTGCAGGCACGGAGCCCTGGCTGGCATCCCCCACTGCCTCCCGCTCCGGCCGAAATGGCTCAGCCCCTTCGTCCGGGTCCTTCCCACGACCACTTCATGCAGCACATTCGGTCGTGCAACTGCGCCCTTGGATTCGCATCCTTCAACAGCGAGAGCACTGTCGCCGCGCGGAAGACCCCCGCGGAGGTCTCCTCTAGCAGAGGTCCGCCGGTGTTCGTACTCCACGGCCGTGCCTTCAGGTCCGTTGGCACGCTGTACCCAGTAGCGAGTCGCAGTCCGAAGTACTCCCAACTCTACATTTACGACCCCGCAGAAGCGACGACAGCCCGAGCCGAGTCGTTCCCCGACCTGCAACGAGACGTCCTCGACCTCCTGCTCAGAATGCTCGTGCGCACTTCCGCCAACCCGTACCCGTCGCACTTCCGACGCTTGCGCGACGTCGTCCAAGCATCTAGGGCCGCCAATGGCGCATCTGCCCCCGAACACGTGCTCCGTTTCGCGGGGGGTGTGGAAAAGGACCCGCGACGATACGGCGCCCCGTCCGCGGCCGAGGTGGCCTGCGCCGTTGTCGGCGAGGGGCCCCTGCCCCCCCGCTGCGTCTTTGTGTTTACACGTCGCACAGACGGCTCCGACGCAACCCACGAGTTGTCCTTCTTGTCCGAGCACGTGGACCCGCTTACGTACCCTCTCATCCACGTCGCTGGCACTGTCGGTTACTCCGCCGCATTGCACGCGGACGCCGTGGGCGCAAAGACAACGCGCAAGCTTCACCTCCAGGAGTTCTACGCCTACCGCATCATGCAGCGCGAGCCTGCGGATTCCCCCACCGTGGAACTCCCACGCTGCGCCGGTCGACTGTTCCAACAGTACGTAGTGGACGCCTACGCCAAAGTAGAAAGCCAACGTCTGCAATGGGTCATCGAGAATCATGACAAACTGCGCGTCGAAACCCTCCGTGGCCTCCTGGGCCACCTGCGCGCTACAGACGCCGCACAGGAGCCCGCAGCCCTCCCGCCGCCGCCTTCCCCTTCAGTGCATCCCGACTCCATGCCTCGCGCCGCGGTCGGTGCGCCGGTCGTGCTCCCTGCGTCCTTCGGCGGGTCACCGCGCGCGTTGCACCAGTTGTATTTTTACGCGATGGCTCTGGTGGCCGCAAAAGGACGCCCAGACCTGTTCATTACAATGACTGCCAATCCAAACTGGCCCGAGATACACGCCAACTTACGCCCTGGTGAGACGGCGGCGAACAGGCCAGACATCGTGGCCCGGGTCTTTCACTGCAAGCTCAAACGCTTGCTCCACGAACTCACGCGCACGCACGTTCTCGGAAAAGCGGTGGCGTACACGTACGTAGTGGAGTTCCAAAAGCGCGGCCTTCCGCGCGTTCATCTCCTTCTGATCCTGGCCGAGAACGATCAGCCAAAGACGGCAATTGACGTGAATCACCTGGTGTCCGCCGAAATCCCTGACCCGTCGACACAACCGGGCCTTTACGAATTAGTAGAACGTCACATGATCCACGGGCCGCGCGGTGCCCTCAACCCGCTGTGTTCGTGTATGAAGGACGGCCTCTGCACCAAACGGTACCCGAAGCCCTTCCGATCCGAGGCGAACATCAATGTAGACGGGTACCCCGAGTACCGCCGCCGAGAATCCATCCCCCCCTCATTGTGAAAAACGGAGTCCTGGACACACGTAGCTTGGTGCCGTACAATCCGTACTTACTGGAGCTATTCGATTGCCACATCAACGTAGAAGTGTGCACCTCCCTCCGCCCTATCAAGTACTTGTACAAGTACACGTGCAAGGGGCCGGACAGGGCTTGTCTCGAGCACGTCCGCGATGAAGTACAATAGTTCCTCGATTGTAGATACATCGGGGCCCCGGAGGCCGCGCGGCGCCCCGTGGGTTTTCCAATGCATGGGCGGAGCCACCAGATCCAGAGATTTCCAGTACACATGCCTCTGGAGCAGGTCGTGCAATTTGAATCCGGACAGCAGACCTCCGCAGTGCACGCCGCTGTGACTCGGCACACGAAACTCGAAGCGTGGTTCATCCTCAATGCAGAGGCGGCGTCCGCGCCAGAGAGCCCAGACCGATCCCTTATCTTGTCCCTGAAGTACCCGGAAATTCCATTGCATTTCCGATGGGACAGCAAACGCGTCCGCTGGGTCCGCCGTGAACGCCAAGCGCGCAACAACGACGTCATCGGGCGCATGTCGTATCCAACGTGGCTGCCGCCTTATCCGCCACTGCTCCCCCCGCGTCCACGCCCGCCTGCCCCTCCCGCTCCCTCTGCATTCTCTCTCAGACATGTGGCGATGCGCGTGGCGCAATGAGCCCTTGCGCGCAGCGCAGTCCGCGCAGTCCAGCCAACCCCCAAAGGTGCCGCGCCCTCCAGGCAACTACCACAGGTGCCCACGAGTATGTAGAGAATTCTCCCACTTAGACTTAGCAGGCTAGAGGGTTAGAGTTCAGTAGCTCGAGCCACGGTCTTCAGCTTCGCGCGAGGGTGGCGCAGAT
The DNA here is from genome assembly GCA_963575745.1 of Prorocentrum cordatum. Taxonomy (NCBI): domain Eukaryota; class Dinophyceae; order Prorocentrales; family Prorocentraceae; genus Prorocentrum; species Prorocentrum cordatum. Next base: position 24,586 of record CAUYUJ010009658.1, read on the forward strand.
GGTGTCTTCGGGTGGGAGATCCAGGTATCCTGATCAAAATTTCCAGGGTTTCGTGTTCGCGTTCTGGTCTCCTGACTTGTGCGTCTATTTTTCTGCCAACGAATTCCAGACGGCCTGACTCCGCTGCTCAAGGTCTGGCGCGCACGACAGCACGTAAAACACAATGCAAAACGAACAAAACCGCGTCTCAAGATTTCACTCTTTTTTTGTTGTTTTTTCCTTTTTTTATCAAAAAAAAGTTTTCCTGAACCCGCCTTGTCGGCGTAAACCTACGTATTTCGTTGGTCCGGAGCACAGCTCTTGCTGCGTGCTCAGATCTAGGCCGTCGGGGGCCGCGGGAGGCGCCGCCGCAACGTGGGCGAAACGAGCCGCGCGCGGGATCGGCCCGGGCCTGGAGGGAGAGTGCTCTCAGGGCACCGTAACAGATGAACCGGAGTCGTCTCGCGCGCCAACTTGCACCCGGCGCAATGCTGGTGCGCGGACGTGAAGCCGCAAGCCAGAGAATTATATTACCTACGCCTCCTGTTGCTGCACATCCGCGGAGCCGAAGCCACATCGTGGAATGCCCTCGAGCGATCACCGAGCACGGATGCAACCCCCACGTTCCAAGAGCGCGCCAGGCATTTGGGCCTCCTCGCCGATGACATAGAAGCGGTCGCCGCACTTGCGGAGGCGTGCAGGGTTATGCGAAGCTTCTCTCGTCTCTGTGAGATGTTCGCCCAGTTCCTGGCCTGGATGGACATCAACGACAAGGCCGGATTTTGGACGTCGTTTTTTACATCATTTGTCGGAACACCACCAGGCCGTAGAACCGTCCACCGTCTATCGAGCTGTCGACGAAAGATTGGCTCTCTACGGGTGCACGCTTGCAGCCTACGCGATCGCACCGCCGTCGCCGGACGGAGCTCTCTTGCCCGCCGAACGAGCGGCGCAGGAATACGCGCGGGAGTTGCGCAGCCCGTCAGAACTCTGCAAAGAAAAAGACGAGTTCGACCGACTCGCTCTCAACGACGACCAGCATCCGATCTTCGATTTCGTCCAGGCACGCGTAGACGGCCCCCGCAGCACAGACGTCGCCAACATCATATACATCGACGGTCCCGCAGGCACTGGCAAAACCCACGTGTACAAGAAGATCCTGCATTATGTACGAATGACCGGCATAATAGCACTGGCTGTAGCGATGTCGGGCATCGCAGCACTACTCTTGCCCAGAGGACGCACCGCACACTCCCGCTTCCGCCTCCCCGCCCCCGTCCCATTGGAAGGCTGCAAAGCAACCGTCAAAGCGCAGTCGGCGGCAGCGAAACTCACAGTAGACGCGGCGCTGATCGTTTGGGACGAAGCGCCCACTGCCTCGCGCGCCATGTTTGAGGCCGTAGACAGGTGCTTACAGGAACTCCTCGGCAACAGCCGGCCCTTCGGAGGGAAGACCGTGGTTTTTGGATGCGATCTCCGCCAAATCCCCCCCGTGCTCCGATACCTCGACCGCGACGCAGTCTTCAACCACACCTTGGCTGCCATGCCGTGGTGGGATTCTGCTCACGTCAAAAAGTTTCGCCTCCGCAAGAACACGCGGGCCAATGCGGACACAGCTTTCGCCGACTTCTGCATGAGCGTCGGCGATGGCGCCTGTGGGTCGCCGCCGTTCACAGGCGTAGACAGAGAGTACCAAGCGTGCGTGGTCGAACTCCCAGATGCCGTTCTCGCCCCCCGCTCCTGGAAGTCAGAGCATTTGCTGGAATGGGTGTGCGAGGGGGTCGACGCTGAGCAGCCTGCCCAGTGGTGCCAGTACTACGCATGCCGAGCCGTAGTGACACCAACAAACCAGGCAGCAGACACCCTGAATGCGCTCATGCACGCAAAACTGCCGAGCGACACAGAAGTCGTCTCGCGGAGCCAGGACGTCGCTATCGCTGAGGTAGAGCACGGGGCCACGTACACCACGGAGTTCCTGAACAACATCCAGACCGCTGGACTTCCCCCTCACGAGCTCCGACTGCGACACGGGTCGTTGGTAATTATGCTGCGGGACTTCGCTCCGCATCGAGGCCTCTGCAACGGCGCGCGTCTCGTCGTAGAACGAATGAGGTCGCACTTCCTGGTCGTCCGTGTCGTCGCCGGGCCCTTTGCGGGTAACGTCGAGCTGCTGCCGCGGATATGCTGCGACTCTTGCGGGGATTGCGAACTCCCATTCGTGCTCCGACGACGCCAGTGCCCCGTGAAACCGGCGTGGGTCATCACCAAAAACAAATCGCAAGGACAGTCCCTCCAAGGTCGCCTCGGCGTGCATCTACCAAAGCCAGTCTTCGCGCACGGCCAGTTGCACGTAGCCATATCCCGAGGATGCAGCTTCGAGACCACAAGAGTATTAGTAGAAGAGACGCACCAGTCCGAGCAGGGGCTGTCGCCCCCTGCGGGCAACGCTCCTGCAAGAGCGTTCACATCGAACATCGTCGACGCGTCACTTCTCCGAGCAGCGCGATGCCAGGACTGCCCCGACGGCTCCACGTCTTCGCCCATGCCGGGCCCCGTAGGAAGGGGCGGAATCGCCCAGCGTCTGCAGTCCCCTGCAACCCACGTCGCGCTCGCGCTGTCGGGCGAGCCGCGCGTCACAATGGGCGAGGCGCGTGAGTCCCCCCTGGAACTGGTCCGACTCCATGCGGCATGCCTCGCGGACCGCGTGACGCCACAGGAAGCCTTCGACGAAGCAGCAGCTCATGAGTACAGCGCGTCCTCTGAGGTGCTCAAGCGCGGATGCCACGCGCCTCCCGCGCCCGGTAAACGTCGGACCAAAAAAAGAACAACAAAAAAACAAACAAACAAACACAACAACACAAAAAAAGAGGCCATGCCACCTCGGCCCCCGCGGCCCACCAGCCGTCCACAGTGCAAGGCACTTCCGTCGACGACCCGTCCACGTCCGCGTCGTCGCACGCGCGGAACCACCGCGGCACGTTCGGTTTGCGCCTCGAATCAGGTTCTCCCGCGGCCTCTGCTGGTACCTTCCCAAACCCGCCCCAGATTGGCGCCACGCGTACCGCGCCCCCCTGGCGCGAGGAAATTCCCCCCAGCGTTGCTTCGTCCCCGTCAGCCTGCACGATTGGTTTGTCTGGAACCCAGAAATGCTCGGCAGACTGCAACCACAAACTTGCCACGCCCACTTCATGTCAGCCATGTCAACCTCAGCCCAACACTGCAAAACAAGAGCGTTGGAATGCCGTCCTCAGAGAAACTGCGCCTTCAGTGTCGCCCCGTCCGCTAGGTAGTTATCCTCCTGCGGTTGTGCCCCCCTGCGCAAATGACGCCATACCTCCATCCTCCGCCACGATGCGAGTGCGGTCTCCCGCCTCCCTCCTCCTCCTCCTCCTCCTCCTCCTCCTCTTCCTCCTCCTCCTCCTCCTTTTCCTCTTCTTCCTCCTCCTCCTCCTCTTCCTCTTCTTCCGTCAAGGAACGTCTCAGGATGAAGAGCCGTCCCCGGGGAAAGGGTCGGGACTTCGGGGGCCGCGTATTGACGAAATCAGGACGTCGCATGTCTGTGCTATCCACGCCCCAGTTCCCGCGCGTCGGCGTCCCGAGGATCGCAGCGACACGCTATCCACTCGCGTGGGCCGTAGCGTGTCGCCAGGGCCGCCCTCGCGACATGCGACAGAGACTGCTCCGCCTCTGGTTTCTGTGTTTCACGTGGTACCGCCGTGGAGCCCTGGGTTTTTGGTCCTGGGCTGAAGGCCGCGGACCGTCCCTTGGGAGAGTTCCTGCGTGGACGTCGGCTGTGGTAGGGTTTCACGAGACCCACCGCTCTGTCGCACGCTGAGGACACTAAGAAGCCGAGGAACGCTGCGAGCTACGTCGCTCAGAGTCTGGCCACTGCAATACCCAGACATCTGGCGCTCCAGTCTTTCTGATGCGTGGACCCCCAGAGGTCTGGCCACCTTCCCTACGGCCAGCTTTTCAGCGTGAGTCGTTGCCTGACGGTCCCGGCCCCCGAAGCGCCCCCAAAAAGTCCTAAGATGCCACCAGGAGAACCCAAACCAAAACCCGAGATGCCCCACTCCCCCAAACCCCCAAGAGCCTTCAAGAGCGTCTTCCGTAGCCATTTGGCTCAAGACGCTTTGGTTCAGCCCGCCCCCGCCGGCACAGGCAGCGGCTTCTTTGCTTCAATCGGCCCGAAACCCCAACAGCGATGGCCCGCCTGGTGCTCGCGGCCGCCGCATTCCTGCAGGCCACCGCTGTCCCCGCCGGGTGCGGACATATGTTCAGCTACTGGGATTCTGTCGGCCCCGTCAGCTGTGACATCGGATGCTGGCGGGAAGTTGATGAGAACTCGAGGTGCGGCGAATCGGATAATTGTTGCCTCTGGTTCATGGATAGGGTCGCGGAGATATCGAACGCCCGCGATGGGAAGGAGGCCAAGGAGGTCGTCGCGTCCGATTCCAACGACCCAGATGCAGTGAAAGACATGATCTGTGAGCAGGCGCTCGGCGACCTGTACAAGGAGTGCCCCCACTGCAAGGGCGGAACTGGAGAAGTGCGCCCTCGGCGACTGGAATCATGAAACCCAGAAAACCAGGCTGTATTCCGTGATGGACGGCCTGCCGTTGGCAGGGCAGCGGTCTCTCGCGAGCGTTGCGACGATCGGCCTGGGAGCGATCGGGGGAGCCGCGGTGCTCGCAGGTGCCGCGTTGGCCTTCAGGCGCTGTGGCGCCCCCTCCGTGCCGGTGGATATCTCCGCGAACGAGGCCGCAGGGGGGGGCCAGCGCGCCCCGATCATGGCCTCGCAGTCCTGATCAGCCCCAGGGCACTCTGCCGGGGCGCGGCCGATGACCGAGCGCCGCGAGAGCCTGGGCCTCGGGCCCTGGTGGCGCTCAAAGCAAGCGCCGCCCGTAGCTGAATCTTCTGGCCCGGGGCCCCAAGAAGAACTTTGGGGGCGCATCCGAGGGAAGCGGTGCTGTGGCGCCGCCTGGAGCGCAAAACGGAGCCCAATGTTCTGGGGGCCCACGGGGGCCTGGGCATCCCCCTCGTTTTATAATTGCTTTGAGCTTGAAGTTCCGCTGGACGCGAGGAAGCTCCGCTCCATTTTTCTACCCTCTGCTTTTAGCTTTCGGCGTTGGAAGCAACTATGGGCGCGAGGAAGCTTCGCTTCATTTCCTTTGGGGACACGGTTCCCGCATTTCTGCCCAGTTTGCGCTTGCGCTCTTGCGAAGTCTTAAAAAAAAAGAGCCTTCAAGAGCGTCCCCCAAAGGCATCCAACGATACTCCCAGCATGGTCTTGCCAGGCTCTCAAGGGTTCTCGGGCATCCGCCTGAGCCTGCCCTGTGTCCTGCTTCTGGACGCCTTGCGCAACTTCCTGGCGCGCTTATTCAGCGTCTCCCCACCGGGAAGTACGCTCCCATATGGTGACCCTTGCCAGATGATGTGCATCCTCATCCGATCTTATGAGGTTGGCTAGGACTGCGCTAGAACCTAAGCGCGCGCGAAGCGCGCGCGCGTGGTTCTAGTAATATATATAATATATATATATATATATATGAATATATATATATATATATATATGACCAACGAGTAATCTGCAAGAGTGGGGTGGTCCTCAGCTCGGACGGGGCCGGGACGATGATGCGTCCGTTCCAGAGTGTTCTGGAACGCTGTCCGAGCGCTCCCGAGCGCCCGCGCCGCCCGATGCACCTTCCAGAGCCGCCGGGTCCCAGCGAGCCTCGGTGTATCCTCAGCCGAGTGCGTCCGCGTCCTGCCTTCGCCTGGCAGGAGCTCTCCGCGGCGGAGCCCGCGGAGCTCGAGCGCTGGCGCGGCGCCGGCCTAAACGAGCACGCGTCCGTGGGCACGTTCGCGAAGCTGGGCATGGAGCTCATGGTCGCCGGGGCGCCCCCGAGCCTGTCGCGCCTGGCGGCGCGTGCGCAGGATGAAGTCGGGCCTGTCCCTCCACAGGGGGGATATTCAAAATAATAGTCACAAAAAATAGTCGGGGGACGATTTTCTGACAAGTTTTGAGTATTGTTTTTGGGTGTTTTTTTGGTATGTTTTACTGATTTTCGTCCAAGGTCCGCCTGCAGGGGGGCACGCCCGACCTAAGCGCAGGAGGAGGAGGTGCTGCACGCCCACATCAGCCTCGCGCTGGGCGGCGCGCGCGAGGGCGGCGAGCTGCTGGAGTTCCCCGAGCACACGCTGGAGCTCACGCGCGATAAGGGCGCCCTCCACCGCGCCGCGATCGCCGAGGGCCTTCGGGGTGAGGGCCGGGCCGCGCTGGAGCTCTTCGACCAGGCCTGGCCACGCGAGGAGGAGGAGGAGGAGGAGGAGGAGGAGGAGGAGGAGGAGGAGGAGGACGAGGAGGAGGAGGAGGAGGAGGAGGAGGATTGTGATGGGAAGGAGGGGGAGGCTTCTCAGACGCACCCCTGCTCCTCAGACGGCGCTGGCCCTGCCTGTGGATCTAAGGCCCGCGCCCTCTGAGAAGCAGCCTCCTTCCAGAAAGCCTTCCCCCCTCCCTCCACCCCCTTGTGCGCGCCGCCAAACTGTGCAAGCACCTCGGACGTCCATTTCCGCCCTGCTTTGCCGTCATCCCAAGTCGGGAAACCAAAACCAGGGCGGGGGGGTTCGAGTGATTCCGTCGGTCCTCGGCACTTTTCCGGCCTCCCCTCCCCTGCCCCCCGGCGTCGTGGTTCTTGCACAGCGTCGGCCCCGTAGAGGTCTGCCCTGACTCCGGATCCGCCCTACTTTGGGGAAATTCGTAAATAGGGCTTGGAATTTCCGCCTTACTTTTCAAGCCCCGCTGATGCCAATTTCCGCCCTACTTTTCTGTTGCTGTTTCTGTGGATTTCCGCCCTATTTTATGTCGGGTGCAGCAATTTCCGCCCTACTTTTTTTCGGCCTCTTAGAGGTGGATCTCCGACGCAACTTTAAGTTGGAAAAAAAGCCAAAATAGGGCGGATCCGGAGTCAGGGTGGCCCCCTTCCCCGGGACCGCTTCTTCACCCCGAGTCGTTCTTGTGACGGCCCTCCTCCTCCTCCGACGCCCCGGGAAGGGCCCCCTGCAGAGGCCGAAGAAGCAGCGACAGACGTGTCCCGCCGCGATGCCTCCACAGCGCGGGCCCAGGCATGCGACGCCCTGATGTTTTCACGACCCTGACTCCAGATCCGCCCTACTTTGGCTTTTTTTTCCAACTTAAAATTGCGTCGGAAATCCACCTATAAGAAGCCGAAAAAGTAGGGCGGAAATTTCGGCACCCAGCATAAAGTAGGGCGGAAATCCACAGGAGTAGGGCGGAAACAGCAACAGAAAAGTAGGGCGGAAATTGGCATCAGCGGGGCTTGAAAAGTAAGGCGGAAATTCCAAGCCCTACTTCCGAACTTCCCCAAAGTAGGGCGGATCCGGAGTCAGGGGAGGGCGTCCCCAGAAGCCCCGACCCCAGACATGATCGCGTCGTACAAAATTATCCTGGCGAAAGACCCAACCATAAGCAATTGTTGGTAACGCGTTGTGGGTGCCGCTTTCGGTGGGGCTCCATATGGGGCCACGAAGCGCTGCCTTGGATGGGGGGACCGCATGCGGACTGCGCCACCGGGGCGGGCCTTCGGTGGAGCTCCCCATGGGGCTACGAAACGCTGCCCTGGGTGGGGGAACCGCATGCGAACTGCGCCACTGGGGCCTTCGGTGGAGCTCCCTATGGTGCCACGAAGCGCTGCCCTGGGTGGGGGAAGCGCATGCGAACTACGCCACGGGGGCTTTCGGTGGAGCTCCCCATGGGGCCACGAAGCGCTGCCCTGGGTGGGGGAACCGCATGCGAGAGCAGCCACTGGGGCCTCCGGTGGAGCTCCCTATGGGGCCACGAAACGCTGCCCTGGGTGGGGGAACCGCATGCGAGAGCAGCCACTGGGGCCTTCGGTGGAGCTCCCTATGGGGCCACGAAGCGCTGCCCTGGGTGGGGGAACCGCATGCGAACACCCCCACTGGGGCCTTCGGTGGAGCCCCCTATGGGGCCACGAAACGCTGCCCTGAGTGGGGGAACCGCATGCGAACACCCCCACTGTGGCCTTCGGTGGAGCTCCCTATGGGGCTACGAAACGCTGCCCTGGGTGGGGGAACCGCATGCGAACACCCCCACTGGGGCCTTCGGTGGAGCTCCCTATGGGGCCACGAAACGCTGCCCTGGGTGGGGGAACCGCATGCGGGCTGTGCCACTGGGACCTTCGGTGGAGCTCCCTATGGGGCTACGAACCGCTGCCCTGGGTGTGGGGGAACCGCAATGCGAACACCCCCACTGGGGCCCTTCGGTGGAGCTCCCTATGGGGCACAAAACGCAGCCCTGGTGGGTGAACCGCAATGCGAACA
>CAUYUJ010009659.1:2500-17500 GCA_963575745.1 Prorocentrum cordatum
GCAACAGTTACATTGGTTAGCGGTGTTGAAGTCACAGGAATGGCGTCCTGGCGCGGCTCAGGAAGGTCAAGGCGCAACAATCAAATTGATCCGTGGCGTTGGACTCCCGAGAACAATGTTTTGGCATGCTTCAGGGTCTTCAAACGGGTGTCTTCCAACGAGGCAGTTCCCTCAGTGGAAATGAACCTTTGTGGGGGCCTGTGAAGCGGGAGCTTGGGGGGAGGGTTACTTCCAAGATCGTTGATGACTCTTGGGTTCACACTGGTCCTCCTTCCTTTTCCTTCTCCTCATTATCATTAGCATCATCATCAGCATCATGATCATCACGATGATCATCAGCATCATCATCAGCATCAACGTTATCATCAGCATCAGCATCAGCATCAACATCATCAGCATCAGCATCAGCATCATCATCATCATCAACATCATCACCATAATCATCATCATCATCATCATCATCATCATCATCATCATCATCATCATCATCATCATCAGCGTGATCATCAGCATCAGCATCAGCATCAGCATCAGCATCAGCATCAGCATCAGCATCAGCATCGTCATCATCAGCATCAGCATCAGCAGCATCATCATCATCATCGGCATCTTCATGAGCATCAGCATCATCCTCCTCATCATCATCATCATCATCATCATCATCATCATCATCATCTTCATATTCATCATCATCTGCATCAGCATCAGCATCAGCATCAGCATCAGCAGCATCAGCATCAGCATCAGCATCAGCATCAGCATCAGCATCAGCATCAGCATCAGCATCAGCATCAGCATCACATCATCATCATCATCAGCATCAGCATCAGCATCAGCATCAGCATCAGCATCATCATCATCATCATCATCATCATCATCATCATCATCATCATCATCATCATCATCATCATCATCTCCCCCCCTGCGTATAGGAATCATCCGAGACGTGCCCAACCCCATGTCCACGCCAGGCGACACGTTGCGAGGACAATCTGCTCCGCAAGACCTCCCAAGATACCCAGACCTCATACGTATGGCCCTATCTGCCACTTTTCTCTTGCATTCGCGCTTTGTTGCCGTAGTGTCTCTCACGCCTTCTATCGTCTGCGGAGCGAGGTGCTTCCTGGGCTCCTCGACCAGACCTGACCTTGACCCATACGTATGGAAAGATGGAGCGGATTTTGTCGTCGTTTCCGGAGTCCCGGGGGTCCTCGCTGGGGCCCCAAGACAATAAGAGGACGGCCCGGGAGACGGAACATCGATCCCCAGGAAACGGTCCAGCGGATGTCTGGGTCACTCAGGGGGAACGTTCGGGGGGGACGGGCTCGGGGGGGGGGGGGGAACAGCGAGCTGCCATCGGCGACGCATCGCCGATGAACATCGGCGACGGGCCCTGGACAGCGAACACGCCCGCTCTCCTGGGCGCGGTGGGCAACCAGGCCTTCCGTCGACGATCCGTAGGCGGTTGGGGATCGATGCGCTCCCCCGCCTCCTCCTCCTCCTCCTCCTCCTCCTCCTCCTCCTCCTCCTCCTCCTCCTCCTCCTCCTCCAACGTTTCCAACTCTGGTCCTACGCGTCCTCCTCCTCCCCCTCGTCGTCCATTTTCTCCTCCTCCTCCTCCTCCTCCTTCTCCTCCTCCTCCTCCTCCTCCTTCTCCTCCTGCTCCTGAAGGGCGAGGAGGGGAGGAGTGATGAATGCGATCGTCACCGAGGCGCTGCCGCCGTCGCTGGTGATGCCGACGACTCCGCCGCCGCAGGGGCGCCGAGGAGGGCCGCGCCGCCGCGCCGCAGCGCTGGCCGTCGGCCCGAGGGGAGGGAGGCGGCCTCCGCCGCGGATCCGAGACCGCGCTGCCAGGGCGGCTCTGCCTCGCAGGAGCCGGCGGGCCGAGCCGCCGAGCAAACGGAGGGGCACGGCGCCGCATCGGCGGAACCCTCGACGCCCGCTTCGGTGAGGCGGCCCCGGGGGGGCCTGGAAGTGGGGGGGGGCCCGGGGCCCTGCCCGACCAGGCCCGCGACCGCCACCCAGACCTCCCCCTCCTTGTCCGCACCTCGCCCTCGCTCGGGCGTCCTTTCCCCGTGCACTTTTCGGTGTCGCGCGTGCTGGTCTTGCAAGATGATGCAGGATGCTCCTCGATGGTCCCCGCCGAGAAAAAGTGCACACGTCTGGGCGATGCCACGTCCTGCCGCAAACAGCGTCATGGATAGCGGCTTGATTGCCTGCGAGGTGATCGCCGTCGACCCCCGTTCCTTCAGAACTACACGCCATCCCGGGGAAACCCCCCTTAAAATTCAACTGCCAAGGCCGAACTCTGCCGGCGCAATCTCGCCGCTCCGACGGGAGCAGCTCGCGCAGATTCGACCTGTCAACCCCTCTGCAGCACTCCCTTCTCTCTGACACCCCAGACCCCCGACGTCGTGATTTGTTCACAACGTCGACTCCCAGAGATCTGAACTCCTTCCCCAGGACCGGTTTCTCGGCCTGCGTCGTTGTTTGACGGTCACGAGGCCCTGAAGGGCCCCCAGAGGCCGAAAACAGCGAAAAACCTCCCGTCGTGTTTTTACCTAACAGCGTTTGCTGATAGGTTTCTAGTAGGGTCAAAAGAAAGCATCATGACTCCTCAGGGGGGTCTGGGCGGGTGCCGGGGAGGAGAACCAGGAATCGTTTTTCGCCAACAGTCACACACTCGTGCTCTTCGACCTCCCAGAACTCCATTCCCGGGCCACATTCTGGAGAACCGGGAACAGAGCCGGGCTTGCTTTTCGCCAACAGTCACACACTTCGTGCTCTTCGACCTCCCAGAACTCCATTCCCGGGCCACATTCTGGAGAACCGGGAACAGAGCCGGGCTCGTTTTTCGTCAACAGTCACACACTTCGTGCTCTTCGACCTCCCAGAACTCCATTCCCGGGCCACATTTTGATGCCCGGAGCCAACTGTAGGCCACTTCGTGCTCTTCGAGTTCCCAGAACTCCATTCCCGGGCCACATTTTGGATGCCCGGAGCCAACTGTAGGCCACTTCGTGCTCTTCGAGTTCCCAGAACTCCATTCCCGGGCCACATTTTGAATGCCCGGAGCCAACTGTAGGCCACTTCGTGCTCTTCAAGTTCCCAGAACTCCATTCCTGGGCATGATTTTGAATGCCCGGAGCCAACTGTAGGCCACTTCGTGTTCTTCTAGTTCCCAGAACTCCATTCCTGGGCCACATTTTGAATGCTGAGGCAGGCTGATGCTGCGGCCGAGGCAGGCTGAGGCTGAGGCAGGCTGAGGCTGAGGCCGAGGCTGAAGGCAGACTGAGGCTGAGGCTGAAGCAGGCTGAGGCTGAGGCTGAGGCAGGCAGGCTGAGGCTGAGGCAGGCTGATGCTGAGGCAGGCTGAGGCTGAGGCTGAGGCTGATGCAGGCTGAGGCTGAGGCAGGCTGAGGCTGAGGCCGAGGCTGAAGGCAGACTGAGGCTGAGGCTGAAGCAGGCTGAGGCTGAGGCTGAGGCAGGCTGAGGCTGAGGCAGGCTGAGGCTGAGGCTGAGGCAGGCTGAGGCTGAGGCTGTGATTGCGACTGCCGTTGCCACTGCGACTGTCATCGCGAATGCGACTACGACTGCGAGAACAGCAGAATTCTACAACTGGATTCTCATCTGTATATGAAGGGGGATGCTTCCAGATATGCTCCTACACATCGCTGTTAGGTTGCTTTGCCGGGATAAGTTGCAACGCGAGGAGGTCTGGGACACGCTCCTCCTTCTGGATCTGGTCCAGCTTGTCCACGCGGTCCTCGAGCGTCTGCATCTTGGACTCGACCGTCTGAACCGCCTTGGGGGGGGGATGGGTACGGTCATAAGGGGGGGGGTCTGGGGCATGGGGCATGTGGGCACGTGGCACACGTGGCACACGTGGCACATGGCATGTGGCACGGGGCACGGGGCATCGTTGAGGAGTCCCCCCCCTCGGCGGAGACGGGCTCTTCCCGCTGACCCTCGGCCTCCGCAGCACCTTCGTGAGATTTGCCCGCTCGCGCTGCCTCGACCTCGAGCAAGACCTTTCCTCCCCTTCCCCCCCCCCTCTTTCCCTTTCTCCTCCTCCTGCTCCTCCTGCTCCTCCTGCTCCTCCTGCTCCTCCTGCTCCTCCTCCTCCTCCTGCTGCTCCTCCTCCTCCTCCTCCTCCTCCTCCTCCTCCTCCTCCTCCTCCTCCTCCTCCTCCTCCTCCTCCTCCTCCTCCTCCTCCTCCTCCTCCTCTCCTCCCCACACACGGCATCGTCGAGCCACAACGTCAATATCTGCAGCACCATCTGGCCATCACAACGATCATCACATCGTTTCATCGTGCGATCATGCCCTCACCCGCTCTACCAAAGCCATCGTTCGTCTTCCAGCCGATGGTTTCCTCATCTTCCTGATCTTCATCATCAACACCATCACGCATTAATTGTATGATTATCCGCTTAGTTCCACATGTTCCTTTCTCCGATCCCCCTCACCATCATCCACCTCGCGTCCACCCGCATTATACCCCTCATCCACTCATCCATCTTCTTCTCCCGCTTCCTCTCCCTCCTCCCTCCTCACTCAACCTCCACCTCCCCATCCCCCTCCTCCTCCTCCTCCTCATCATCACCATCATCATCATCATCATCATCATCATCATCATCAGCATCAGCATCAGCATCATCATCATCAGCATCAGCATCATCATCATCATCATCATCACCATCATCATCATCATCATCATCATCATCATCATCATCATCATCATCATCATCATCATCGTATTCATCAGTATAATCATCAGCAGCAGCATCAGCATCAACATTAGCATCATCACCATCAGCATCATCAATCATCAGAATCAACATCATCATCAGCACCAACATCATCATCACCATCCTCATCATCATCATTTTCATCATCAGCATCATCGTCACCATCATCATAATCATCATCAACATCATCATCATCAGGAACATCATCATCGTCGTCATCACCATCATAACCATCACCACCACCATCATCAGCAGCAGCAGCATCATCATAATCATCACCAGCATCATCACCATCATCGTCATCCTCCTCATCGTCGTCAGCGCCTTTCTCATCATCATCACCATCGTTACCATCAGGATCGCCGTCTCTACACCAATCATCCCCCATCTTCGTAACTCCATCCTTCATTCTCCATCACCCGTCCTCCCTGCGCCCTCTCTCCTGCTCACTTGCTCACCCCTCTCATCTCTTGCCTCTGTCCTCCTCCCGCAACTCCCCACCCTCATCCACCCCCCCCCCCTCCCTCCTCAGTCGTGCGTCCTCACTCCTCCCGTCGTTTCCCTTCCTTCTCCCCCCCCCCTACCAATCCACCCACCCAGTCCAATCCATCCCCAGCCCCACCCCGCATCCTGCCCCCCGTCCCCGTCCTCCGTCCTCCGTGGCTCCACCCTTCCTCTGTTATCCTCCCTCGCCTCCCCCCATCCTGCCCTCTTTCCCTCATAGTGCTCGTCCTCTTACTGTCCCTCCACACACTCACCATCGCATTATGACTCAGCACCCTCATCACCAGCATCCTCAGCATTACCATCAGCATCAGCACCCTGATCACCATCCTCCTCCTCCTCACCCTACTCCTCCTCAGCATCATCAGCATCATCAGCATCGTCGTCAGTATCACCATCACCATCGCCATCACCATCACCATCACCATCGCCATCACCATCACCATCACCATCACCATCATCATCATCATCATCATCATCATCATCATCATCATCATCATCATGCTGATCATGATGGCATCATCATCATCATGATCAGCATCATCAGCAGCATCATCATCAGCAGCAGCATCAGCTTCAGCAAACGCAGCATCATCATCAGCATCGGCATCATCATCATCATCAGCAGCAGCATCATCACCACCATCACCATCATCACCATCATCATCAGCATCATCATCATCATCATCATCATCAGCATCATCACCAGGATCACCAGCATCATCAGCAACATCATCAAAATCGGCATCGCCATCATCATCAGCAGCATCAGCATCATTATCACCATTATCATCATCACCATCATCCCTGCATAAGCATACGCCTCAAGCTCATCCTTTCGACCTTCTATACGATAGATGCATAAACATATCCACCAACTCCTGCACATCTCAAACTCGATCCCTCTCTACCTCCCTCTCTTCTCCCTCCCCCTCCTCCTAACATTGCCGCTTCCCGGCTGACGCAGCCATGCTTCTTGTGGTCAGATTCATATTTCTCCTCCCCCCTCCTCCTCGTCCCTCCTCCTCCTCCTCCTCCTCCTCTTCATCCGTCCTGCTCCTGCTCCTGATATTCCTCCTCCTTCCTCCTTCTCCTCCTCAACCTCCTCCTCCCCTTCCTCCTCCAATTCCTTTTCCTCCTCATCAACCTCCGCATCACCATCATCAGCATCATCCTCCGTCGCATCATCATCATCATCATCATCATCATCATCATCATCATCATCATCATCATCATCATCATCATCACCATCATCATCATCATCATCATCATCATCATCATCATCATCGTCATCATCATCATCGTCATCACCATCATCATCATCATCATCATCATCATCATCATCGGCATCGGCATCATCATCATCATCAGCATCATCATCAGCATCAGCATCATCATCATCATCAGCAGAAGCATCATCATCTTCATCAGCATCCGCATCATCGTCTTCATTATCATCATCAGCATCATCAGCATCATCATATCATCATCATTATCATCAACATCATCATCATTAACATTCGCATCATGTTCACCGTCTGCATCATCATCAACAGCATCATGCTGCTCATCATCATCCGCATCAGCATCATCAGCATCACCATCGTTATCATCATCATCGTCATCATCTTCAGTATCCTCATCATCATCAGCAACATCAACATCATCATCATCTTGAGCATCAGCATCATCATGTGAATCATGATCGTCATTCTCTTTCTCCTTCTCCTCCTCCTCCTCATCATCATCATCATCAGCAGCAGCAATTACAGCATTATCATCACTACGCTCCTTCCTTCGTCCTTCATGCCTGCTGCTCCCCGTTACGGTTCCCCTCCTTATCATGATTCCCCTTCCTCCTCCATGTCCTCCTCCTCCTCCTCCTCCTCCTCCCACTCATTCTTTCATATTCTGATTTCCTACACATCATCCCTCCTCATCCTCCTCTCCCGCCCTCCTCCTCCTCCTCCCCCTATGATATCTCCTCATCCGCCTTCTCCTCCTCCTGGTCCCTCCTCCTGCTCCTCCGTCTCATCTCTCCTCCACCATGTGATCAACCTGCTCCTCCTGCTCTTGTTCCTTCTTCTCCCTCATCCTCCTCCACCTTCTCAGCTTCTGCTCGCTGATCAACTGGACTCGACCCAGTTATCCCTGACAAGGTTCGAACGAGAGTTCAAAGGCAGTCTGTAAAGTGTGGTGCTCGCAAAACAAAGCTCCTAGCCAAGCCGCCGCACCGTTTGGATACATACGAAATAGAGACGGTCAAGCAAGCTCTCAGCCGCATGACTATGGCGCATTCGCTCGCTTCAGCTGTGCTTTTGAATTTGGTTCGACTGGGAGAAACCACTGCAGAACGGGCCCAAAGGCTGACTTCAGCAGTCCATGGCAGAACGATTCAAAAAGAGTAATTGTGGGACCCGCGAAGTCTGGGGATTCCCCTGGAGAAATAGAGTAGGTGTGCATCTGCACGCCCATTGTTATCGCGGAGCTGGAAGTCGGGCACGTGACGTGCACCTCTGCCAGGTAGGAGGATGAGGAGAGAGGATGAAGGGAAAAGGGGGTGAGGTACAGCGTCGATGAGAAGGAGGAGAAGGAGGAAGAGATGCGATGAATAATAACAATGATGAGACAATGAAAATACCAATTAGTACAACTGAGAATAACAATAATAAAAATGGCAATAAGGAAGGGAAGAAGGGAGATGAGCAATGGTTGCTTGGAAGAAACGGGGGGCGCCACGATCCAAAACGCAAAACTCAGCAGGCCCTCCCAAGCGTGTGGGCCCAGGCCCCAAGCATCCGACGACCCGATGCTTCGAATCGCCGAGGCCTACAAGCCTCGTCGGAAATATATCGAGACGCCGCTCAAAATCGAAGCGGCCCGTCGTTCGGGCACTTGTCAGAAAACGTCCTCTTCACTGCTGTGAGGGCACTGCCGGTTTTCGGACACCCCTGCGCGTGGGCCAAACACCTCGTGCCATCTCGTGCCAGCATTGAAAGAGCGCCGACCGCGCAAGCGCCGAAAACAAAAGCCGTCAATGTATTCTGTTGATGAGTAGGGAGCGCTCGACCCCCTCCCCAGGACCAGCCTATCGTCCAGAATGAGTTCGTCGACGGCCCTGGGGAGCAGAAACGAACGCGTAGTGTTAGGTCACAGGCATGTCCCCCTCCAGGCAGATTTTCGACGAACCAAAAATGTATGAACAAATATTCAAACATAGTCCAACAATAAAAGAAAAATCGTCCCCATACTATTTATTCACTATTCTTGAACACTCCTCCTGTAGAGGGACATGCCCGACTTAACCATAGTAGTACAGTGAAGGAAGCGCCATTGGATAAAGAACCATTGAATAGGGAATCTAGGGACTGGAATCCGGTGGAACTCCCATTGAGGCTCGACCACGGATAGCACCGTCACCCTGATCAGACCGGGAGCCCCCCAAGGTCTGAAGCCTCCTGGGCACATTCCTCGACGAACGCCCCCACTGTGTGGATGCCTCTATCAGTTTCGACCCCTGGAATGCAAGGGGCCTCTGGGCTACGAGCCCCCCCCCTCCGCTGGACTCCACGGGCGCCCCCCTCCCGATTACAGGACCCCCCCCCCCCCCCTCTGGACAACCGTCTGCGGAAAGACTCCGGGGCCCGTGGAGGGCCCTGGGGCCCGCGAGCGGCGAAACTCGGGACCGCGTTTCCCTCAGAGCCGCTCTCCCTGGTACCGAAGGGGCCCACTTAGGGGCACGCGGCTCCAAGGATGCCCCCTGTTTCTCCGTATGCTCTTGCGCTTCGTCGTCCCCGCCACGTCCCATCTTTTCGAGGGGTATATCGACGTTCCTCTGTGTCTCTCTGTGTGCGCTTTGTCCTCCTGGATCTCGGCGTTCCTCTGTCGTGTCTCGGCGACGACGAACAGAAAAAAACAAGTTCTGCTCACGAAGGGGCCCGCGGCGCACTCCCGGGGTGCCACTGGCCGCCCGTGCGGCACGCGCGCTCCCGTGGAGGCCCCGGTTCTCCACAGGACAAAGGCTCCGACTTCTCACAAAAAAAAGCCAGGAATCACCCGAGAAAACCCGCAAAGCAACTGAGGGGCACGGAGCCCCTCCCCAACGATCTTTTTTTCCGCAGCTAACACCCGTATTCAATCCGCTTCCCCTCAAGGGGGCGATCTCCCCAACGAAAAAGGGTTCCTCCTTCGGCGGTCTGACTGCATCCTCGCGCCCGGGCACCGCCCCCTCTTGGAGGAGGGCAGCCGCTCTGGTCGAGACCGCCGCGCGCGCGGCGCGAGCACCTCCGCGCTGCGGCGGGCGACCTGCGGCCAGAGGAACTTCTCCCCGGCGGGTCGCGGCGGCGGCCCTGGCGCGGCACGCCGTGCCGTGCGATCTGATAGCGCGTCGCTCCGCTCCGCGGGGTGGGCGGCGGGGAGAAAAAAAGGGCTCCGAACGTCTCCCACAGCGGAGAGCACAGGCAGCAGGCGCGAGCAGAGCCCGGCAGTGAGAGCGTGGCGGGGAGGCGGCCGGCTCGGGCTTCGTCAAGTTCGGGGCGGAGGTCCTGGCGCACACAGGCGCCGAGCGTGCGGACGCCTGGGGGCTGGGACGTGGTCAGCGCGTCGCGCCACAGCGCGACGGGCCAGAAGCGGCGGAGCGGCCGCAGGACCTCGCGAGGGGGCGCCGGCCCGCAGACGCTTCGCTGCCCCGGTGCACCACACGCAGCACGTGGCGTGCTGCTGCGGAGCTCCGCACGCAGACTGAAAACGTAGATCCGGCGCGACACGTCCGCCCAAACCGTGGGCCAACACGTCGAGCCAACAAACAGCGTGTTCGCACGGTCGCCTTGAACGCGGCACGTGCTGCGCTTCAGCGCGGGCGTAGCAGGGCAGCTGCGCGCAGCCCGGCTCTGAAGCGCGGCTGCGCCCGAGAGAGCGCCGCCGAGGCCCCCCCCCCGCCAGGTCGAACTTGGTCAGCGTGCCCTCGGCGGCAACGAGCGCCTGCTCCTGGCAGGCACGAGCGCCGACGACTCCGATGCCGACGCCGACACCGACGACGACCAGGAGGACGACGAGGCCACCGACGAGGACGAGGACGAGGACGAGGACGAGGACGACGACAACGACGACGACGACAAACGACGAAGACGACGACAAACGACGAAGACGAGGAGGACGGCGACGACGACAAGAACGACGACAACGATGACAACGACGACGACGATCCCCTCCCTCCTCCTCTTCCCCCTTTCCCCTTGTCTTATCTACGTCGTTCCCTTCACAATTACACAATATGAATACTCTCCTCTCTCCCCTGGTGACGTCCGGAAAATGTTCGGCCCCCCTCCGCGTACTGTTTTTGTTTACACACAAGATATTCTGGAATTGGGTTTTCGCCTGGGCTGTTTTTCAAAATGTTGCTCCCGCTGAAGGGCTGGCCTCATTTTCAGGTTTCCGCTCGCTCCGAATCGTGATCCCGCTGCAGCGCTGGCCTCATTTCCGCGCTTCCGCTTGTTCCGAATCGTGCTCCCGCTGCAGCGGTGGCCTCCTTTCAGCGCTTCCGCTCGTTCCGAATCGTGCTCCCGCTGCAGCACTGGTGTCATTATTTCCAGTGCTTTGCCACAGCATGCAATGCAATGCTATGGTGTTCTGCTGTGCGATGCCACGCCTTCAGCTGCAATGCGTAGTAGCACTGCGTAGTGAGGCACTCTGCCTCACTACGCAGCGCCACGCCATGCTATGCCATGCTACGCTTTGATCTTCAACGCCATGCTATTCCATGCTCTGTTCTGTGCCGATGTGCGATGCGGATATTTGCGTTGCAATGCTTTGTGATGCAATTCTTCATTACGCAACGCCACGCCATGCTATGACATACTACGCTCTGCCGTGCTCTTCTACGCCCTGCTATGCCGTGCTCTACGATGCATCGCGCGCACCCTTTCTAGATCAGTGCCCTGCTCGACATCCGACTGTGCGAATAGGAATAGAGAGGAGATCTACGCCATGGTAAGGAATGGGAGGGAGCGGTAGGACGTCAGATATGACGCGAGCGCACCTAGCTTGCCTCTTCCCCCTTCCTCATCCGCCCTCCCTCCCCTCCAAGCTCCTTCCTCCCTACGGGAAAACAGCATGACGCCATTTCCGACGTTCGACCTTCCTTTCCCCCCTTGCGAGGCCAGCGTAGACAAGGAGATGGCATCACCACTGCGGTGGTGCCAAAGAGTAAGACGAAGTCAAACTCGAAACACGATCGGATCGAACTACATCGGATATGTATACGTATATACATATGTATGTGCATGCATCTCCACCTATATATCTACATATATATATATATATATACAAATGCATGCATGCATGTATGTAGGCCATTTTTCCGAGGATCCACGAGATGGCAGCGCATGAAGCAGGGGCTTCCACTGTAAGAACCCGCTGGTCCGGAGAGCAAAGAGACAGCGCCGCCCGGATGAGGTCGAAGTGGTCCATAACCTCTTGCTCCATGAACTCTTCGACGGCCTCGAGCGGAATATCCTAGCCAATCCCAGGAGGTGCTGCGATCTGCATGGCCGCCGCGCCCGCCTGCAAGGCCTCCACATTCTGCATGTCACCGGAATGCTCCAACACTAGCCCGGCAGCGGCCTGCGTCAACCCGGAACCCTGCTCCTCTAAGTCCTCATCCATGCTCGGGGTCCCGGCTAGGGCCACCGCCAGGTCGTACTGCCGATGCGTCGCGTATGCGTCCAAGCCGGGCAGGGCGGGGCCGTCCACGCCATGGGCCGCGCAGACGCGGCAGCACCCCGCCATGGTTGTGCTGACGAAGGGTTTACCCGCAATCGCCAACACTGCGGCCGCGGCGGCACCGGCACCGAGGTGAGGAATAAATCTGGGTTCAAATGCAACCGCCTCCGGCGGCTGAGCGGCTTCATGGAAACTAACATGTTCGATCAGATCCACTCTGCTTTAGTTTCAACGCGCGCATATGGTTTCAAACACGCTCCTTTCTAACGTCCTTCTGAGCGTTCGAATTGTCATCGCGCGAACAGGATTTATAATGTATGCCTTCACTCAATTCGACTCTGGCTCGGATCTCAAAACTTACACTGGTTTGCGCGGTTCGGCTCGTCACAGAGGCCAGCAAAAACTCGAAACACACTCCGCAACTGCGAAACTCAAATCAAGCAATCCGCACAAAACTCCCGAAGGCACCGCGGGCCGCGAGAGGCCAGGGGAGGTCCACCTGCCCGTTCAGGGGGCCACGACCCACAACAGAGGCCCGTCTTGAGGGGTTCGCCGGCGCGCCCACCGTCGTCGTGCAACCGCCGCGCAAAATTTGACAGCGCTGGGCTGCCCTGAAGGGTTTAACGGTGCCCGCCAACAAAAATCGACAACGAAATCTTGGATCCGACGGTCACCCCAGTCCCGCAGCGACTGCCAGGACTGATCTTTGACCAAGCTCGGAACGACCTGCTGGGCCCGACCCGCCCATCCCCGAATCCACGAGACGAGGCGCCATGGGTGAACGCTCGAAACCGCCGAATCCAAGAGCGGGCCATGGCGGGAGGCAGGCTGGGCGGCCAGGTGAAGCCTCGGGCAACGCTTCGGTCTCTCGCCGACTTCAATCTGCAGGCCCGCGTCCTCGACGCTCGGAGCGTCGTGTCCGAGATCCCGGGCACTCCCGCCCCCGGGTCCAGCAGAGGGCATCAAAGGCCCGCGGGCCAAAGACCGGACACGCGATCCGCTTCTGGACCTCGCGTGCCCAGGCCCCCTCTTGGACCCGAAGGTCCCTGGGCCCACGAAGCTCGTGCCGAGGTCTCGCATGGCCTTCTTCGAGGCCGGCTTGAGCTCAGAAGCAAAAGGTGGAGAACCGATCCCGAGCGCGCTCGGTGCTGTCTACCAGGCCGCACTCGAGGAGGCCCAAGGGACGGGCCGATCGACAGAGGCCGTCGATCGCACGGCACAGCTCGCTCGCCGACGGACTCGCGGCAAAGGAGGGCCACCCAGGGAAAGGCCGCGTTGGCTCCCCTACCTGCCCCCCGCCCTCCTGGGCCGACGGGGTCCCTCTCCACCCTGCCTGAAACCCGCTCCCCTATCCACTGAACGCTAATATCATCAAGCAGCACGCCGGGCCGAGCACTGGGGGGGCAGGCGATCACCGTTGCCTGCAAGCCACGGTACACCCCCGGTCAACATTAAGAACACCATGCAATAAGAAATTTTGGGGCTGAACTGGGGAGCGGACAAAAATAAGAAAGTAGGGGCTAAATTCCGGGGCAGTTTCTTAGCCGGCCGGCGCTCTCAATGCCGCGTGCCATTGCGCGTGGCAGCGCAGGGCGCGCGGACGCACAACGGAGACGCACAACGAATGGTAGCGTCATCAGCAGCCCGCCAAGATCCCCTGCAGGAAGGCCACTGCACACGAAGGGCCTCCGTGCGCCTTGGCCCGTCGGGGCTGCACGTGGGCCTGCACCGCCATCCAAGCCAAGCGGAGCGGGGAACTTCACGGCCCTGACTTCCGTCAGCCGTGCGTCGAGCTTCACCGTCTCGTGGCGCCTGAGCACCTCCAGGAACGCGTTCAGCAAGGTCTCGTCCAGCTCGTGGCCGATCTCGGCCTCGAAGGCGCAGTCTGACGAGGCGCGTCCGAGTCCAGCGCGCCAGAAACACTCATCATGCTGCCTGCCACGTCGCTGCCACCAGTCGCCTCGCTCGCCCCCGCAGCCGCAGCGCCGTGTTGATCAGCGCTATGAGCCGTCTGCCTCCCGACTTCTTGGGCCGGGTTACGGTCCGCTGCTGCGGCCACGAGCGCGCGCGCTCACATGCCATCAGCAACTGCGCCAAAGGTGGTGAAGGCCTCGTCACTCAAATACCAGAGGCTGCGAGGGGCTGCCGGCCAGTGCCCGCTTTCCAAGGGAAGACGAGCGCTGCTTGCCGAAGCCAGCCTGGCGTCGGCTCCGGCAGGTCATCCGATGCAGCCGCGTCCGCGGGCTGATCGAGACGCTCAACCTCGCGCGTGGTCCCAATGCCCTTGTCTGCGAGGGCGTGGGACTGGCACGTGTCGTTGTTCAGGCATCCCCAATCGAAGACCTCCTGAATGGCCCTGGCCTTCGTGTGACGGTGGGCCTGCCCTGTGCCGAAGGCGAAGCTCGCGATGTCCACGCCTGCCACGAGGTCGAGCAGCTCTTGGCGTGCGCATCTAAAGCAGTCTGGGCCTGCCTTAAGATGGCGTCGACGCTGCCTTCGAAGTTGTCGGCGTTCAGCAGGCTCAAGACCTGCTGAAGAAACCTCTGGATCCCAGGGCCCGTCAGCCGGATGGCCTTGCCAGCGCCTAGGATACGCTTGAAGCGGCGCTCTGGCTCCAACGCCATCCTGGCGAGCTCCTGGTACTCCTCCAGCGGCATGGCCCCGCCGAGCCCCGCTTCGGTGGCCTTACCCCATGGTGGTGCCTCGCCCTTGCCTCGAAATGCCCTTGAGCGGCACCCGTACCGAATGCGGCTCCCCAGCATTGCGGGGGGCCAGGGGTGGGCTGTCCCCTGCGTGCGAGCTTGTCCCCGTGGTTGAACCAAGGCTCCCCGCTGACCGGGTGCTTGCATCGGCTGCAGGTCCGTGCCGTGCCCAGCCCCAGGCGCCGCTTCGAGTGCTGCGGGCCGCCAGGCCAGGCTGTCCCGCCGTCCTGCGTTGCGCGAGGCTGCTCGCGCCGAGAGGGGTAGCGAGACAAAACGTACTCTTGGCCACGTACCAGCCCACAGCCTGGTCGAGGTTGCAGATGG
>CAUYUJ010009659.1:22500-27500 GCA_963575745.1 Prorocentrum cordatum
GCTTAAAGCGCACTGAAAGTGTCAGAAAGTAAGGTGACCCCTTTCGCTTTGGGATGGAGTCCCTTACAGATCTTGTTCCAGGCGTCAGAGTTGTAAACCGAAACCTTCTGACCTGGACAAATCTTACTGAGTGATGCAAGGCGGGCTCCACTAGTGTATCTCTGGCACAGCGTACAAACGACAACAAACGAACCGTTCGAACAATCCAGAAGGATACACTTGTGGTTTAAATCTCTAAGCCGCCGAACATCCACTCTCATAGAATCAGAACAATGTCCAGGGGCAGGCTCCTTGTCGGCGGCGTTGCGCGACGTCCTGAGGCACCCTTGACAAATCCAAAAACGTTGGTCCCCTCCAGGAGGCCCGAGCCACTCACACCGATGAGGCGAGGTTGAGGAGCGGGGGGCCTGAGCGGGGGCAGACCACGAAGCACGGGAGAGGTCCGTGCGCGGCCAAAGCGGCAGAAGAGCAGCACACAGTCTGACCGCCATGAGCGCCGAATTCACAATAGTAGTGCATGCGTTAGCTATATCCTCCGATGGCGCCTGGTGGGACTCAGCTCCCAGCTTGGCGGCCTTATCGGCGAAATCATTTCCTATCCTTCGAAAACGCTCGTCATCGTCGATCTCTGGATAGTCGATGGGAAGATGCGCAGGCATTTTCTCACACCCAAGCGTCCTTTTTCCTCCAAGAGAACGACCCTGAGCGACGAGCCCCGCATAAGGACGCTTGGGTGAGATCTGTTGGTGTCGGGCCATGCCGTGCATGGAGACAACATTCTGGCAATCTGAATACAGAATAGCAGGTGCAGACAAGAAAGCGCACGCCATGGCATAAGCCGAAAATTCACCTGCCTGGGGAGTCTGGGGGCAACTGTCCCACACGGGGCCCCAGCTCCAAGCTAGAAGATTAGCACGGGGGCCCATCATCGCTAAACCCCAACCAGCTCTGTTCGAGCTGCGGACCACCCGTCGAGAACACGAGCCATCAAGGAAGACGTGGCCCCACATCTGGCGTCGGCCGTCGCGGGGCATCTCCATGCCTTCGGCCGCGAAGCCTTCAGGAAAAAACTGAAACTGGATACCATCATCCTCCTCGGATCTACTGTCGGACTTAGGGGGCGGGAGCACACTCTGGGGGTGTCCAAACAAGCCAGAGGTGAGGTGGAACCGTTCGCTCTCCGAAACCGCTTCGAACTGACTCAAAACCTGCTCCAGAGTACTGCGAGGAATCAGCTCCCTCCGCTCCTCCCCCACCGCCGAACACGCATAAAGCCGATGAAAAATCGTGTCACCAGGCTGATGGCAGAGTGGGCAACGATCGTCCACTTCGTAACCTGCAGCTCGTGCACGGGCGTAGGGCCAGATTCCTTGACAGGCACAACAACGGATAGTTCCTTTCAGGCGAGCAGTGAACTTTTTGGACCGAAGGGCTTTGATGACGACATCAAAACATAACGACTCGGCCCCTTCGGGGCCGTACTTGGCAGCCGCTTCTCTCTCCAACGACCGCCAAACCCCCTCTTTGAGGAAAACCTGGAGGAGAGAAGGAGGCGTAAGCGTGAGCGAATGCTCAACTCCCAAATCGCTGACCATGACAAAAGGCGAGGGCATGCTCCATCCCAAGCGGGCCAGGGATAACTTCATGGCCCCAATGGGCCCGCTCACAGTCCTCCAGGTCCAGGAGCGCCCGAAAACATCGTGCCACATGTTTCTGAGCTCGGCCCACGAAAAACAAACTTCGGAGGCACTCGTGGCACGGGCCCAAACTTCCTTGGCCCACCTGATGGCCGGCGCCACCGCACCCCACCACGCAGGATCGCCTTCAATCCTGCTGAGGATGGTTAAACTTCGGCCTCCGCAGGCAGGCTTCATAGTGGAGGCACACATACGTCTGACTTTAGTTAACTCTCCGTCACTGACCCCGTGAACTTCCGCCCCATAATTGACTCCCGCGAGAGGTCCCGCAGTGCAGAGCTTGGTAGCCCTTGGTCCTAGAACTCCTCTTTGACGCGCCAGCCTGCCTGCTCGCCTAGAGGCTCTCGCAAAGCGCGTCTGAGCCCTGCTGTTGCGCCCTCGGACTCGCCTGGCGCAGCCTGCAGTGTCATCAATCCCTAAATTGACGAACGACTCAGTACAGACTCCTCCAAGCCCCCCAAGCCGTTCCGGACATGTCTGGCGATTTCCTTGGAGGACGCAACCAGCCCGACCTTGTCGGGGGAGACTTGCGCGAAAAGAACCTTGTCGATGATCTCCTCAAGGGACTTAGCCGCTCGAGGGAGTTCTTTCATAATGTGCCTAGTGGTCCCAATCGCATTAATCCCTAGGTCATCAATGTAAGCGTCGAACGTGATCCCCTTAGGGACCTCCAGTTGATCAAAACCCCGCAGGGCAAAGATCCTGATCATAGTGGGGGCTAAGCTGCATCCCGCTATGATTCCAACTCTCGCGTACGTGGGAGGCGCAACCACTCCCGCCAGCACTAAGAAACGGGCTGAACGGTATCCCGCCATGCACACATCGGCGAGCGCATCAGGGAGACCGTGCTGCCTGCATCGAAGAGCCAGAAGTTCAAGAGGGATGCGCTCGTAGTACTTGACGAAATCCCAGAGAAGAGTGCAGGCCTCCTGCCCGCAGGCTCGGGAAGACTCCGAACGGGCACTTTGCCTCCAAACAACATCGCACGCGGACTTGAATTTTCCAGCCGCCCAGTACTCTCTCTGGTGTTTCCCTTCCCACTCGACCGCATAATCTCTCCTGCATTTCCCCCATAATCTGTACAGACTAGGAAAGACCCCGATGGGGCGGAAGCCTGAGGAGGGCTTCGGAAGCATGGCAATAATCACGGCCTCCAGCTGCGGGGGAAGGGTACCCGTGAGTTCCATCAAAGTGAAGAAACGCGAGAGGGCCCACAAAGCCCCGTCGGACAGCACCGAAAAGTGTCTCAGGTGAAACCCGTCCAGGCCCGTGGCAGACCTGTGGGCAAAAGTGCGAGAAACCTTCCGAATAATGTCAACCGAGATGGGTGGGGGGGGGGCATTCACTTTCCCTGGCCTTTTCTGAGGTACAGGGAGCCCTTCCCACAAGTAGCGAAAGCGAACAGCTTCGGCGGCCAGGAGCGCCTGCGGGTCGGACACCACGCAGCCTCCAGCACTAAGTGTAGTGGATGGTGTCCATCCTTGAGGATCTCTGGTGTAGCCATGCGCCCTACGCCCGAATTGATCGACATTCTCGGTGAGCCAGTCCGCCCAATCCCGTCTGGCCTTGGCGGCGTAGAAGGCGCTACATTCAGACACAAAGTCGGTAACCTGGGTAGAGACCTCTTCGACTTGGGCAATCAAAACCTCCTGAGCCTCCAAAAAGCTAGGATCAACGCCCGACCCATCCAGCGGGTCAACCAAAACCTTGAGGTCCAAAATCACCGAGGAAACACGACCGAAAACTTCTTCAGTCCCAGGGAACAGGTTGTCGGGCTTACACAAGCTAGGGGGGGAGACGACAGAACGCGCCCCACTTCCCTAGCCTGAGGCCAATCCCCCCTCTGCACACACATAGAAAGCCTTTTGAACTTCGAAGCGAGCCAGCGGCAGGCGTGGAGCTGGGGGTAACGCACGCACCCGTGGTCTTTACTGAGGATCGGCCTCCAATGGGTCTTGGGCCCCACACCCCTCGACCCCAAAACAGGAAGTTGAACCCCGAAAGTCCTTGATAGTTCCCGTTCGGCAAGACCCGCCCAAGACGCGTAAGCTTCACGAAATAGGCGAGCAGTCATAACCCCATCGCCCCCTCTGTTGGCTCGAATGAAAGTCGCGCCCAGCTGGGCATGCACGCGCTTAAAGTCCATCGGCTCTGGCTGAGGACCGAAAGGTACTTCCGATGGGAGAGGAGGCGGGCGTCTGAAAGCGAGGTAGTGCATCTGGGCCAGACCAGCATGAAACTCGAGACATACTGGACTGTGCGGAAAGAACCCTGCCTCCTCGATTATGCGAACTTCGGCTGCGCCCTTTGACAGCCCAGAGGAAACCGCGAAGTAGTCGTAGACTTTGCCCGCACCAGCGTGGCAAGTAGGCTTGCTGGGGTCGATGACTTGACCAACCATGGTGCTCACGAAAAAGGACTTGGCGAGTTCGGAAGGCTCCATGTTCCAGTCTCCCCCGACGAGGAATGGTTTCCCGCAGGTGGACCCTTCCGCCCCTATAGCCGACAACATCTCGAGGTTGGGTTCCGAAAGCCCTTCAGAGTCGCGCATATAGACAGAACAAACTTGAATCACGTCCCCTTGGGGCGCATGCACCAGAGCCGTTATGGCCCTGTGGGGGGCCAGCTCGAGCCCCGAGGGCGCCCTATGAAGCCCCAGAGTGGCGCGACACAGAATCGAGACTCCCGCAGAGGGCCCCCCTTCGGGCCCAGTCGTGCCAGGGATCCAAAGGGATTTGAAACCGAGGCCGAGACAGACGGAAGAGGCTCTGTCCAGAGCCTCCTGAGTCAAGAGCTTGTGCTCTTGGACTAGAATCACTTCAGCATCTACACTGGGGAGCCACTCCTTCACCGACCCCCAGGCATTACCATTGACCGACACGACCCTCAGACGGAACGACTGTTGGCCTGGAGGTGGCGGGGGCAAAAAGGGGCCTCCATACTCAGTGCCAAAACCTGGCTCCGAGCAAGAATCATCCCTATCGCGAACGTTGAGACTAGTATTTCGAAGCAAAACAGGAAGAAGTTGGGCACGAGGGGGAGGGGTCCTGACAGCATGTGCTCGCTGTCGACCTCCCTCCGCATAAACAGAACTGGAACACCTATCAGGTGTTGCTCGTAGAGAAAAGCGTAACTCCCCCCCTTCAGGCCTGCTGCCCGTCAGGGGGGCTGCGATTTTTCTGCTCACTGTGCCGCTCACCTGAGCCGCTGCTCTCAGGAGTTGACTGCTGCTGCTGAACCCGCTCTGCAACTCGTGCTGCATGCTCGCGAACTCGGCTGACTGAGGCGGCTGGCTGGCTAGCG
>CAUYUJ010009660.1:0-32917 GCA_963575745.1 Prorocentrum cordatum
CAGGATGGCACGGGTCCTGCAGACACTGGCGACCAAGGGCCAGAAGCGGAGGTTTTCGGCAAAGTCGTCATGGTGAAGCTGCAGGAGATGGCGCTGGTGGCGCTTGTGAAGGTCATAGCTCGTGTCCTTCATCGTGGGCCTCGGGAAGGCGGTTGCGGCGGTGCTGGCCAGCTGGGCGCTGGACGATTACGTCGTCGCGGGCCTTTGGAAAGCGATCGCATCGGTGCCGAGCTGCGACGTGCTGTTCGTGAGCCTCGGGAAGGCGATGGCATCGGTGCCGACCAGGGTGTTTGCACCCAGCGCCATCCTGCAATGTCATCGGGGGGATGGGAGCTATGAGTTTTGATCGGCCTCGGCGAAGCCTCCGAGGGAGGCTGGCCTGGAAACGCCATCCCTCCCCTCCTGTTCGGCTTGGCCCTCCGGGCCCAAGTCGTGGGGAGGGGGGGCGTGGTGGTCTCTGGTGACATGGCGCCCCAGGCCTGGCCTCCCTCTCGCGGGACGCGAGGGAGGTAGCTCAACGATCCATTCCCATTCCCATCCCCATCCCCATTCCCAGTCCCATTCCCATTCCCTCCTCCTCCTCCTCCTCTGCCATTGTCCTCCTCCTCCTCTTTTTTTTCTTCCTTCTCCCTCCTCCTTCTCGTCCTCCACGTCCTCGCCCTCCTCCATCTCATCCTCCTCATCTTCCTCCTCCTCCTCCTCCTCCTCCCCCTCCTCCTCCTGCTCCTCCTCCTGCTCCTCCTCCTGCTCCTCCTCCTGCTCCTCCTCTTCCTCCTCCTACTCCGACGACGACGACTCCTCCTACATCCTCCCCCTCTTGGGGTATATGGCGGCTTGCCCCGCCCTTTGTTCTTCTGCATGCTCCCCAGCTTCCCTCATCACCTCCACTCCCCTGGGACTCATTTCTGGACGGGCTGGTGGGGATACTTTTTTGATTCGCGGCCCGCAAGGAGAAGTCCAGAGGGCGGCATGACCGAGGCTAGGGCACAGCGACAGATAATTGGCGCGACACCGCGCAGAGCGCACCTGCAGATAATTAGAAAGAGGCGGCCACGGGTCAACCCGCAGGCGGGGGCGAACCGAACGCGGACCCCAAGCACCGCTGAGCGTGTGGCAGCAGAAGAGGGCAACCGCGATGGGGGCAAGCCGAAGCCCTGCCGAAAGCACGCGGACCCCAAAAGCCACTGAGCGTGTGCCAGCAAAAAGGGGGCGACCGCGACTGAGCAGGTGGAACCAGGCCGGACCCGCAGGTGGAGTACCGACCGCCAGCCTAAAAGGGGGGGAGGCAGGGAGGCGCGAGAAGAGAGGGAGAGCACAACCTAAGGGGAAGCGTGTCGGATCCACTCACTCACTTGACACCCAGTGCGTGAGCGCCAGCGTACACGCGGGCCACACACAAGCCACCGAGGGGGGTCAGGCCAGTGAGCATACTTCACGAACTGGCAGATGACGCAAGAGGAAGGCCTTCAGCCAGTGCCTCTGCCTCACGGCCCGCACTCCCGAACAAACCCTGGGCGGGGCTATTTCAGCCGACCGCAGGCGAGGGCGCCCACGGGGGCCGCGCGTACCATAGCGGTGTGGTGCCTCTGCTCCCAGGAGGCACAAACTGTGGCCAGAGCCACCAGCTAGCTGAGACGGCAGGGCGGTGCCTTCGGCCGCCGACCCTGCCCGCCGCGGGCGGCCAAAACCGTGGGTAAGCATACATCGGCCGACCGCACGGGCTACACGCCCATGTGTACGGGGGTCAAAAGTGGTAGTCGCTCCTGCGAGCGACGACGTGGAAGCCACTGCGCGCTGCTGGACTCCAAAGGATGGGGCACTTGGAGGGGCTGCAGCCAGCGTCCGATGCGTCCCGGCCCGCACACGGCACGGGCAAAGTGACTGGGTGAATCGCGCCGAGAAGCGGTGGGGAAACGCCTTCAGCGAGTCTGCCCGGTGCTCCACGGGCCGTCAACGCGGCCCAAACCGACGGCGGGATTATTTCAGCCGGCCGCACGGGCTAAAGGCCCACGAGTACGTGGGTGTCTATCGCGGTGGTGGGGGGTGTACCTCAACCCCAGGAGGTAACACCAGGCTGCCCCCGTGGCCCGCCGCTGCGGTGAAGCACGCCCTGCCGCTGGCTGTGCCGACAAGTGTGGCCGCTTAGTGGGAACCCAGCGGCCATGGGGCCCGCCGCGACTGTTCTTGCCGGTGGGCGGTGGGCCCTGCGATAGCCGCTCCCCTTCGGGCACCGTGCTGTGGCGACGAGGAAGGGGGATAGCAGCCGATATCCGCTGCTCTTGAGTGTAGAAGCAGTGGCGACGAGGAAGGGGGGTAGCGGCCGATAGCCGCTGGACAACTGATAGGAAAGGGCGACGAGGAACGGGGAGATGCAGCCGATAGCCGCGGGAGTTGAAAGCGAAACAAGAGGCGGGGGAGAGCGGCCGGAGCCGCAGGACTTGTTCCGAGGTGGGACCGTCCCAGGGGGAGGACAAACCCACGGTATACGGGCGCGGCTAGCCTTCCGTGAAGGGGGTCACACGTTGTCCCGGGAGCCCAAGGCCGTGCGCCTTGGGGGCTCCGGGTTGTGTCGGCCCTGCCCTGGGCAGGGGGCCCCTGTCAGGCCAGCTGCCGGGCTACCAGCGTGCGAGTTCCCTTCCTCGCTGTCGCTTGTCAACGTATTGTTCGTTACTTTTCGGGGCGGTCCTCTTTTCCCTGCTTCCCCACGCAGCGCCTCTCCATGAACTCTCCTGGCGGCCCCACCCTTCCCAGCGCGGCCTTGGACGCCATGGGGCTCCAGAGCTGGATGCTCCCGACCAGGTGGTCTCCCTGTAGTCGGTGTGCGCTGGCGGGGCGGCTGTGTCAGCTCTGGGCTTGCTCCACGGGTGCTGCTGCACAGCCCCGATGTGTGTGTGCTAGAGGACGGGGTCTGCTCGCGGTGGCTTGTCCTGTCAGGTGGGACCGGAGGGGTGGGTACTGTCCTGCTGCTGTCGGCCCAAGGGTATGGGTGGCCCTCGCTATCTTGCCCCTTGGGTGCGCTGGTCCTTGCGCTGCGCTGTAGTAAGCTACGATACTTCTCAATGACCTTTTGCCATTCCACCCGGAGCTGGTGGCCCCTCACCATCTTGTAGGCGTCGTAGCCCGCTGCTTCCCACGCCCGCAGAAATTCTTCGCAAAACTCCATTGTGTTCCTCTTGGGGTCCGAATGGTGCTGACCCAAGGCAGACCTTGCAGGCTGCCTGCCCTGCGGACCCAACCTGTCCACGCCCCGTTGAATGCGCCTCCGGGTGTCTTCTGCAGTCTGATGACCTTCTCTTGGGCTGGCTCGTCCCTCTGGATGTCGGCATCGTCGATGGACCTCATGTACATGGGAAGCCCTCCCAGGGGGTCGTCTTGATGTGGAGGTGGGAGTGGATCTGCCTGTGGGCGAGGCCGTCTCTCTGGGCTGCTGTCCTGCCCGGGGCTGGGCGCCGGGCGGGTCTTGCGCACTGACGCTGCGAGCTCAGGGATAGACTCCTGACGGCAGTCTGGCTTGCTCCCTGTCCCTCTTAGTTTCCTGTTGTCACGGATTTTTTCCATGTCCTCCCGGGAGCGGGCCGTTGCGTACGGCGTCCAAGTGGCCGCTTCCTCCTTCGCAGGGGCATTTAGATGGCCGCTTCCAGGTGTCCGCTTCCTCCTTCCTCCTTCCTCCTCCGCTTCCTCCTTCGCAGGTGGCCGGTTCCTCCTTCGCTGGTGGGGATACGCGAAGCACTTAGAAATTTGATCGGCCTCGGCGAGGCCTCCAAGGGAGGCTGGCCTGGAAACGCCATCCCTTCACTCCTGCTCGGCTTGGCCCTCCGGGCCCAAGTCGTGGGGAGGGAGGGCGTGGTGGTCTCTGGTGGCGGGGCGCCCCAGGCCTAGCCTCCCTCTCACGGACGCGAGGGAGCGAGCTCAACGATCCATTCCCCTTCCCATTCCCATTCCCAATTCCATTCCCTCCTCCTCCTCCTCCTTCTCCTCCTCCTCCTCTGATGATGATGATGATGATGATTGATTGATGATGATGATGATGATGATGATGATGATGATGATGATGATGATGATGATGATGATGATGATGATGATGATGATGATGATGATGATGATGGTGATGGTGATGGTGATGGTGATGGTGATGGTGATGGTGATGGTGGTGATGATGATGATTATGATGATGATGATACTGATGATGCTGTTGATGATGACGACGATGATGCCGATGATGATGCTGATAATGATGATGATGATGACGATGATGATGATGATACTGATGAAGATAATGATGGTGATGATGATGATGTTGATGCTGTTGCCGACGATGATGATGTTGATGACGATGATTATTATGATGCTGATGCTGATTATATGTTGCTGATGTTGCTACTGCTGATGATGTCGATGCTGATGCTGATGCTGATGATGAGCATGATGATATGATGCTGATGTTGCTGGTGAGGAGGATGTTGATGCTGATGTTGAGAATGATGATGATGATGATGATGATGATGATGATGATGATGATGATGATGATGAGAGGAGGAGGACGATAATGCTGCTGAGGATGCTGTTGAGGATGACGATGCTAATGCTGATGATGATGCTGATGATGATATCGGTGATGAGGAGGTTGGTCTGACGATGATGATACTGATGAGGATGATGTGTCGATTATGGCGATGGTGACGAGGATGATGAAGGTGGAAATGGTGGTGGTGATGGTGATTGTGATGGTGATGAGGATGACTTTGATGATGATTGAGATGTTGATGATGATGGCAATGATGAAGATGAAAATGAAGATGAAGATGAAGATGATGCTGATGATGCTGATGATGTTGATGATGATGATGAGGTTGATGAATGTGATGATGATGGTGATGATGAGTCTGATGCTAATGCTGATGATGTGGATGGTGATGGGCTGATGTTGATGCTGCTGCTGATGATGATGATGATGATCATCATCATCATCATCATCATCATCATGATGATGTTGATGGCGGCCACCACCACGAAGACAACGACCACCACTACAACCACAACCGCCACCACGACGGCGAGCAAGGCGACACCGACCAGCACGACAACGATCACCACCACCACCACAAACACAACCGCCACCACCACGACGGCGAGCACGGCGACGCCGACCAGCACAGCGAGGGCCCCGACGACAGCCGGGACGACCGCCCCTACGATCGGGGATCTTCTGACCCGGGTCAATCCAGACCCGGGTCAGTCGGGCCTTGCAGGATCCTGCAAGGTCCTGCGCCCAAAACCCGGGTCAATGCGAAAACATCCTGCACCATCCTGCAGGATCCTGCACCCAAGCCCGGGTCCATGCGACTCTGGCCCTGCAGGATCCTGCAAGATCGCGCGCTCTGGCTGACCCCCGTTTGCAGGGACCCCCGTCTCTTGGCTCCCGACCTGGGGGGGCGCCGCCGACGCCGGCGGCGCCGTCGATCGATGCCGTGGGCGTGGGTTACGTGCAGGCACGCGTGCACGAACACAAGGGGGGAGGGAAAGAGAGGGGAGGAGACGAAGACGGAAGACGTCTGCATTGACCCCCGTCTCGAGGCTCCCGATACGGCTGCCCCACGAGGGCGCCGGCGGGCCTCTCCATGGGGGGCATCATGCCGCCGGGGGGCATCGCGCGAGGGCCCCGCGCGGAGGGGCCGCTTCGCGGGCGCGGCGGTGCCTCCCCCTGGACCGGGCCCCGGGGGGAGCGGCGGCGACAACGAAAGCGACAATGAGGACGACGGCGGCGGCGATGGGGACTACGACTGACGACGACGAGGACGACGACGACGACGACGAGGACGACGACGACGACGATGACGACGACGACGGGCTCGACGGCGTCGACGACCGCGATGGCAATACGTACCTTGGCTCGCCTGGGTCTCTCGGTCTCTGCGTGGACGGGAACGCAATTAAATGGTGGTGCGCGCCGCACATCCACGGCACTACTCTGCTCAGAGCTCGCTCAAAGATATCGCCACGTTCCTTCGGCCTTCTGCCGAAGGAAGCCATAAGCGCGTTGTACGGGGCCTGACGGGCAACGCAAAAAAACAAACACGGGTGCTGAAATGCTGTTCTCAGCATGGTGGAAACGGGTCCAGAGGGAAAGGGGTCCTGGATCCGGGGGCCTTTCCCCGGGGCCGCTTCGTCATCCTGCGCCGTTTTCCAACAGTCCCGGGGCTCGTGGAGGTCCCCGGGAAGCCAAAAACGAGGAAAAATCTCCAGTAAGACGGAGCTAGGACGAAGACATACTCGGTTGAGGATAAATCGGGAATCTCTGAAATCCAACGGCTCTGGAGGATGTATCGGGCGCCGCGGCCTTCTCGGAATCTTCCAGAACGCTCTGAGGGCGTTCCAGAACGCTCTGAAACGGATTTATCCTCGTCCTTGCCCCGTCCGATCAGGACCCGCTTTCCTCAAGGCCCGTTTCCCCCATGGCGATGTTCACGGGGCGGAGGGGCAGTGCAGCGGCGCAGCGCTATCCAGGCATCGTGCAGGAGAAGGAGGAGGAGGAGGAGGAGGAGGAGGAGGAGGAGGAGGAGGAGGAGGAGGAGGAGGAGGAAGAGGGGGAGGGGAGGAGGAGGAGGAGGAGGAGGAGGAGGAGGGAGGAGGAGGAGGAGGAGGAGGAGGAGGAGGAGGAGGGAGGAGGAGGGAGGCGGAGGAGGAGGGAGGAGGGGGAGGAGGATGGAGGAGCAGGAGGAGGGGGTTGGCCCTGCGGACCGCCGGCCAGAGGCGGCGCCGCGTCGCGGCCGGCCGCGGCGCCCCTCAGAGCGGCTGCGAGGTGTCGAGGCGCGGCAGCCGCGGCGGGGCGTCGACGCGGAGGGGCCTGTGCAGCTCGCGCTGCTCGGGCAGCGCCTGCTCCCAGGCGCCTGGCGGCGGCGAGCGAGGCAGGCATCGGCGGCGCGCTCCCCGGGGGGAAGCCTCGGGGGTCTCGGGTCCGAGGGTGCGAGGTCGTCGGTCGTCGTCGTCGGTTCTCGGCGGCCTTCCAGCCTCGGGGCGAGCTCCGGCAGCTACGCCTCGCCGAGATCGTTCCAGGGGTGCCGGGATCGTCCCGAACGGCCGCCAGAGACCCGAGTTGTGATCGAAAAGCCACCAATCGTCCGAGAAGGGGCGGGCCTTCTCAGAAGGCTCGGAAGCCCCCCTGGCCTTCTGTGGAGTTTTTTTTGAGCGTTCCCCGAAACACAGGAAACCTGTCGGAAGGCGCGAGGGCTTCTAAGGAGTCCCGCCGCCTTCGGAGAAGTCCTTCTCCCTCTCACTTCCCCCCCTCGCCCTCCGCCGAGCCTTCGTCCTCGAGGAGGAGGAGGAGGAGGAAGAGGAGGATCGCACGCCAGTGAGGGGAAAGGGGGGAGAGAAAGTCAGACGGTCCAAAAAGCAAACCCAGGGGCCCATCCGAGGGGAACTTTTTGTCACCCTGGCAGGACAGCCGAAGACCTGCCAGGGGCCAGCGACAGGGCCCCCCCTGGGTATCTAGCCGCCAAGTTCCTCTTCCAGATCGTTGTCTGGGTCACGCTCCTTCAGCTTCCGTCCCAATTCAGCGGCTTCAACTTCGTTGAGCCCAAACGCTTGCAGGACATCTGCCAGGGACAAAATTGCACGTGCAGGTGGGTCCGTAGCGGCCCTGGAGACACTTCCTTCTCTCTTCTGGGCCTTCTTGGACTCCGAACCCCCCCCAACCAGCAGGAGGAAGAGGAGGAGGAGTAGGAGGAGGAGGAGGAGGCGGGGGAGTAGGGAGGAGGGAGGAGGAGGAGGAGGAGGAGGAGGAGGAGGAGGAGGAGGAGGAGGAGGAGGAGGAGGGAGACGGGAGAAGGACCTGGCTGTCACGTAAGGGCGGCGCCGCAGCTAGCACAGCGCTTAAAAAAGTCATCCGCACGGGCACCAAGTGAGCAAGTGCAGAGCAAGAAATCCCTCCGACTTAACCCGAACTATCCGGGAGGGAGGAGAGAGGAGGGAGGAGGGAGGGAGGGAGGGAGGGAGGGAGGAGGGAGGAAGGAGGAGGGAGGAGGGAGGAGGGAGGAGGGAGGAGGGAGGAGGGAAGAGGGAGGAGGGAGGAGGGAGGAGGGAGGAGGGAGGGAGGAGGAGGAGGAGGAGGAGGAGGAGGAGGAGGAGGAGGAGGAGGAGGAGACAGGAGGGAGGAGGAGGAGGAGGAGGAGGAGGAGGAGGAGGAGGAGGAGGAGGGAGGAGGAGGAGGAGGGAGAAGGAGGAGGAGGCCTTGTCCTTCTCACTTCCCCCCCCTCGCCCGCAGCCAAGCCTTCGTCCTCGAGGTCCTGCTCGGCGGGACGAGCCCAGAGCCGCACGGCGGGGTCGCAGGCGCCGCAGGGGGTCTCGCCCTGGTCGGAGAAGGCGATGGACGGCGGGTCCGTGCTGACGTCGTAGCCCACGACGTACTGGTAGAACAGGGGCGTGCCGAAGATCCAGACGGGGCCGTTGGTCCGCGTCTGGTACTCCATCGCCCCGAAGGCGGGAGTGCACACCTTGCCCGAGATGTTGCCCCGACTGTTGATCTCGGGGACCATCTCCGTGGCTGGGATGCCGTCGAGGGCCAGGGCGCTGATCCCCGCCTCGCCGAGCTGCACGTACGTGGGCTGCTGCTGCGCGCTGCCAGCCCGCTGCTGCAGAAGCTCCCTGGGCGTCTCCATGATGTACAAGTGGCCGGGAATGGTCAGCGTCTGCTTCGTGCCGTTGCTGCCCTGCACGTGGAAGTGAAGGGGCGGGAGCTCGCTGAGCCCGGCCTTCTCGTCCATCCACAACTCGCAGTCCGCCAGCACGGCCTGAAGGATGTCAGTCTTTTTGACCGTGCTCCTGAGGCTGAACGGGTTGAAGCCGTAGATTTGCTTCATGTCGTTCTCCGCTGCCGTGATCGCGTCCACCATGGCGGTGTAGTTCTTCCTGCACCGGTCCCAGCCGTCGCAGATACCCTCCATGAGCTTCAGCACCTGGTCCGCAGGGCCCATGATCGCAGTGGTGCCAGAATCGGGGATGGCGCCGCATGGGGTCCTCTGCTCCTCGGTCATGTTCGTCGTCTCGGGCGTGCAGAAGAGCGCCTGGGACGGCAGGGTCTCGTTGCCCACCGAGATCCCGCGGAAGTCCACGCCCCAGTGCTGCTTGCCGATACCGCCGTGTGAGGCCTTAGGCTTATGTTGTTCCAGTCCTACTTAAGGACCGCATCCCAGAAATGATTTCGAGAACCCGGAACAGTGTCAAAAGAGTGTCGGGTGAGTGTCTCCCAGGGCCCGACACGTGGAAATCCTCGAGTTTCGGCCTTTTTGTTCTGGTGCTCGAAATCCTTTCTGGTGATCAAGGCCGAAGTAGGTTGGAACATCACAACCTTGGGCATCTCTCCGCCGAGGCTCAGGACGCCGCCGGAGCCGTCGTTGAAGCAGACCGAGAAGCGATCGACCTTGGCCTGCTCGAGGAAGCCCTTCGGGGAGGACCTCTGCGGCGGCCCGGCGCCCAGCGGGACCGCGCCTCCCTGGCTCGCGATGATCTTCTTCAGCAGGTCCTCGAGCGGGTTCTGCCCCGCGAGTGCGCCCCGCGCCGCGGCCGACGCCAGCGAGTCTGCCGACGCCACCAGCGCGCTGCCGATGCTGGCGCTCACCATGCCGCCGCCGCTGATGTTCATCGCGCCGACGACCTCGGGGACGCACCGACCCGGGTCGATCCAGACCCGGGTCAGTCGGGGGTTGCAAGATCCTGCGAAGTCCTGCAGGATCCTGCGCGCAGGCTGGGGTCCATGCAACCCTGGCTCTGCCAGATTGCAAGATCTGGCGCTCTGGCTGAGCCCCGTTTGCATGGACCCCCTGCCTCAACGGGGAAGCCAACAAAAATACCGATACCGCTACTCCCCGGACCTATCCCGGGGCGCGCTCTGACCAGGACTCCCAGGCGAATCCAGCGGTGGCGACGAGGGCCTCCCAGGAGGCCCCACGAGTTTAGTCGGGCGTGTCCCCCTACAGGGGGATTTTCGGCGAAAAACTACAAATACTCACAACATGCCCTCCAAATGGTCAAAAATAGTCAAACATTCATCCCCTGACTATTTTTTGACTATCTCTGAATATTCCTCCGTGCAGGGACAGGCCCGACTCAACCCAAGAGGGGGGGACAACGAGGACGGGGCAGCGGTGTGGGCACCTCTCCTCAGGGGCGACGACAGGGGCGAATAGCTCAGGGGATGAGGAGGCGAAGAGAAGGACGAGGAGGAGTAAGAGGAGGAGGAGGAGGAGGAGGAGGAGGAGGAGGAGGAGGAGGAGGAGCAGGACGTGGAGGAGGAGGAGGAGGAGGAGGATGAGGAGGATGTATGTCTTCGAAAAGGCTCCCGGGCGAATACGAGCACTGCCCGCCCCCGGGCTATTCGCCCCTATCGTCGCCGCCGACCTCCCCCCTCCGACTCCAAGCTCCCGGCGGCCTGCCGCATGTAGTCCTCCGGCGACACGCCGCGCGGCAGCGGGATGATCTCCACGGCGCGCGGCTGGAGAGCGGGCTGCGCCTCCCCCGCCGGCAGCCGCCCGGCCGCCTGGAGGAGCGCGTTCTACGACTCGCATCGCAGAGTAACTACTCGCAACGGGCCTGGATCCGCCGCGGGGGATCTACAGTCAACCCGCACAGTAGGGATGCGCGGCAAGGATGCGAGGGCCTTCAAAGGCGATGTTGACGTTTTTCGGACGAGGTTGGCCAGCGAACGTCGCCAAGGGTGGGCAGAAGGGGCAAGGATGCAAGGGTACCTTTGGGAAAGTTGCCCATCCTTTCTATGCGGGTTGACTGTACGATACATCACGCCGAGGAAACAGACTATGTTTCGGGCGTCTGCGAGCAGGCACTCTGCGAGTCGTGGGACGCGCTCGGCGACCCCCCTGCGCCTGCCCCATGATCTTCTGGATGATGTCCTGCAGGTTCGCCGGCATCCGCTGGTGGTCGCCGGGCGGCTGCTCGCCGCCGGCCCTGGCCGCGGCCTCGGCCATGCGGTCGGCGTAGCCCGCGGGCCCTGCCTCCTGCTGCTGCTGCTCGCCCTCCGGGGTCTGCGGCACGCCCAGCCCGAGGATGCCCTCGAAGGCGCCCTGGATGTTGAGGGCCCGGTCGGTCATCAGGAGCAGCCCGTCGTCTAGGAAGGCCTCCACCTGGCCGACCTTCACGCGCTCCTTGGCGACGATGCCCTTGATCTGGCCGCTGCCGAAGGTCAGCACGAGGCTGCTCGGCCCCGACGCGTCCCTCTCCAGCTGGAAGGAGGAAGACCGGCCGGTGCCGGTGAAGCAGTGCTCGGAGCCGTCCCGTGGGCACTGCCCCCTCTCCCGGCACACGCACGACGGGACGATGAGCGTGTTGCTGCCCGTGTCCGCCACCACGGAGAACCGCTGGCCCGGAGTGCCGACCTCCACGTCGACCGTGAAGTGGGTGCCCCTGTTGTCAAGCGGCGCGCAGCCGTCGTGGCGGTACATCTGGCCGTAGGACACCGCGCGGCGCCCGTGCCTCTTCGCCGCGTGGGTGCCGAGGGCACTGGCGGTCTGCGCCAGCGCCAGTACGAGCGCCCCGGCGGCAAGCATCGTCATCACGCCACCACCGCACATTTTGTCGTACGCGAGCCTCGCCCGATGTGGGCGTATGTACAATACGATTTGCAATGCAAGGTGCGGGTTGAACGAAAGCGACTTGAGCTGAAACGGCTCGCAGCGGCGACGAGGACGACGACTGCGACGGTGATCAGGAGAGAAGTTGGCGGGGGTTGGGA
This sequence comes from Prorocentrum cordatum, assembly GCA_963575745.1. NCBI lineage: Eukaryota > Dinophyceae > Prorocentrales > Prorocentraceae > Prorocentrum > Prorocentrum cordatum. The sequence continues at coordinate 11,741 of CAUYUJ010009660.1, forward strand.
GAGGTGGGTGGGGAGGGGGCAGATGCGTCCATCGTGCGCTACCACAGGCAGCGCGGAAGAAGGAGCGAAAAGGGGGATTTCCTGGAACGGCGAGCCTCAGCCACGAATATATATATATATATATATTATATATATATATATATATATGTATATCTGTATATATATATATATGCATATGCATATACATATGTATATAATGTATATATAGCTAAACATATGTGTATACATGCATTATATATATATATGTGTGTAGGATACCTTGCCTGGGTCTGTGGGGCGATCCGCAGTCCAGCCCCCCCGGGAACCCGAAGCGGCACCCATCTCAGCGCCTGGGCTGCCCGACGATCGAGGCGAGGAGGACGAGAGGGCCAGGCAGAGAGAGGCCGCCAGAAAGCGAGCAGCACAACGCCACGCGTCGATCGCAAGCTCGCGCGTGCAGAAGGGGCGAGCAGCAAAACGTCCACACGTCGATCGCGAGCTTCTGCAGAGCTCTCAGCGAGGCCTCTGGGAGGCCTCAGCTAGGCCTCTGAGAGGCCTCTGAGAGGCCTCTGGGAGGCCTCAGCGAGGCCTCTGAGAGGCTTCACCGAGGCCTTTCAGAGGCTTCTCTGAAGCCTTTCAGAGGCTTCTCAGAAGCCTTTTCAGAGGCTTCTCTGAGAGGCTTCTCTGAAGCCTCTGACAAGCCTCAGCGAGGCCTTTCTGAGGCTTCTCTAAAGACTTTGTTTCAGAAGTTTCTCCGAGGCCTCTGAAGGCTTCACCGAGGCCTTTCAGAGGCTTCTCTGAAGCCTTTTCAGAGGCTTCTCTGAGAGGCTTTCTGAGGCTTCTCTAAAGCCTTTTTTTCAGAAGCTTCTCCGAGGTCTTTCAGAGGCTCCTCTGAAGCCTTTTTAGAAGCTTCTCGGAAGCATGTTTGTCAGAGGATTACCTGAAGCCTTTTGTTCAGAAGCTTCGTTGAAGCTTCTTTGAAGCCTTTTTTCAAAGGCTTCTCTGAAGCCTTTCAGAAGCTTCTCCGAGGCCTTTTTTTCAGAAGCTTCTGTGGAGCCTTTCACAAGCTTCTCTGAAGCCTTTCACAAGCTTCTTTGAGGCCTTTCAGAGGCTTCTCTGAGAGGTTTCTCTGAGGCCTTTCACAAGCTTCTTTGAGGCCTTTTTCAGAGGCTTCTCTGAAGCCTTTCAGAGGCTTCTCTGAGAGGCCTTTCAGAAGCTTCTTTGAAGCCTTTTTCAAAGGCTTCTCTGAAGCCTTTCAGAGGCTTCTCTGAGGCCTTTTTTTTGCAGAAGCTTCTGTGAAACCTTTCACAAGCTTCTCTGAAGCCTTTCACCGGCTTCTTTGAGGCCTTTCAGAGACTTCTCTGAGAGGCTTCTCTGAAGCCTTTCACAAGCTTCTTTGAGGCCTTTTCAGAGGCTTCTCTGAGAGGCCTTTCAGAAGCTTCTTTGAAGCCTTTTTTCAAAGGCTTTCAGAAGCTTCTCTGAAGCCTTTGAGAAGCTTGTCTGAAGCCTTTTAGAGGCTTCTCTGAGGCCCTTCAGAAGCTTCTCTGAGAGGCTTCTCTGCGGCCTCTGACAGGCCTCAGCGAAGCCTCTCAGAGGCTTCTCTGAGGCCTAAGGCCTCTGAGAGCCTTCTCTGATAGGCTTCTTTGAGGCCTCAGATAAGCTTCTCTGAGGCCTCTGAGAGGCTTCTCTCAAAAGGCTTATCAAAGGCTTCGCGCCCAGATTGGGGGGTGGTTCTCTGAGGTTTCTGCGAAGCTTCTGAAAGGTTTGTGAGGAGGCTTCTGAGAGGCTTGTGAGAGGCTTTTGAGAGGCTTCTGAGTCCAGCTCGGATCGCAACGCGCGTCACGATCCCGCTGGCCGCCACCGCGGCGCGCGGCGCTGACTGCAAAAGGCGGCACATGCAGCATCTCCTCGTCGTGTCCGGGCCCGCGCCGACTCCCGCTGGCTGAGCCCTGCTACTTACTCCCAGACCGCCTGGCGTCGTGACAACATCTGTTTTCGTTTCGGGCTTCGGGGGCCCTTGCCGGGCCCAGGGGCCGTCCAAAAGTGACTCAGTATGCAATGCTGGTCTACTGTAGGTTCTTGCGGCGTTGGCACGCCGGCGACGTTGGCGAAGGCGTTCAAGGCTGCATTCTGCGACGCAGAAGCACCGAGGGACACGGTGAGGCCACTGCACCCGACGAAATTCAACCTCGAACGATCGGGGCCGCGATCGATTCAAATTTGAACGATCGACGCGGTGCCACAAAACTTGCGAATGCCGACGCCGCACGAACCTACCGTAACGGAATTCGTCCAGACCTCTTGGGGGAGTGGACGTTCCGGAAAAGTAATGACGTTGGGGGTCTGGGCCGCCGCGTCTTCCCACCTTGCCATCCTGTCCCCCTCGTTTTCCTCCTCCTCCTCCTCCTCCTCCTGCTCCATGAGGTGAGACTGTGTGGGCACACTTGGGTCATGTTTCTTTCTGAGCCCGCTTTCTGCGTGTGCGAGTGTATCCTACTTACGTGTGTGCACGATCTGTCATTTCTGTTGTACGCTTCTTTCGTGTTCGTTCATATGACGCATGCAAGTGATTTCTGGACGTCGCTTGTAAGCTCAGCTGCGAAGCGGTGCCCAGCCGAGGCCCCTAGGCTCCCCCTTTCGGAGGCTCTCGGATTGGGCCTGAGGCATTCCCCTGCAGAGCGATCTAGACAGTCGCTCACAGTGAAGCGAACACAGGTCCAGCTGCTGTACTTCAAGGCTCCGCTTTCTTTTTCGTAATGTCATTGCGTTGCTCAGTCAGATAGCAAGTGGACCGCCAGTGTGTCAGTCAGTCCTCCTCCTGCTCCTGCTTCTCCTGCTCCTGCTTTTGCTTCCTCCCCTCCTCCTTCTCCCTTCCTCCTCCCTCTATCCTCCTCCTCCTCCTCCTCCTCCTCCTCCTCCTCCTCCTCCTCCTCCTCCTCCTCCTCCTCTTCCTGAGATGCAATTTGCTTCACACCGGGCGTTTTCGCTCAGTTTCGGCTTCAATCGTATACGAATCACATAGGAATCGTATACAGATCATGGCCACGTTCGAGCTCAATTACGTGTGTCCAACTGAGACCATAATCGGCCGTCGGTGATCGGACCGATCGCAAACGCTTTTTCAGATTCCCATTGGGCGGCTTAAGGGAGCTCAGTGCGCACAGAAGCGCTCTTCTGATCTCTTCCTTAAGCGAAAACTGATTGAAACGACCCAAAAACATCGCAACCACTTCGGACCGATCGCAACTTGTTGCGATCGGTCCGAAGTGGCCGACGATCGGTCCGAAGTGGTTGCGATCGGTATCGGTCGTGCTCGCGGGGGGGGCACCAAGAATGGGGTCATCACATCGTGGCCCGAGGCATGTGCGCAGACAAAGTGGGGACCGAAGGGTGCGTTGAAGAGGGGGGCCCCTCCCTCCCCCTTTCCACCGTGTGCGAAACTAGCGCATCCCAATGCTCACACATCCTAGGATTGGATCACATACTTAGGCCTCAATGTTCCAAGCCTTCAGGCTGTCTTCTGACACGCGGGGCGGCCGAGACCACCAGTTGAAACCAAAGCAAACCAGGCAATTGCGAGGACGTCCCAAGGGAAACCGCCCCCAAACCAAGCCAAACCATGGCCCAAACCAGGCAAATTCTGAGGATGTCTCAAGCGGGGCGCTCCGCCCAGGCAAGCCAACCAGGGCCTAACCAGAGGCCAAACCAGGTAAATGCTGATGATGTTCTGAACGAGACGCCCCAGGCCGTGGTCGTGGCCGTGCCCATGGCCGTGCCCATGGCCGTGGCCTTGGCGCCGTGGCCTTGGCGCCGTGGCCTTGGCGCCGTGGCCGTGGCCTTGGCCGTGGCCGTGGCCGCGGCCGTGGCCAGATTCCATCCGCTCTCCTGAGTAGGAATCAACTGGAGAACTGGATGACCCAGAGGGGGCCCGCAGCTGAGGGTCATTTTCGATTACGGCATTACGGCGTGGGTGCAGCGCACAAGCATGCATTTGTCGTCCTGTTGCTGTTGGACCTTCGGCGCGGCGTTTGGAGGGACATCGCCCAACCTATAGTACGACTGGGGATGATTGAGCGGCCCATACTTGCACGCTCGAAGCTGCCCTGCCAGTACGACTCCCCGAGGTCGTACTGCAGGTCGTCAGTAGGCTCTACTACTACATCCTGTCACTTCCTACTAGTATGGCTACGTGAAGGGGAGGAGATGGTAATGGCAGGGGGGCCTAAACAGACGTCAAGTGACGAAGCTCGCGACCGCGGCAATAGCGGCCAGTGCGTGTTGACTGCTGTGCGTGGGCCACGTGCCCTTCACCACGTGACCGAGGAAAAGGTGGACGGAAAAGGAGGCCGAAGCAATACCATGACACATCAGAAAACGAGCCCTCGGTGAGGGCGATGACGCACATCATCTTTACGCAGGCCCGCGTCTTTCGGCGAGCTGCCAATTCAGCGTCACATGCGCCCTGCCACCCTCGAGTTTGTCTTCTCCCGCAACGGGCGCACGCGAGCCGACGCAGGTGCAGTCGCTGGTCGGGCTGCGGACGGGGCGCGCTGGAAGGGAAGCTGGGCACGGGCGGGAAGCGTGGAGCGCGGAGGGGAGGAGAGCGCAGGGCCGAAGGTCGTGACGCACACACGGCCGAGGTGGCATGTGCAGTGGTAAGGTTCGCTGCCCTGCGTTGTCTAGAGGTCTGCTAGCTCTCCTGAACGTTCCCATATTATAGAGGGCCACATGCGAACCCTGCCCCTACCCCCCACGATTTCTGAGGGGAAGGGTGGGGTTCACTTCGCTCGGGAGCTCCCGAACGAAGCGAACGCCACCCTCACCCTCAGAAATCGTGGGGGTAGGGGTAAAGTTCGCAATTGGCACCCTACATGATCTTCGCAACCGTCGGCATCGGCGTCCCCGCGACTGTCCGTGCATCGTGGGGTGCATCGTGAGGTGCCTGTCGAGACGAGGGGATAGGCGCAGGGATAATAACTCCGGGGAACGACGGGGCTGGGCGCGAGGACGCAGGGGGGGGGATGATGCGGGGGACGCCACGCGGAGGCCAGAACCCTGGCAGCGAACCTTGCATGGCACAGACTCCCTCAGGACCCGCTTCCCCCATCGCGATTGGCCGCGAGGAGGGAGGAGGAGGAGGAGGAGGAGGAGAAGGAGGAGGAGGAAGAGGAGGAGGAGGAAGAGGAGCAGGAGGAGGAGGAGGAGGAGGAGGAGGAGGAGGAGGAGGAGATAGATTCCTCGGGCTTGCGATCGGCCGCGCCTCCGCGGGCCCTGCCGTGGCCGCCGCTCCCGCGCCGTGCGGCCGCGCGCGGGCACGCCGCGCCTCACGCGGCGAGCACGGCCTGGCGGCGGGCCCCGCGCACGCCCCGGGCCTGCAGGAGCGCCGGCGCGGTCTCGTCGCTCAGGATCGCCAGGGCTTCCTGTCGGGAGGGGGCGCAAGCCCAAAGATCCCACGCACGGCAAAAATCCAGGCGGAGGTTCTTGCTCGCACGTCTCGGCCCCCAACTGGGGGCCCTCGCCGGGCCTCGGGACCGTCAACAGAGCGACTCGGGAGGAGAAACCGGTCCTGGGGAATGGGTCGAGGCTTCCGGGGACCGCGCATGGAAGAAATCACGACGTCGGATCTCTGGGACGGGCCTGTTGTCCACTACCACCACCATAAGTTGGAGGAGGAGGAGGAGGAGAACGAAGAGAACGAGGAGGAGGAGGAGGAGCAGGAGGAGAAGAACCCCCTCCCCCTCCAACTCCTCCTGCTCCTCCTCCTCCTCCTCCTGCTCCTCCTCCCCTCCTGCTCCTCTCCTCCTCCTCCTCCTCCTCCTGCTCCTCCTCCTGCTCCTCCTCCTCCTCCTCCTGCTCCTCCTCCCCCTCCAACTCGTGGTGGAGGTGGAAAACACGCCCATCACTCATGGGAAGGCGTGGCAGGCCGCCAACCCACAGCCCAAAAGCCAGCAGCCACGGCCCCCAAGGCGGCCCGAGCCGAAGCGACCGGGGCCCGAGGAGGAATGCGCCACGAGTCCGGGCCGCCACGCTGGTCCCGGGCAGGCGGTGCTGCCCGGCGGAGGAGGAGAAGAGAGGAGAAGAGAGGAGGAGGAGGAGGAGAAGAGAGGAGGAGGAGGAGGAGGAGGAGGAGGAGGGGGAGAAGGAGGAGGAGGAGGAGGAGGGGGAGGAGGGGGAGAAGGAGGAGGGGGAGCAGGTGGGGTTACAAGGAAATGGCAAAGAACGGCCCGTATACGGATCAGGAAATGTGAATATCCAGCTGGGCGTGCTCCCTAACCCCACCTCGGGAGAACTCCCCATCTACGAACCCCCAGTCCTTGAGGCCCTTGATCTCGCGCTGGCGGCGCGCCGCTCGCACTTCATAAGTCTCTGGCTTGGCGATGCACCGCTCCTTCACCTTGCCATAATACTCGAGGACTGAATCGAGCTCCGTGTTAGTGGAGGCACGATCGGAGGACAGCTCGTTCACATCCTTGTCCAAGCCCTTAAACTCCTGGACTTTGTACGTCACGCTCTGGCTCTTCATAGCGGTCGACACCTTGATCTCCTGCGTCCTCTTCTCGTAGGCCGCGACCGCGTCGCTCTCGGTTTCCTCCTCCTCGGCCAGGTTCTTGGCAAAATCGGACTCCACAACCTCTAGGATACGGCACGGTGCCCCTGTGGCACGATTGGGCGTGCCTGAATGTTGTTATGCTGTTTGCATTTCCCCGTTAAACATTGATGCTTAATATTACTTTAACGGCTTCGAAAACAAACATTCCTACTCCTCACCTCCTCCTCTTCCTCAACCAGAACGACTCACTCCCACTCAGACTCACCCGTACTCAATCATACCCCGTCCGGCTCACATTCAGACTCGCTCACAGTCAGCCAGACTCGCCCATACTCTAACTCACTCTCACTGAGACTTGTTCAACCAGACCCACTCACACTTAGGCTCATTCATACTCAGGTTCAATACATTCAGACCCACTCACACTCCGAATCGCTCACACCTAATTCGCCCACACTTGGACTCAACTACACCCAAATAACTCACAGTCATACTCCCAGACTCAAACGAACTCAAAGTATTGATCGTCCAGTGCCCACCACGATATGGCATGCGTGACACTCGGGAACCCCAAAAGGGGGGTGCCAGGGGTGGGGCATTCCACGCTTCGCGCCCGGATTGTGGGGATGTCTCAATCGGATTGCACGTTCGCGTGCCCAGCTTCCTCTGCTTTCGAAACAGATTATGAGGATGTCTCAGGCGAGGCGCTGGGTTCAGCACTGGGGCCGCCAGGGGTGAGGACGCTTCAGGGTTCGCGTCTGGATCGTGGGGATGTATCAGGCGGTTTGTCTGTTCGCATGCCCAACATCCTCTGATTTCAAAGCAACTGCTGGCGATTTCTCCAGCGGTGTGCCTGCTTCCCCCCTCCCCCCAGATTCCTCCTTTGTGGTGGTCCACTGCCCCCAACGATATGGCAAGCGTGGCACTTGGGCACTCCAAGGAAAGGGCGCCAGGGGTGGGCAGTTCCAGGGTTCGCGTCCACATGTTGGGCGGATTGTTTGCTTGTGTTTGCCCCCGAAATGTTTTTGGACCTGTGTTCCTCACTCACTCACCTGTTTCCTCCTCGCCCCACCTGGACGCACTCATTCGCTCTCGGGCTTGCTCATCAAAACGTTTTTTTTTCCGCACTTACACGGAGTCATCACATTCAGACTCGCCCATATTGAGATCGATTGCTCAAACGCACACATACTTATTCAGGCCAGCTCACACCCAGACCCACTCACAGTCTGACTCGCAATCCCTCAGGTTCAATCGAATTCAGATTACCTCGCACACGGGCCCACACATACTCAACTTTGTACCCGTCACATTCAAAACGGAATCATCCACACTCAGAATCACTCGGAACCAGACCGGCTCGCAAATGGACCGGCTCGCACTCAGGCCGATTCGTATTCAGACCCACCCGTACTCACACGGAATATCACATTCAGGCTCAATCGTACACGGATATACTCACACTCCGGCTCGTTCAATTTCATATCACCTCGCGCAGATTCAGTCGCACTACGGCTGACGCGCAAGCGGCTTCTGCGTTACAGCCAACCCGTATCATGGGGATGCGCGATGAGGATGCAAAGGGCCTTGGGCGCCAAGACCGAAGCTTCTCGCACGGGGAACGGCCAAAAAAAGTGGCCAAGGAAGGGCCGAGGAGGCTCGGAGGCGAGGATGCAAAGGGCACCTTTTAGGAAGTTTGCCCATCCCTGCTATAGAAAGGCTGCCTGTAGAGCAGGCGTGGCACTTGGGCACCCCCAAAGTCCCAGCAGGCGCCGCGAGTGGCACGCCAGAGAGCGGGTGTAGAAACGCAATGCGCGCTTGCCTGAGTTGCCGCGGGGAGAACGGCGAGAACCCCCCCACCCTCGCGCTTCCGCTTGTGCCTTCCTTCTCTCCAGAAGAACGTCCAGAAGAGGAGGAGGAGGAGGAGGAGGAGGAGGAGGAGGACCTCACTGAAGTCGTCGCTGTTGTCATTGGCGCGCCTGTCGTCTACGCGGACTCGCTCTCACACCCAGATGCTCATAGACAGAGCTCATCAGCGAAGCGCGACAGGATAATGAAATGCACATGTGGGGACTTCGCGTCGAGTAATTGCTCTTGTGTTTTCTAAGGCCATCCATATCCCAGTATTGAGCGCATCTTGCACAAACCGCCCCCCTCTCGAGAACCGACGTGGGGCAGTTTTCAGCACCATATTCAGCAGGGAAAAAAACCGAAAAGAAGACCACCCGAGTGGGTCAAACCAGTCAAAACCAAAAACAGCTGTCCTCCCTGTCGGCGTGTGCGAACTGTTTTTCCGTTCGAGTCGTCGTCGCCATCGCCGTTCCTCCCCGCATCCTCAACGGAAACCCACCAACGTCGCAATTGATTCGAAGGGAAGCCCCTCTTCGTGGATCCCTCCCTGGGGCGGGGGCCCAGGGGCCACAACCTCCCCCCGGACCACCCCCCCGGTGGACAAGGGGGACACGGGAGTGGTCCCCTCAAGTGGGCGGGGGAACCCTCAGCCCCCCCCCCCCCCTGTGCACACCGACCCACGACCACCACCACTCCCTCCTGCCGACCCCCCCCAGACCCCCTCCAGATTTTTGTTCTTGCGAGGAGCTCCGTCTTTTCCCACATCCCCCCAACAAGAGGCCTCAGATCCGCCTCGAAACGGCTCGAAGTGGCCACGGAGCTTCCCCAAAAGCCCTCCAAGAGGCCCCCCCCAGCAGAGACCAGCCGGCTCCCGAGAGACCTCCAAAAAGGGCTCCAGAGCGTCGGTGTCGTCGTCTCCGCCGCCGCCGCAGTCGCCGCTGTCCCCTTCAGGGTCGGTGGCACCAGCCGCAAGGCCTTCCCAATCAGAAGGGGCCGAGGAAACGGGTCAAACATTTGTTTTGATCCGCGGGTCGAGAGCGCACCTCTTCCGGTCGAAGCTAAGCGGGCCGCGCACAGCTTTAATTAGCAAAGGGGGGGGCAGAAGGAGGGGCCTCACGTCAAGGCCAGGAGGGGGCAAAGCCCCGGAATCAGGCGGTGCCGAGGACGATGTGCTTGCAAACGGGTCAAACAGTCAAACCCAAAACTATCCAAACAGCAGCCATAATTTTCTGATTCGTTGTTCTGCCGATCGGCGCGGGCCCTCGCACCTCCCCCACCCCCAGTGGAGTACATAGATGTCGGCTGTTCTGGGCGGCGCCTGCGTCGAGCAGGCGGTCCCCACCACGGGACGCACTGCTGCAAACAGTCGCACTGAGAAGAGGTCCAGAGCCAGACCCCCCCCCTCCCCCCCCTTCCGCCCAATGCCCAAACGCAGTATCAGAAAACGCTTCCAGTGGGGGCCAGTCCACAAGAAACCTTCCACGAGAAACTCAACCCTGAGACCCCGGGGCGTCCCTTGATCTTCGGCGTGGAACGGCGCGCTCTCCATGGCAGAGCCATGGAAGCCCGAGAAACCCAGGGCACCCTGGAGGCAAGCGGGGTGCTTCTTGGCAGGGGCCGCCACTGCGTAGCCGTGTGTGCGACGGATCGCAAAAGTGTTATTTTTGCGCGAGATGGCACGGCGGCGCCGCGCGGAGCCTTCCGCGGGCCCCCCCGCGCGGCCCAACGGGCGTGAGGAGGAGGGTCCTCGCGCGCAGCCTCGCGCGGGCCCCCCCGCGCGCCCGCGCCGGCGCGCCCGCCGCCGCGCGCTTTTTGTCTGCGCGCGCCCGCGCGGACACGGCACGGCTGCGGCCCTCGGGCGCCTGCACCCCCAGCCCGGGCCCGCCCCGCGGGCGGCCCGCTGCGACAGGAGGGCCGCGGCCCGCTGCGACCCGAGCGCCTGCACCGTCCCCACACCTGTCGCCCCCACCTCGCCACTGCGAAGACAGCACGCTGGAGCCAGGTCGGGCATGTCCCCCCACAGGCCGAGGTCCGACGACGACTAAGAAGTGGCCAAAAGATGCTCCAACGTGGTAGTAACATGCACGAAACATCGTCCCCATACTATTCTTTTGATTATTTTGGAGTCTTCCTCCTGTAGAGGGACAGGCCCGACTGAACACTGGAGCGGCGTCCGCTCCAGCACAGGACGAAGCGGACATGGCGCAGCCAAGACAGCGCCGAGCGGGCGGCGGCGGCGGGTGGGGCGACCCGTCCCACGAACGCCGCCCCACTGGATCCCCTGGCGACACCGCGAGTGGTCCAAGGCACCACAACATGCACAGGGCGAGCAAACGGCGGGAGGAAGAGTTGAGTCGGGCCTGTCCCTCTGCAGGAGGAATCTTCACAAATACAGCAACACAGTCAGGGGACGATGTCTTGCCCATCCTCGCGTAGGTTTGAGCATTTGCGGACAATGTTGAAACTTCTCGCCGAGAATCCGCCCGCGCCCGGCGCGGGGCAAAATGCTGCGGTGCCCACCGCCAAGCCACCTAGAGGGAGGAGGAGGAGGAGGAGGAGGAGGAGGAGGAGGAGGAGGAGGAGGAGGAGGAGGAGGAGGAGAGGAGGAGGAGGAGGAGGGAGGAGGAGGAGGAGGAGGAGGGGGCATGCACGACCCAAACCAAGGGGCGCCAAGGCGGGGCGGGCACGCTCCGCGCCACCGACACCGTCCTCCTCCCTGCAGCAACCGCGTGCAGAGGGGGGGGGAGCACCCGCTGCCCCTCGAGGCGGCCGCCCCGCACCGCGGAACCTATCATGCCTCCTCCTCCTCCTCCTACCTCCTCCTCCTCCTCCTCCTCCTCCTCCTCCTCCTCCTCCTCCTCCTCCCCCCCCTCCTTCTGCTCCTCCTCCTCCCGTTCCCTATCCCTGTGTTTGACATCACCTCACCTCGATGCCGATCTTGAGGATTCCCTCCGTTTCGGAGGGCCTGTCCCCAAGACTGTCCTCGCCTTCTGCTCGCCCGTCTTACGGATAGGGATACGTTCGAGGCTGGTTAAGACAAGAAGAGACAGCGCACCGAGCGAGTGCGGAAATGACGCCCAGACCGTGCAGCACGCCTCCTTGAAAGGATGTCCTGCGAGCGTGGCGCCAGCACCGCCGATCGACGTCGGCCGCGACGGCGCACCTCGTTGTCGTTGTCGACATCGTCGTCGTCGTCGTCGTCGGCCCTCGTCGTCGTCGTCGCCGTCCGTAGTCGTCGTCGTCGTCGTCGTCGTCGTCGTCGTCGTCGTCGTCGTCGTCGTCGTCGTCGTCGTCGTCGTCGTCGTCGTCGTCGTCGTCGTCGTGGGCGCCCGAGTTATCCGGGGTAACTCGGGTCCGGGGTAACTCGGGTTTGGACTCCCGATAAAAACGAACCCGAGTTAGCCCTGACCCGAATTATCCCTGATGATTTGGGGCTCTGGACACCCGAATTATCCGAGGTAACTCGGGTCCCGGGTAACTCGAGTTCGGAATCCCGAGAAACGAACCCGAGTTACCCTGACCCGAGTTACCCCTGATGGTTCGGGGCTCTGATCGTCGTCGATCCTCGTCGTCGTCGCAATCGGCGTCCGTCGTCGACCTGCGCCGCACCCAAAAAGCCTCCAAGGTGGTCCCAAGCCCGGGAGGTCCCCGAGAGCAAACAACACTGCTTCTTCCCTTTTGGGGTTCTGTTGACAGAGTTTGACGTACTTCCCTCTGGTTTCCGAGTACGCGAGACGGCCCAAATGGTCTCCAAGAGGGCTTCAAGACAACCCAACAAGGCCCCAAGAGGGCCCAAAGACGGCCCAAGGGGGGCTCCAAAACGGCTCTCAAGCCAGGCAAGGGAGGCCCCCCAAACGGCCCTGGAGGCCCTCAAGAAGCCCTAAGAGGGGGAAATCGAGCTGCCCTTGGCAGCCTGTTCATACAGGAATTGCCCCCAAGACGCCTCCACATGCCCGAAGCCCCAAAGTCGCCCCAGCGAGGCCCACGAGACGCCAAAGAAGCCCCCCAGACGTCCCCCTGCAAAAAGCTACTGAAAGCTCCGATACGCGTCGCTAACTCAACCTCCTTCGAGCTGCGCTGCTTCCCTCGCGCGGCGGCGGGTTCTGCCGCAGGCAACTGGATATCGATGATGCTGCCTCCCGCGCCAGATGCCTTAGAGTGGAACACGGGCTTGGCTGGCTGGGCATCGCTTGCCTGCAACATTGCTGCGCCATCGCCCTGGTAATACTTGCGGAGGACTTGCAGGGCCTTGCGCACGCCCATCAGCCCCAGCTCGAGGTCCGCCTTTGCCTTTGTGTATGCCGCGTGTTCATCGGAACGGGTCTTGGTGAGCTCGGCCTGCTCCTTGGCAAGGGCGGCAAGCTCCCCCTGCAGAACCTTCACCTCTTCCTTCAGCTGGGCGGAGCCGGCGCTCTTGCTGTCGATCTTGGAAGTCAGCTTCGCGACGTCGTCCTCGAGCTCGGACTTCTTGGCCTCGGTCTTGGCGATCTGCTCGTCGCAGTACGCCTTCTCCGTGGCAGCGGTCGACGCTTCGGCCTCCAGCTTCGCTATCATGTCCTTTATGAGCGACTTGACCTTTCGGCTACACCAAAGAGTGACCCTATGCCTATGCGAGAGTGACATTTGGTGCGCGGCTTCAGAGTGCCTACGGGGCCCACACGCAACCACGCAAGCCACTGCTGTCGCATCACACAAACGGTCGGAGGGGCGCGCCTAGGATAGAGGAAGGAACGACTGCACAAACATAGACTGTTGGAAGTCCGCACGGTCTTTGGGGGGATCTGCGCCAGGCGCCCCTCCATGCCGCCCGGAGCTCGCCAGGGGCGGTGCCGGAGGCGCCGCCAAGGGTGCCCTAGCGCCGATCCAAGACATCCGCGCGGAGCTTCGAACATTTGTGCCTGTGCCTTTTGCTGTGCCACGGACCATGCCTGTGCCCACAGTCGGACTTGATGGAAGGGGCCCTGTGGCACACACACACACATACATATATATTATATATATATAATTATTATATATATATATATATATATATACATATATACACACAAAACAACAAGATTCCCCGTATTTTCTTATATTTTATCATATTTTCTGGGTTTTTCCCCATATCCTGAGTATGGGGTTCTTGTTATTGGCGGACCGCGCTGGAGGAGAGAGAACACACCACTCCTCTCAGTCAGACCCACTCATTCATCACTCAGACTCACTCATCACTCAGACCCACTCATTTCTCAGACTCACTCATCACCCAGACTCACTCATCACTCGGACTCAGTCATGACTCATACTCATCACTCATCACTCAGACTCAATCATCACTCAGACTCACGCATCACTCAGACTCACTCATCACTCAGACTCACTCGTACTTGTACTCGTACATTCACTACACTCACTCAGGTCCATTCATCGGATGACTCACACACACACACACTGATGTTGAGGATGTCTCAGGCGATTATGTGGCTTCAGCACTCCTAAGGGGAGCGGCGGGGGGGTATTTCACTCGGCCCCTTTCGCGGGATTTTGTGGGGATGTCTCAGGCGGTTTGGCCATTTTCTCTTCCAACATGTTTCGCTTTCGGAGCAGTTTTTGAGGATGTCTCAGGCGATTCGCTGGTTTCAGCAAGGGGAACGGCGGGGGGGTATTGCACTCGGCCCCTTTCGCGGGATTTTGTGCGGATGTCTCAGGCGGTTTGGCCATTTTCTCTTCCAACATGTTTCGCTTTCCGAGCAGATTTGGAGGATGTCTCAGGCGATTCGCTGGTTTCAGCACTCTAAGGGGAGCGGCGGGGGGGTATTTCACTCGGCCCCTTTCGCGGGATTTTGTGGGGATGTCTCAGGCGGTTTGGCCATTTTCTCTTCCAACATGTTTCGCTTTCGGAGCAGATTTGGAGGATGTCTCAGGCAATTCGCTGGTTTCAGCACTCTAAGGGGAGCGGCGGGAGGGTATTTCACTCGGCCCCTTTCGCGGGATTTTGTGGGGATGTCGCAGGCGGTTTGGCCATTGTCTCTTCCAACATGTTTCGCTGTCGGAGCAGATTTGGAGGACGTTCGCGCCCAATTTGCGGGGATGTCTCAGGCGGTTTGGCCGGTATGATGCTGGGCATTTGTCGTTTTCGGAGCAGTTTTGGGAGGATGTCTCAGGCGATTTGCTGGTTTCAGCACTCCCAAGGAGGAGGAGGAGGAGGAGGAGGAGGAGGAGGAGGAGGAGGAGGAGGAGGAAGAGAAGGAGGAGGCGAGGAGGAGGAGGAAGAGGACGAGGAGGAGGAGGAGGAGAAGGAGGACAGCATGAACACGGTAGGAGCAGACGCAGGAAGGGGAGGATGATGATGATGATGAGGAGGATGAGGAGGAGGACGTGGGCAACTCGAGTAGCCAGGGCCAGGCGATCGAGGTTCGATGTTCCAAGGCTCTATGTTTTACTCAAACGCTTCCGCCTCACTCTCCTTCGCTCTCCGCTCTCCTTCACTCTTCTGCATTCATACTCACTCATACTCAGACTCAGTCACACGCAGGCTCACTCGCACTTAGACTCGCTCATATCGATACTTAAACTTACTCACACTCAGACTCACGCTCAGAACCACTCATACTCAGACTCGCTCCTGCTCAGACTCATCATCCTTCGGTCCGCTCAAACGCAGACCGACTCACACTCAGACTGCCTCACATCCATACCCAATCACACTCGGCTCACTCGCACTCAGATTCATTAACACACACTTTTTTCTCACACTCAGACCCACTCAAACCGAACTCACGCATGCTCAGACTCATCATGCTACGATCCACTCAATCACAGACTGGCTCACACTCAGATTCGTCCATACTCAGACCCACTCGCACACAGACGCACTCGCGCTCACATTTACTCACACGCATACCCACTCAAACCCAGGCTCAATCACACCCAGATTAACTCACACTCAGAATCAGTCGCTCTCAGATTTGCTATTGGTCGCACCCATGCTTGCAGACTGTGGGAATGTCTCGAGCGAGCGGTTCGCCCTCGCACACAGGCGCTCATTGACAGATATCAATAGAAAGACGTACCAAGAGAATGAGATGCACATATGGGGAGCCCCGCGTCGAGTAATTTGTCTTCCCCCCCACTTCCCATATGTTCCCATCTTTTCCTGGGAAATCGTCGATTAATTGTGTCTGTGTGCTTTTCCCCTCCTGATTGACTGGACAGGACGCGCCAGAGCACACCAGACCCTTCCGAGTGCCACGCTGCCACAGGAATGCAGGAAGCACCGGTCGCGAGACACGGGACACGAGGGCACCCTTGATTCGACAAGGTCGACCCTACGAATCCAGGCCCACTGTATGCCTGTGCCGTTCGATGCCTACACCGTGCTTGAAGTAGTGGGCCACATGCGAATCCTACCCCTGCCCCCACGATTTCTGAGGGGGAGGGTGGGGTTCACTTCGTTCGGGAACTACCCCACAATGAGGAGGAGGCGGAGGAGGAGGAAGAGGAGGAGGAGGAGGAGGAGGAGGAGGAGGGGGAGGGGAGGAGGAGGAGAGGAGGGAGGAGGAGAGGAGGAGGAGGAGGGAGGGAGCAGGAGGAGGAGGAGGAGGGGGAGGAGGAGGAGGAGGAGGAGGAGAGGAGGAGGAGGAGGAGGGAGGCGGGAGACAATTAGGAGGAGGAGGAGGAGGAGGAGGAGGAGGAGGGGAGGAGGAGGCGAGGAGGACGGAGGGGAGGGGGAGGAGGACAAGCTAGGTGCGCTCGCGTCATATCTGACGTCCTACCCCTCCCTCCCATCCCTTACCATGGCGCTGATTTTCTCTATCCGCGGACGCGTGTCGTAGCGGACATGTGGCTCCGCGCGCGCGTGCGTAGTGGGTGGTGGTGCGCGTGCGTGCGTGCGTGCGTGTGTGCGTGGTTGTGGTGGTGGTGGTGGTGGTGGTGGTGGTGGTGGTGGTGGTGGTGGTGGTGGTGGTGGTGGTGGTGGTGGCGCGGTGGTGGCGGGCGGATGGGCGCGCGAGAAAGAGGCCCGCGCTGGGGCGAGAACGCCATCCTGAACGACGGAGGCCAAACACCGATCCGAAAATGAGGCCCACGCTGCAGCGGGAGCACGATTCGGAACGATTCGGGAGCAGAAATGAGGCCGGCGCCTCAGCGAGAGCAGCATTTTGAAAAAAACGCAGGCGAAAAAAACCCGTTTCCCGGGAATCCTGTGTGTAAAAAAACAGTACGCGGGGGGGGGGTCGGATATCTTCGGGACGCCATCAGGGGAAGTGGGAGAGTATTTTCATATTGTGAATTGTGGAGGGGGGAGGGGGGAGGGAGGGGAGGGAGGAGGGAGGAGGGGAGGAGGGGATTGAAATTAGGAGGAGGAGGAGGAGGAGGAGGAGGAGGAGGAGGAGGGGGGGGAGGAGGGGGAGGAGGAGGTGGGGGAGGGGGGAGGAGGGGCGGCCTGGCTGTGCCCAAGGATGGTCATGCCCAAGTATGGACCCAAGACTGTGCTGCCTACGGCGTGTGCCGCCCTGCGCCTGCGGCCCTCGAGGCGGCCGGCCACCTGGCAGGCACGCGCGCGCAGGGGGAGGGGGAGGGGGAAGGCTTCTTAGAAGACGGCTGCTTCTCGGGTCGGCGAAAGGGGGGGATAGCAAAGGGGGGGTTTGAGAATCAGCTCACGAAGCTGATTTTCCCGGCGCCCTCCCGGCGCCGGAGGCGGGGCGGCATGTCTCGAGGAATGGGCTCCCTCGGTGAGGCCGAAACCAGCTGCATGCAGCAAATTTCGTAACCCCCCCTTTCCCAATCCCCCCCTTTCGCCCGGCCCGAGCTTCTAAGAATGACACACACATGAATACACACAACTAAAGAGATTCCCCATATTTTCCCACATGTTCTGGGTTTCTGTCTTCCCCCCCCCACTTCCCATGCTTTCCCATATCTTCCTGGGAGTGGGCGATGCATTGTGTCTGTGTGTGTTTCCTTCCCTCCTGAGAGAAGCCCTCCCCCCTGCCCCCTGCCCCCCTCTGCGCGAGGCCGCTCCACGGAGCGACGGCGGCGTCGCGACGGAGCCTTCTTCGACCAGTCGGCGGCGAGCCTGGGGGTGGGGGTGAGAGGCAGCGGGCCGTCTCAGGAGGCTCGGAAGCCCTCCGACCTTCGGAGAAATGTTCGAAGCCTTCCCCGAGGACAGAGAACACTTATATCAGAAGGCCGGAGGGCTTCCGAAAAACCCCGCCGCCATCTGAGAAGGCCTCCGCCTTAGCACTTCCCCCCTCGCTCGCCACCGAACCAGCGCCAGCGGTCGCATCGCGAACACCTCTGACCAAACCTGGCGCCGCGGCCGCTCCCGGGGCCCCCACGGGCGCTCCTCAGGGAGCCACAGCCAATCATTCCACTGAGGGGGGTTGGCCTCAAGAGGCTCCCAGGCGCTGCGCGCGCCGGGGCGCGCCGTCCAGCGCCCCCCCTCCCCCCCCCAGCAGCAAAGAGAGAGAGAGAGATCCGCCGCCCGGCAGACAAAAGCGCCGACTCGCCATCGCTCGGACGTCCATTCCGTGCGCTTTGTTCGGTCTCGTGCGTGGTGTTTTCGCCAAGTGGTCAAGGATGCTCCTCGATGCTCCTCGCCGAAGGAAGAATGCACACGTCCGAGCGATGCCAGGCCGAGGGCCACTCCAGCGAAGGGCCACTCCGAGAAAGGTGCCGCCGGACCTTGACGAAGGGGTCCTCGCCGGCAGAGGCGCCGTACTGCAGGAGCGCGGCGATGCGGGAGCCGAGCTGCGAGAGCGCCTCGGAGCGCTCCTTCTTCGCCAGCCGGCGCACGAACTGCACGAGCTCCGTGCCCTGCAGGTCCGCCCGCGTGCGCAGCCTCGACGCGGCGCGGGACTCCTGCAGGAACGCGTACGTCTGGTCCACGGCGCCCGAGCTCGTCTCCGCCAGGACCCTCTTCGCCTCGGCCAGCGTCTTGAGCTCCGAGGCGCGGCTCGCAACCGAGGCGTCGTGGTCGGACGCCAGCCGCATGCAGCCCGCCTGCACGCTCGACAGCGACGCTTGCGTGTCGGAGAGCAGCGCGGCGGTGGTCTTCAGCTCGCCGGAGGCGGTGGCCTTCCCCTCTTCGGTCTCGGACTTGAACGCCTTCTCCTCGTTCATCTCCTTCGTGTCGTACGCGGCCTGGTCCTCGAGGCTCTGCTTGAGGAGCGCGTAGTTCTGCCTGGCGTTGGACTCCGCCTTGCGAAGGTCGGCGAGCTGCTCCTCGGCCTTGGCCTTCAGGTTCTCGAGCACGTCCAGGATGCCCGTGCTGTGCGACTTGTAGGCCGCCGGGTCGGGCGCCCCGGCGTCCTCGGCGTCGTCCGCGGACTGCTGCTGGCCCTGCACGAAGGCCACGAGGGTCTTCTTGTCCGCCGCGTCGAGGCCGCCCGCGTCCACCACGGCGGAGAGGCCGGCGATGAGGCCCTCGACGCTGGAGGTGTCCATCTGCACGAAGGCGGCGGGGTTCTTGCTCATCTCTTTCTCGATGACCCCGATGGCTCGGGTCAGCGCGCTCAGAGCCTCCAGCAGCTCCGCTTCCGCCGATGAGAAATCGGCGGCCTCCCTCTCGCGGACCAGGGCGGAGTCCTTCAGCTCGCTCTCGGCCTGCGCCACCTTGCCAGCCAGATCCTCGATCTTGCCCTCCGAGGCTTCGATGTCGGCGGCGGCCTTCGCAATGGCCGCCTCCAGGGCCTCTTTCTCGGCGCTGGCGGTTTTGATGTCGTACTGCTGCGTCTTCGTGGTGTCGTCGCACCACTCCACGTACTCGGTGAACGCCTTGTCCTCAGCCTCGCCGTCTGCCGTCACCTTCCGAGGGTGGACAATGCTCGGCTACGCGCAGAAAGTGGCCCTCGGCACGAATGATCTTCGGTGCGCGGCCCAAGGGGGGGCCCTTTGGGACCCTTTCGGAGGCCACTGCTAGCGTATTGAATTCGGCCATCGGGGGAGCCCTTGGGCCCGCACCACAAGTCAATCCAGCGAAAACCATCGAAAAGTCACTCTTGCGTGTAGACGGAAAAATCTCTCTATAGAAAAAGAGACAACGCCATAAACATGAATTGTTGGCGCTCCGCGCGGATTTTTGGGATTTGCCCTGGACCACCCGGGGCGGCGCCGGAGGCGCCGCCGGGGGGAGCCCAGCGCGGATCCAAGCAATCCGCCCGGAGCGCCAAATTTCATGTATATGGCGTGTTCACGAGAACGTCGCCCATGCACCGTACCACGCCTGGACTCCGTTCAGCCCCCGCTCCAGAGCGGCACGGTGCACAATGTTTGGACTCCCAAGGGCCGATGAACCTGTGCACCATACTGTTTCTGGGTCGCAGATCGACAACGCCTCGGGAGACGCCAACGCGGTGCGATGCATACGTGTCCTCCGCGGAGTTTTCAGTCTTCGAACTGAGCGGGCACCCTCTGGTGAGAACCACCCTGGGGCTGGGCGGTTTCTCCCCGGGGGCAGCAGGCGACACGAGGAGGGAAGGGCGAGGAGGGGGAGGAGGACGGACCCAGAAGGTAGGCGAGGAGGGCGAGGAGGGCGAGGAGGGCGAGGAGGGGGAGGGGAGGGCGAGGAGGGCGAGGAGGGGGAGGAGGGAAGGGCGAGGAGGGGGAGGAGGGCGCGCCAAGTTAGGGTGACGGGACGAGAAGAGCGATGGAAAAGAAGAGATGCACAGCCCTCGATCGAAAGAGGAGCTGACGACGAGGGCTTGCGACCCAGGAAGTCCCTCATCGCGGCCAGCACCTGGCCGAGGGCACACGAATCAGAGTATGATTCATGGACGAGGAAGGGCCTAGCCCGGTCTGAGCCACACCGCCGCCTCATCACAAAACCTGAGAGGGGGCAGGGGTGGCAATGTGCATTCTGGGCACCCGTGGGTGCAAATTCTTGCCAAATGTGCGGTCTCTCTTAGAACGGCGAGAGGGGGTCCTCTCGAGCTGCTCGGGCCGACAGGCCTCAAACAACTGGGATCGCCCCCCCCCACAGCACGAGCCACACCGACGGCTTGCGACAGGGAAGCCAGGAACAGACAGCTCGTGACCCTGCGATCGCGAGATCGGGACGCAGGGTCCGAGGGCTCCGGGCCCTCCGAACAAAGAGCGACCCGCCTGGCCCTCGGAGCCTCAGGACCCCGAGGCCACGCGAACGCTCCGCGGGGGACTCGGCATCCGGAGACGGCTCACGGGCACGAGCGAGATCGGCAGCGACCTCGTCGGGCGACGGGCGAGGCTCCACATCGGAGCGGGGACCCTGGGTCGGACCGAGCGCGCGGGCGGGGGCTCCCTCCCCACCCCCGCCCTCCCGAGGGCGCAGGCTCGGCCTCCTGCCGTCCGACACACACACACAGGATTTGTTTTGCCGAGCAGAGATTCGGCCGCAGAAATCAGCGCAACACATCGCGCGCCTTCCAACTTGTGAGCGCGCCGAGACTTTTCAAACGCATTTGACAAGACAGCCGTCTGTGCCAGAAGATGGAGAGACCGAGAAGCACAGGAAGGGGAAGGCGGAGGCGCATCTGACAGGAGGAAGGTCTACGGAGCAGCGGTGCAAGGGAACAACGGACTCTGGCTCCTCACGGGGTCGGGTCCGAACCAAGCTCCCCCACCCGCCACCACCCCTCCTCCGACGACGGCGGCACGCAGGCAGGCCGGGGTGCACGGTTTCCCCCGAGGCCGTAGGCGACCCGAGGAGGAGGAGGAGGAGGAGGAGGAGGAGGAGGAGGAGGAGGAGGTGGAGGAGGGGGAGGGGGAGGAGGAGATGGAGGAGATGGAGAAGGAGGAGGGGGAGGAGTTGGAGAAGCAGGAGGGGGAGGAGGAGGAGG
>CAUYUJ010009661.1:0-32915 GCA_963575745.1 Prorocentrum cordatum
ATTCCAGATTTTGCGGGTGCAAGAATTACGTTGACTCGCGGTGGTGAAATCCCAAGAATGGCGTTCTGGCACGATCCAGGATCGCCAAGACACAACAGTCAAATTGATCCGTGGCGTTGGAATCCCGAGAACAATGCTTTAGCATGCTTCCGGGTCTTCAAACGGTTCTTCCAACGAGGCAGACCCCTCAATTGAAATGAATCGCTGTAGAGGCCTATGAAGAGGGAGCTTGGATAAAGAGTAGATTCCGACATCGTTGATGGCTTTTAGGTTTGCACTAGTCTTCCTCCTCCTCCTCCTCCTCCACCGCCTCACCCTCATAATTATGTTGCTGCTCCCCCTCGAAATTTCAATCTCCCCATTCCTCTTCACTCATGAGCCGCCCATCGACCCGAAGCCACTTCTTGTACCATGCGAGGCAGGAGGCAGGAGCCCCTTCGGCACCATGGCAATCCCCCCTCCTGGGGGATGGGGGCAAAAGGGAGGGAGGGTAGGACAACACCAAATCCTATTCTTCCTCCTCCTCCTCCCTCCTCCTCCTCTTCCTCCTCCTGCTCCTCCTCCTCCTCCTCCTCCTCCTCCTCCTGCTCCTCCTCCTCATCATCAATCATCATCATCATCATCATCATCATCATCATCATCATCATCATCATCATCATCATCATCATCATCATCATCATCATCATCATCATCGATCATCGATCATCGATCATCAATCATCAATCATCAATCATCAATCATCATCAATCATCATCAGCATCATCATCATCTCATAATCTCATCGTCTCATCATCATCAGCATCTCATCATCTATCATCTCATCATCATCATCATCGTCATCGTCATCATCATCATCATCGTCATCGTCATCATCATCATCAGCATCATCATCGTCACCTTCTTCCTCATCCTCGTCATCATCATCATCATCATCATCATCATCATCATCATCATCATCATCATCCTCCCGGTCATCATCATAATCAGAATCATCGTCGTCATTATCAACATTAGCATACTCATCCTCATCATCCCCATACTATTTCGCAATATCCACACCATCACCAGCATCGCCACCACGATCATCACCACCATCATAATCAGAGTCCCCATCCCTACCTTCGCTTTCATCATAGCCATCATTACCACCACATTCAGAATCATCACCAAAGTCAGCATCATCATCACCACCACCATCATCATCTGCATCAGCATCAGCATCAACAGCATCAGCAGTATCATCATCATCATCATCATCATCATCATCAGCATCATCGACAACAACATCAACATCAACATCACCCCCATCATTATTATCATCACCATCATCATCAACAGCATCGTCATAATCATCATCACCATCAGCATCATCATCGTCATCCTCATCCTCGTCATCATCAGCAGCATCATCAGCAGCATCAGCATCAGCATCAGCATCAGCATCAGCATCAGCATCAGCATCAGCAGCATCATCAGCAGCATCATCATCGTCATCATCATATACGTATTCGTCATCATATTCATCACATTATCGCTCATTGCCCCCATTGCCCTCCTTGTAGTCCGTCTGCAAGGAACAGGGAGGAGGGGCTCACTGCGGGGAAAGGCGACTATAAGGTTAGATATGATATGGGAGAGGCATGGGAACGAGGCACGAGATAAAGAGGGAATGCACCAAGAAATGCAACAGGTATGCATGCAAACGGTATACATACACACTGATACACGCACACGCATACATACAATACAGGGCGAGAGCCCGTTACAGTGATCTGGTCAGCAGCTACCAGCTGAGAATACACAACAAAAAATGAGCATATATAAGGGAGCCGTATTTCCGTGTCGTTACAGGGCCCTGGGAACACTCCGCCACTCCAGTTTTGGGGGGAGCCCGTTAGTCATGTGGTGTTGGACTTCCTACCGTTGGCCTACCTCGCACCGTGTAGAATCTTATGGGGCAGCAATGATCGAGGGGGGAAATAGAAAGGGGTAGCCATCTCTGCCGTATAGGACCTGGGAAGCCGTACAAAGCCTCATCGCCCTATAAACCCTCCACGAAAAGCGCGGTCTCGAAGCTCTCCAAGCCCGTCAGGCCCCCTTAGTCACACAAGGCCCCTTAGCCTTAAAAGCCCGACATTGAGTTTAAAGCACATCAGCGCAGTAAGCCCTCTGAGCCTCACAAGCGCTCTGGGCTCTACGATACATGCAAGCCCCAGAAGCCGCATAGGCCTTTTGAGCCCAACAAAAGCACGGCAAGCCTTCTATGCCCACCCATCCCTGTGAAACCTATCAGCCCCATCAGCCACGCCAAGCCCCATGAGCCCTCTGAGTTCTGCAAGCCCTCTACGCCATCGAAGCTCCCGAAGCCCTCTACGTCCCCGAACCCCCGAGAGCCATGCACACCCAGAAACGTGAGCCCTGCGAACCCGATCGGCCCTAGAAGCCCGATTCGCCCTCTAAGCCCTCTGAGCGCTAGTAGCACTCAGGCGCCAAACGACACAGCGCCCCCATGCGCCCCACAACACCCTGCGAGCCCACAAAGCTCACTGCTCCCGCGCCACCACGAGCGGCCCTGCACCGCCCTGCGCCGCCACCAACAGCGACACGAATGGCCCCGCACCCGTCAAGATTCAGCCAAGTTCCAGCGCCCGCAGGGGCGGTGAGGAGTGTGGGCAGGGGCTGGGAACGACGACGACGACGACGACAATCGGCACCGCTGCCGCCACTGCCCGGGTTTTGCTCGCGCTTCGCCCCCGCAGCGCCGGACATATCTGAGCAGATACGGTCGCGCAGCAGGCGCAGGAAACACCACCCGTCGAGCGGCGGGCGCCTGGCGATCCACACCCGAGGAACAATCCGGAATAGAAACCATTCCCGGGGGACCCCATACCTGCTGGAGATATTCTGCGCGCCGGGCCTCTGGAGGCCCGTCTTGGGGCACGGGCCCGGGGCCGACTGCGTACGAGGAGCACCGATGCAAAGCCCGTCCCGGGGGAAAGGTCGAGAGGTCCGCGGGCATCGGGCCGTCGAGTGTCTGGGGCTGGCCACAGACCAGGCCGAGCCTCGTGCACTCGTGCACACGCCCTGTCCGCCTGGCCCGTCTTCGCAGGGGCCGAAGGCTGCAATCAACCCTTTCCCCGGCTCGCCGCCCCCTCGGCGCCAAACGCTGGAGGGGCACCGCCCGGCGCCTCGTGTTCGCCCGCCAGCGCGCTGGCTCCCCGCGCGCCGCGAGCGGCGCCCGCGCTGCCTGCAGCGCTACGGGCGGTGCCCTACGGCTGGCAGCGACGGCCGGACGGGAGGGGCGCCAAGCGCGCAGACCCGCCCTCGGGGCGCTGCAGCGGCGGGCGCCCGAGGAGCGGAGGGGGCCCGCCGCCACCAGGCTGCAGCGCGGGCCCCGCGAGGAGCTCCCGAGGGGCCCCGCTGGGATCGGAGACGTCGTCGCGATGCCCCGGCGTCTCCGGGCCAGAGCAGCGAGCGAGTCCCAGCTGCCAGCGGCGGCGCAGCGCTGCCCGGCAGGCGGCGTCGGCACAGGGGGGGGGACTGGTCGCCGCAGAGGTGATTCAGAGCATGCACGGCGGCGCTGGCGCGGCCCAGCGCGCGCGCGAGAGCATGGCCGGCCCTGACTCGCCGCCGAATCCCTGATGCGCCAGGCGCCGCGCCGGCAGCGGCCAGCAACGCCGCGCACGGTCGTGCGCGCCGAAGGCACTTTGGAAGTGCCTTCGGGGCGGCGCAGGGGGCGACAAAAATATCGGTGTTTGCGTGCCAGGGCATTTTCTTTTGCGGAGTTGGGCGCTTGGCACGGACGGCCGAACGACCCCTGCAGCGGCACACCTGCTGTCGCCGCCGCAAAAACTGCCCCTTCAACGCTGGCGCCGCGCAACAAAGGCGGCGCCGAACAGCACACGCACACCCACACCACACCCACAGGGGGGGAGGGGGGGGAAGACATTGGATCACCCCACACACACCCACAGCAACACACCACACCCGCACCACATCCGCAGGGGGAGTGGGCGAGCCCCATCCCGCGTCGGGCGGGGGGGGGTGGGCCGATGGCTCAGCAAGTTGGAAGCATTGGAGGGGGGGGGGGCAAACCCTCGACCATACATATACATATATTATTATTATTATTATTATTATTATTATTATTATTATTATTATTATTATTATTATTATTATTATTATTATTATTATTATAATAAAAAACACATACGACATATATATATGTGTGTGTTTGCGCACATATACACTAACATAGCAATTTGTGTATGCGAGGGGAAGGGAAAGAAGTGCAGAGGGGATATATGCGTGCTATGCCATCTGGAAACGAAAAACCCACGTGCAAACAGGCATCCCCAAACAATCCCCTGGACAACCCGACAACCCCTCCAAGATGGAGACCCTAAGCGTCCCAGCTAAAACTGAGGCCAGAAATCGGGCAAGAACACAATTCCCAATCACGGATTTGGCTGGCGCTCGAGCAGGAGCACCATACCCAATTAGGGATGCGATGGGCGCTGTCGCGAGAGTACCGTTCCCAGTGAGGGAAGTGGCCAGCGCGCAGGTCACAGCACAAATCTCAGACAGGGATGTGGCCAACGCTCGGGCGAGAGCAGCATTGCCCATCACGGATATGGCCGGGGCTCGAGAGGCAGTACCATACCCAAGCAGGGATGCGGTCGGCACTAATGCGAGAGTACCGTTCCGACTGAGAAATGTGGCCAGCGCGCAGGCGACAGCACCAGTCCCAGACAGGGATGTGGCCAGAGATCGGGCGAGAGCAACCAGCTCTGGGTGCCGAAGATGTCTCAGGCGAAGCGGGCCAGAACACCTCCCGAACCGCACACAGAGCACGTCCGTCGAGCAACCCCGTGGACAACCCCGCGGGGATCTGGACCCCCCACCCCCACTCCCCACAACCACACACACACAGGCTCCCCGGGATTTTCCATTGGATCTAGCACGGGGACAGAAAAGGGCGGAGTGAAACAAGAAAATGAAAAGAGCGCGGTCCAAAAGGGAACCGAGCAAAAAATACGAGGGCCGAAAGATAATGAATTCTCTGACACGTAAAGAAGAGGCCTCCCGATGACGGAAGACTTGGGGGGGGGGGAGGGGAGGGATTAAGGGGGAGGGGGCAAGGAATGGAAGGCGGATGGGATGGGGCGAGGGAGGGGCATCCCACTTCGCGGAGAGGTGGGGGGGCCGACCAACATCTGCGCGAAGGCGTAGGCGTCAAAGTCGAATGCCCCGACCTTCAACAGCATCTCCTTGCAATCGCTCGCCCCCAAAAAACCTGCCCCAGCCGTTGCCGCTCCTTTTGGACGCACAGCTTGTGCTCCACGCTACTCTTGCTGCTGCTGGTCCCTCCTCCATTAAAACAAAAAAACGCTGCCTTCTGGTCCTTCCTCCTCCCTGTCCCTCTTCCCCCCAATGGCATCCCCGCCTTTTCTCCACACCCTCTTCGAAAAGAGGAAAGGAGGAAGAGGAGGAAGAGAAGGAAGAGGAGGAAGAGGACGAGGAGGAGGACCAGCGTAAACCCAAGAGTCGTCAGCGATGTTGGAGTAAACCCTCCCTCCAAACTCCCTCTTCATACTATGAAGAGGGACCTATGACATAGGTCCCTACAACGGTTCATCTCCATTGAGGGAACTGCCTCGTTGGAAGACCATCGTTTAAAGACCCTGCAGCATGCCAAAACATGATTTCTCGGGATTCCAACGTCACAGATCAAGCTGATTGTTGCATTTTGACGATCCTGAATCGTGGCAGAGCGCCATTCCTGGGACTTCAACGCAAAGAATCAACGTAACTCTTGCACTCACATAATTCTGAATCCTTCCAAAACGCTATTTCTGGTACGCTGATGATGGGAATCCGTGAAAGTCTTGCGAATATTGTAATCGAATGTCCACGGCGCTAAAGCGAGAACCACATTTTGACAACCACCCGCCGTCAATCCGTAAAACTCTTGCATGTCTTAAAAACGAATGCTCGCCGCGCCAAAGCGAGAACCACATTTTGAAAACCACCCGCCCTCAATCCGCAAACCTCTTGCAAATGTTTGAAAAATGAATGTGCGCCGCGCAAAGGCGAGAGCCAAGTTTTGAAAACGACCCGCCCCCAATCCATGAACTTCTTGCAATTTTTGTTTAACGAGTGTGCGCCACGCTGAGGCGAGAACTACAGTTTGAAAACCACCCGCCTTCCATGTGTGAAACTGTTGCCAATTTAAAATTTCAGAGTCATGAGTGGTGAGGAAGTCTCAGGCGAACGCCAAGCCAACCCTAAAAACTGGCCTCGGGGTGCGACAGGGAGAAGTCATCTAAAAGGGAAACGAATGGAGGAGGAGGAGGAGGAGGAGGAGGAGGAGGAGGAGCAGGAGGAACAGGAGGAGGAGCAGGAGGAACAGGGGGAGCATGAGGAACCAGAGAAGCAAGAGGAGCAGGAGCAGGCGAGGAAAAGGAAGAGAAGAAGGAGGAAACTCGCAAATCGAGGTTTCAGCACAGCGGCACTGGAGGCGAAATCCTGTCAGTGCCCGTGGCCCCCGACATGGACAGAACGACATGCGTGCAGCTGGGCGGCAAAAAAACAAGCTGCTATGAATCCGCAGCTTCATTGTTCCCAAAATCTCCTGTGACCGGCCCAAATTCTTAGGACGGATTTTCGACCTGCCTTAGGCCGCCGATCTTTCAGGACGGATTTTCTGGCCCCGCCTCCCCTGGTCACGTCACAGTTCGCGCCGGCGCCGTGTGGGAACCAGCGCTCCTTGCGCACTCCCAGCGGGCGCCAGCAGGAATCGTGACGCGAGCAGCCCCGTACCCCCCCTCTCGCACCCCCCCTTGTCGCGCCCGTGATCGCCAGAGCAGAAGGAAAACGGTTGCTCTGCCCACGCACCTAGAGGCCTCGTAGATGGGGTCGGAGTCGACGGGGTCAGAAGATCGCGCCACATCACCCACGCATCGGCGACACATCGCCGATGCATCGGCGATGCACCAGCAACGTCGGCGATGTACTGGCGACGTCGGGGTGGAGAAACTCAGGCTCCACATCGAGCCGCATCGCCGATGCATCGGCGATGCGGCGCGATCCTCCGACCCCGTCTACTCGGACCCCGCCTGGGAGGCCCAGAGCTATCCCTGGAGGATTAAAAAGTAGGTTGCTGCGCCCACGTGCGCATAACTAGGTCGGGCATGCCCTCCTACAGCCAGACGTGTGGAGAAAAATTAGCCAGGCCATTGCTCCTCCTCCTCCTCCTCCTCCTCCTCCTCCTCCTCCTCCTCCTCCTCCTCCTTCTCGACTCTTTTGAATCTTCCTCCTGTAGAAAGGGGCGTGCCCAACTGAAACGTACCCCCTCGCAGCCTGGACGCGCCACAGGCGGCACGCGGGAGACACCGCGAGGCCCGCGGCGCGCGGGGCGAGCCGCTCGCGCGCCCCTGGCACACTTGGGAGGCCCGAGCGGCCGGCGACGAGTGGCGCGATCGCGTGGCATTTTCCTCGGCCTGGGTTTTTTCCCCCGCTTTGGGCATAATCCCTCGGTTTGGGTTCGTCCCTCGGCTTGTTTTTTTCCATCGGTTTGGGTTTCTTCATCGGTTTGGGTGTTGTTCCTCTCTTTCGTTTCCCCCCCCCCGGTCTGGATTATTCCTCGGGCTGGGCTTTTTTCATCGGCTGGAATGCTTCCTCGTTTTTTCTCGGTTTGAATATTCCCTTGGCTTAAATATGTTCATCTGTATTGTATTATTGTTTTTTGTCATGGATTTGTTTTTGATCACGGCTTGTTTGCGTTCCTTGGTTTAGGCTGTCGCCTGGGCTTGGGAATATTCCTCTGTTTGTCTGTGTGCGTGCGTACGTGCATGCGTGCGTGCGTGCGTGCGTGCGCGCGTGCGTGAGCGCGTGCGCGTGCGCGTGCGCGTGCGCGTGCGCGTGCGCGTGCGCGTGACCGTGCGCGTGCGCGTGTGCGCGTGTGCGCGTGTGCGCGTGTGCGCGTGTGCGCGTGTGCGCGTGTGCTAATGTGCGCGTGTGCGCGTGTGCGCATGGCGCGTGTGCGCGTGTGCTAATGTGCTAATGTGCGCGTGTGCGCGTGCGCGTGTGCGCGTGTGCGCGTGTGCGCGTGTGCGCGTGTGCGCGTGTGCGCGTGTGCGCATGGCGCGTGTGCGCGTGTGCGCGTCTGCGCGTGTGCGCGTGTGCGCGTGCGCGCGTGCGCGCGTGTGCGCGTGTGCGCGTGTGGGTGTGTGGGTGTGTGGGTGTGTGGGTGTTTGGGTGTGGGTGTGTGGGTGTGTGGGTGTGCGTGTGTGGGTGTGTGCGTGTGGCCCGCGGCAGCAGAAAGCCTGTCCCCGAGGAGCAGGCGGGGGGAGGGGCGAAAGCGGAAGGAACGAACGAACCACCAGTGCGGACAAGCGTCCAGGCCTGAGATCAGGCATGGGTGGGGATCATGGCCCTTTGGAAGATACAAGCACGCATCGTGACAGAGAAGCAAGCGAACATGTAGCACAGGAGGGGATCGAAGTCCCAGCTTTGGATGCCAACGAAGTGCTGTTGTGCGTCGTGTGCTGGCATGGCGGATGAAACAAGAGACGGGACGGGAAAAGGCGCATGAAGACGCCCTGCTGTTAGAGGACGCCAACCGTGTAATCCATACCAGCTCTACACACGCTGCAGCGCGTGGTGGCGCGCGCGGAAATGCACGTCGAACTGGCCTGGTACGTGGCTGGCGTCGGCCACTGCCAGCCGCCCGAGGCGGGCAGGCCCCCGCTGGCCAGATCAGGGCGGCTTGGGATGCCCGCGGAAGGCCGCCCGCCCGCACGGGAAGTGGATACACCTGGGGGCAACAATAGCAAGGACTTCTTGATTGGCGGCGCACTGCATCCAAGTTGCGTCCGTGGCCACGGCAGGGCTGCGGCGGAGGGAATTGGGCACAAAGGCGGCGATGAAGGCCGGGAGGGAACAATATCGATGACACGCCGCCGCGGAGATTACATTAGGGTGTCGCTGTTGAGAAACTGCTGGGCCGTTGGTCAAAAACAAACTGGAAAAACAAAAGAGTAACGCGCTGATGGGCCCCCAAGGGTGGCGTTTCACTCACACTCGCCCTAAAGGCCTAAAGGCCCTGCCGCGGCCTTGGAGGCCCCGCCGCGGCATTTCCCCCCGAACGGCGCGCCCTGGAGGCGCCGCCGAAGGCGCGCGGCCACCCAAAAACCCAACGCGCCCCCTCTGCGCCACCCCCGCGGAGGCCCGGCACCCTGCCGCGACGGGCAGGGCCAGCCCCGGCGCGTCCTCCGACGGCACCGCTACAGGTCTCGGCCACAGGCACCCGCTGGGTCGCCACCGATACTCAACCCTTGTAGCAAGGATGCGCGATGAAGGACGCAGGGGCCTTGGACGCCCATTTCGAAGTTTCACCGAGCGGGGCGCGACCAACGAAAGCGGCCAAGGATGGAGCGAGGAGGCAAGGATGCAAGGGTACCTTTGGGAAGGCTGCCCCTCCTTACTATTGGAGGCCTGGAAATTGGCACCAACACCAGCCCAGGGGGTTGCCTCCGCAGGGGGAAGATGATCCTAGATTTCGGCGTCGGTGGCAAGATTTCGGTCACCTTGAAGCCTGCAGTATTACCACCACCACCGAGATCGGGATCGTCTTCCCTCGGTGGAGGCACACCGCCGACCTTGGTGTTGGTGTCAACCTCTAGGCCTGCGATACGACGCGGGTTGACTTTACCTCCGTCGCAACGCAGCGGAGCACAGCCTCGAAACCCTGGCGCGCCTCCTCGCCGAGGTCGGCTCCATGCCCGCTCGGCCCGTCTCGGCGACGGCCCGCTCCGCAGGGGGCGGCCCGGCCGCGCACCCGCGTGGCGCCGCCCCGGGCCTCGCCACCACGCCCCGCGAGGCGCAGCACGCGGTCGCTCGGGCGGGTGACAACGGGGGAACCCATGTGAAAATCCAGAGCTCAATCCATGCCGCGGGCCCCCGTGCAGGTGCCCTCTTTTGAGTTTGAGACCGCGCGGCGGGGATGCGAGACCAACCTGCGCCCAAGTGGGAGGGGGGAAGTAAAGAGCCCTTAGAGGCGCCCTCTGGGGCCCCTTTGGGGCACCAGCTGGCCCCAAAAGGGCCCCCACAGGGCCCACTTGGGGCCCTCTCCTTCCCCCTCCCCCCCCCCGTGTGGGTGGTCACCCCCCAGTGCCACACGCCCGAGTCGTCTGGCAGCCTGCGCGCCGACCCCTGGAGAAGGGCCGCCCTCCGGCCCAGACCGCGGCGCACGAAGCGCGACCAGGTCACGCTCGGCGTGGCCGCGCCTCGGGTTCGGTGCGGCCCCGCGGCGCGCGTGCGGGGCGCGGTCCGAAGCCCCGCCCCGCGGTTGCCCAGCCCGTTCTGGCAGGAGGCACGGAGGGTGAACGCCTGGGGGCAAACGCTTGCCTCGAGCACATGAAGCGCTGACAAGCGGTAGACATCCTCGAGAAGATCGCTGCGCGTCGCCGGCATCGCGCAGGTGCTGCCACCTGTCTCCACTGGCTTCGGAGGTCGTGGCGACGCCTGTGAGCCATGAGCTCTGCGATTATGAGTGCACCGACTGTAATCGAGACGAGTTCCCCGCAGAACGAAAATTCTCACCCTCTGGCCAAGCATCCTGAGGGTATTCAGCGCCTCCTTGCCACATCGGACAACCAGTGCGGTTCCGTGCGGAGGCCAAAAACCTCGAGCAGACGTTTGAACCGTACGACCGTACGATACCAACCTCTCCCCTCAGAGCAACTTGCCATAGGTTCGGAAATTGGTCAGGACATTTGCGGTGTTTCCCCAAGGCTTCAACCACGGATTAGCGGCGGGAGCGGTTTACCTTGAGATTGGAGCTGTTTCGGCCCGTCCCGAGATCTCCCAATGATCGCCACCTGCTGCGCTGCGCTGTCGCTCGGACTTATCTCGAACACAGGCGTCGGTCAACAACTGGCAGATCGAAAGATGCCGCTCCACATTAAACTCCTTGCTTCTCCTCCCCATCACAAAAGCACGGCCGTGCATATGAATTCGCCGGCCCAACGGGCCAGAGGCGTGCTAAGATCTCCGGTAACGTGTTAACAATATTTCTAGTTCGCGCGCGCGGAGCGGCCCCTGGGGGCCCCCGGACGAAAAGTACCCCGGCAAGGTCCCGAGAGAAGCCCGGGAGAAGCCACCAGACCACTCCAGGGGAGGGTATTTTTCGACACCCCTCACGAGGATCGTGGCCTCCGAGGGGGGAGCCGCAATCGACTACCCCCAAGAGCCCCCCAAGAGGCCCTGGGGGCCTCCAAAACGCCGCCAAGGAGCCCCAAGAGACTCCCAAGAGGTCCCCAAGAGGCCCCCAAGAGGCCCTAAAGAGGGCTCCAGGGCCGGCGGCATGAGCGAAGCGATTAAATAAAACGACCGAGCTGGTCGTGCAGCTGTTGCGTGGGCTTACAGACGCCCCACTCCCTTCCCGGAATTTACACGTAGGTATGAGGAACCACTCTAAAAAACGCCCCCGTTCAGGGATGACGGTGCATCAATACTTTCTCATACTGCTCCGTCATTTCTGGACGGCTGATTATCTTTCCATGTACTCATGGTAGTCTCAGAGTCTGCTGGATAACAGGCACCCAGAAATCGTAAAACAAGTTTAGCCATGCCTGTTCAGTTACAATGCTTGCCGTTGAAAGGCACATGTTCAGTTTGTTTCTCCGCCGTGTACCCGAAGGGTCGGAATTGCTCCTCATTCTCCTCCTCCTCCTCTTCAGTGTCCTCCTTTTTCTCATCATCATCATCGGCCCTCATCGTCATCCTCCGAATCATCATCGTGATGGCAATAATGTAGGTCATCAATCAAACAACCTCTACATCGTCGAACCCCCTCGTCATCCGAACTGCCCATGGTAGCAATGCTTACCCTCAGCATCATCACCAGCAGCACACTCGTCTAGGCGGCGCGTCCAGGGGGGAAATGAGAAAGGGCGGGCCTTCTCAGAAGGCTCGGAAGTTCCCGGCCTTCTGAGAAGTTTTCTAGAGCCTTCCCGAAGACACAGGAAATTTCTCAAAAGGCGCGAGGGCTTCTGAGAAGTCCCGCCGCCTTCTGGGAAGGCCCCGCCGATGGTCATCAGAACCCCTCCCTCCCCTCCACGTCATCATCCATGCGTCCGCAAGGGCTCCCAACTTCGGGCTTCGCGCTGCGCGAAGCGCGAAGTGCGAATCACTTCGCGCTCTCGCGCCGCCTCCCGGGGGAGAAGATGGGGGATGAGGAGGAGTCGGAGCCGAAGCGCGAAGCGCGAAGCGCGAAGAACTTCGCGCCCTCGAGGGCGCCCTTGCGTCCGCCTCTTTGCGGGCCTGGGCGCCCGCACTGCGCCGGGGCCCGCGGGGCGGGTCCTGCACCTCTGGGTCGCTCAGGTGCTGCGAGATGTCCGACTGCGGCGCCGCGCGCGGGCGCCGCCGGGCACCGCCTCCCTTCGCAGACACCCGCTGCGCGCGCCAGCGCAGCGCAGCGCACGCACGAACACACACACACACACACACACACACACACACACACACACACACACACACACAACACACACACAGTCACACAACACACGACACACACACACAACACACGACACACACGACACACAACACACAACATACACAACGCACGCACGCACGCACGCACGCACGCACGCACGCACGCACGCACGCACGCACGCACGCACGCACGCACGCCGGAGGACCCACGGCGCTGGAGGGACCAGCAGGCCCAGAGGCAGAGGCCGGGAGGAGCGAGGGCAGCCCATGACCAGCCTGGAGCAGATCCCTATCCCTATGCTGGGCACCTCCTCATCACGATGCCAGTCTTAGGGATTCCCTCATCTTTTGAGGGCGAACCCCTGAGATTGTCCTCGCCTTTTGGCGTGTCGATCTTAGGGATGGGGACACGTTCGAGTCTTGGGGATTCCCTCATCTTTTGAGGGCGAATCCCTGAGATTGTCCTCGCCTTTTGGCGTGTCGATCTTAGGGATAGGGACACGTTCGAGTCTCAGGGATTCCCTCATCTTTTGAGGGCGAATCCCTGAGATTGTCCTCGCCTTTTGGCGTGTCGATCTTAGGGATAGGGACACGTTCGAGTCTTGGGGATTCCCTCATCTTTTGAGGGCGAATCCCTGAGATTGCCCTCGCCTTTTGGCGCGTCGATCTCAGGGATAGGGACACGTTCGAGTCTCAGGGATTCCCTCATCTCTTGAGGGCGACTCCCTGAGATTGTCCTCGCCTTTTGGCGTGTCGATCTTAGGGATAGGGACACGTTCGAGCCCAGAGCAGCCCAGAGGAGGGCGAGGCCCGGTCGGCAGACCGGGATCGGCGGGCGCAGGCCGGGGAGCAGAGGGCGGCAGGCGCCCAGAGAGGCCGGAGGGGCCCCGGGGAGGCGCGGGCGCCAAGAGGGCGGCACCATCCGATAGAGGCCTCCTAGATTGACTGCCTACCAGACCACCCCAACCCAACCCGAAGGCCCGAATTTCGGGTTGAGGGGGGTAAGGGTTCCACGTGTGTTTTTTCGATGTTTCCCGACCCCCCCCACTGGAAATCGAGGGTAAATCTGAGCCTTCGGGTTGGGTTGGGGTGGTTTGGTGGGTGGTGATAGATGGGGTCCGAGTAGATGGGGTCGAAGGATCGCGCCGCGTCACCAATACATCAGTGATGCATCGCCGATGCATCGGCCATGCACTGGCGGCGCCGGCGATACATCCGCGGCGTCGGCGTGGAGAGACACGGACTCCACATCGAGGCGCCTCGTTGATGCATCGGCGATGCGGCGCGATCCTCCGACCCCATCTGCTCGGACCCCATGTGGGAAGCCTAGAATCCGAGGGGAGCGGCGGGCCGCGAGGACGGCGCGGCATCGACGCCGGCGGGCGCCGGGCGGATCGTGCGGAGGCCGCGTCAGCGCGGCGACGGGCCCATGCCGCACGGCAAGACCGGGGCGGGCAGGGCGAGAGCGCGAGAGAGTGCAGCGGGCGAGGCCAGCCAGGGCGCCGTCGCGGAGCGACACCGCAGGCCAGGAACGGGCGGAGCCACGCAAGAGACAGCGGCGACCATGCGCGGGGCGAACCCAAGAGGGCGGCGCCACGGGGCCACACACACACACACTTTGTGGGCCCCGCGGCCACGCGCGCAACGGCGTGGCAGAGCAAAAGCAGGGCGAAGAGACGCGCGCAACTGGCCCAGATCACGCGGCGTGGCGATACAGGATCCGCCCATGAGGGATCAACAACACCAGCAGCCCGCACACACAATTGCTCATCCGACACGCAGATGGGTTACATGCACTAGGAATGAAGCCTACCAGGGATGCTGCGTAGATCGTTTATATATTCGTGGGCACATGCAAAACAGAACTGACCAGCGAACATCGGACGTAGCCGACGGCTGGATTGCAGTTGCAGGCGGCGCCAGTGAGGAACACAACGCAAATCTGAGCAATATATTGGGGCGGATCGGTACACTCAACTTCAAGCGCACAAAACCTGCACTAACACTAACACCAACAGACACACACACACACGCACACACGCACACGCACACGCACACACACACACACATATACACACACGTATATACGTACGCACGCAGGCACGCAGGCACGTACACACATACACACACACACACGCAGACAAGCACACGCACACGCACACGCACACACACACACACACATACACACACAGACACATACGCACGCACGCACGCGTGCACGAACACACACGCACACACGCACACACACACATACACACATACACACACGCACGCACGCACGCACGCTCACGCACAAGCACACGCAAACGCACACGCACACGCAAACGCACACGCACACGCACTCGCACACGCACACGCACACGCACACGCACACGGCACACTCGCACGCACACGCACACGCACACCACACACACACACACACACACACACACACACACACACACACACACACGCGCACACGCGCATGCGCACGCACGCGCAACGCGCACGCGCACGCGCACGCGCGCACGCGCACGCGCACGCGCACGCACGCACGCAAACACACACACACACACACACTCACACGCACACGCACACGCACACGCACACGCACACGTACACGCACGCACGCACGCACACGGGCACGCAAACATACACACACACGCACACACACACACACTCGCACGCACACACGCACGCACGCACGGACGCACGCACGCACGCACGCGCACACGCATTCACACGCACACACACACACACACACACACACACACTCGCACGCACGCGCGCACGCACGCACACGCAGGCACACGCACACACACACACACACACACACACACACACACACACACACACACACACACACGCGCGCGCACTCACTTGTGGCGTCGCGGCCACGCGCGGCGCGCGCGGCAGTGCGGCGTAGCTAGGCCGGGTGAAGGGCAACGCGCGCGGGCCCGGCCGGCTCACGCAGCAGAGAGATGACATGTCCACCCATTGGGGACCGCGCGGCATCACTCGTCAGAGGGCAATCGCGACGGGACACGTGGGGGCGGGGCAAAATCGAAAGATTACACAGCTGCGGCAAGAACCAAGGCGAGTAACAGGCGGAAGGGGCAATGCTTGACCAGTTGCAGGCCGACGCTGGCAAGCGTGGTGCGCTCAGGCCAGATGGAGACACACGCGCACACATATACATGCACGTTTTTGCGTCAGCGGCCACGTGCCCGGCAACGCGGCGGTTACAACATGCGCGAACTGGAGGCACAGAGAGCCACGGGAAGGGTGGACCAGGAAACGCGGTGGCCGGCGAGAGCGGACGACGAACGCACGAAGGGGCCAGAAAACACACACACACACACACACACCTTTGCAATATGGCTCGAGCAGCACCTGGCTGGGAGCATAGACTAAAGCTCAACGCAGGGAAAACCCCCACTATAGCTGGCTGTCTTTAGGGCGGGATTTTGGAGCTCAACTGACTCACTCGGTTTTTGCATCATCGTCATCACCAGCGTCGTTATCATCGTCGTCATGATCATCATCATCGCCCGCGTCATCGCCATCATCATCATCATCTCCTCAGCATCGTCGTCATCAGAATATCCATCATCATATCCTCGTCATCGTCATCATCATGTGGTGATGATGATTAAACGATGACGTTGATGATGATGATGACGATGATGATGAAGCCGATGATTGCGATGATGATGGCGATGATGATGATGATGCTGACGATGATGAGGATGACGATAACCTTTTTTCGGGCTGCGCGGGCCGCGCGGAGTATTGTCGCAGTCTAATCGGGTTCGGATACTGATGCAGTCTAATTCGGAATCGGAAAGCACCTCAGCCTCCGTGGAAGCGGGCCACCGCATGTCGTCAAGCACCTCCGTGAGGTCGGGCAGCGCCACGGGGACCCGTGCCAGGTGATCGGCCACGACGTGGTTCACGACGGTGAAGAACTCGTTCGGGCCAGGCGTGGCGTCGATCCTGCGCGCCCTGCACCCCCGAAAGACGTCGGAGCGGATCATCGCGGCGATCTGCAGCCTGCGGTCTTCTACGCGCTGTTGCAGCTCGTGGTGGGTCGCGAAACAGTCCTGGCAGGCCGCGGAGGCGCGGCGGTGCACGTTGTGCTCGAGGGAGGACAGGGTGCCCATGTAGAAGGACCCAGGCTTTTGCTCGAGGGTGACGAGCCTTCCGCAGGAGGCTGTGCTCGAGGGTGACGCCCCATGTGCTCCCAGGACCCCTGGGATCCTCACTTGCACGGGGCGCGCCCCGAACACGGCCGCGTGCAACAGGGAGCATCCGCCATCTGTGTGCCAACCATCGTCCCGTGCGCCTGGTTGCATGAGCTGGATCGATGCGTGCGCGAACGCGTTGTCGGCGAAGTGCTCTGTCATGATGGGCTGTCCGCTCTGCTCGACGATGGCATCTGGCACGCCGTCGGCTATGACTGCCTCGCGCATTTTGTCTCCCAGCTGTTGCAGCCACGGGCGCATCTTCTTCCGCACCGCTCGCACGAAGGCGGCGAGGTGGGCCGAGGGGATGACCTTCAATTTCGTGCCCTTGTTGAGGCTGCGGCACTTCGGGAGGCTTTCGTCGTCCACGATGCCTGGGATTTCTGCTTTGAAGCCCTTTGCCGCCTCGTCGCCTCGGACGCATTTGGAGACGGTTGCCCCCGTGCCCAGGCGCTCCTTGGCCAAATTGTGCAACAGTTGTGCCAGCACGGGTCTCTCTGCAAGAAGCGGAGCACGTCTGGGTCCAGCACCGCCTCCGCTATCGCGCCCGTGCCGTTTTTTTTTTTCCCTGCGCCATGGAGATGCGCACGTCGAGCTGGGCGCCAGCCAGCTGCAGGAAGCGACGCGCCCTTAGACGGCTGATTGTCGCTCTGGCGCCAGGGTGCCACATCAGGCAGCTCTCGGCGGCCTTCAACAAGTCTGGGGGGCAGCCTGCAAGTTCGGCAACGGGCCAGCGCCCTCGGCCGTCGAGCGGCTTCGCTGTTTCAGCCTTTAGCCAATCCTCGCCCGACCGCATGAACCACTTCTTAAAGAAGGGCAAGTTGTCCAGCCACGGGGCGGGATCCTCGTAACCGTAGTCTCCGGACCCTGGCTCCTCGCCTGGGATCCCCAAGACCTCCCTGAAGGAATCCACGAAGTCTTTCGGGCGCGCCCATGGCTGCCCGATCGCGCCAAAAGGCTCTGGTTGGAACAACACCTGGCGCGTGTGCAACTCCGCGATCAGGCACCCGATGGACCAGATGTCAAGGTCCCCTGAGTAGCGCTGGTTCCCCAAGAAAACGCCTACCGCTCTGTAAGCGGGCGCGCGTGCTCCGAGGTCATCGCAGGTCGGGCTGTAGCGCAGTTTCTTCTTCAACCTGTCGTGG
Source organism: Prorocentrum cordatum (assembly GCA_963575745.1). NCBI lineage: Eukaryota > Dinophyceae > Prorocentrales > Prorocentraceae > Prorocentrum > Prorocentrum cordatum. The sequence goes on from CAUYUJ010009661.1 coordinate 17,867, forward strand.
GTATCCGCCATCTCCACACAGCCGAGGTCGCCGATCACCACCTGCGGATGGGGGCGGATGGAGGAGAGGGGAGCGACGGCGACTGAGCTCCCCCTGGAGGGAAGGGCGGGATAGAGGGCACGACGACGGCATCTCGGGGGAAGAGTGGAACCTTCCTTGTGAGAACTCGGTGTGGGACCTAACATGAAGGCTAGTGAGGTGCAACATGATAGGCTGAGCTCTGACCTCGTACATTAGGGCTCCGTCGGAGCTCTAACATGCTATGTTAGAGCTCCATGGGAGCTCTAACGCGCTATGTTAGAGCTCCATCGGAGCTCTCACATGCTATGTTAGAGCTCCCTGGGAGATCTAACATGCTAGGTTAGAGCTCCATAGGGGGCTCTAACATGGCATGCTATGCCATGTTAGAGCTCCCAGGGAGCTCTAACATGCTATGTTAGAGCTCCATTGGGGGCTCTCACATAGCAGGTTCGAGCTCCCTGGGAGCTCGAACATGGCAGGTTACAGCTCCCAAGTAGCTCGAGCATGACTCGAGCGTGGCATGTTAGAGCTCCCAGGGAGCTCTAACATAGCATGTTAGAGCTCCATGTGAGCCCTAACATGGTACCACGTGCCATCTATCTATCATCATCATCATCATCATCAGTCGTCGTCGTCAGCATCATCATCATCATCATCGCCATCGTCATCATCATCGTCGTCGTTCATCACCATCATCAGCATCGTCGCCATCATCATCAGCATCGTCATCATCATCATCACCATCATCATCGTCATCATCACCGTCATCATCGTAGTCAGCATCCCCCAATGGCCCATGGCCTCCTCCTGCTCACCCTTTTTCCTGCTATCCTGCCCTCCTGCTCCTCATCCTCCTCCTTCTCCTCCTCCTCACGCCCCCCCCTCCCCCCTCCCCCCACCCCCTCCCCCTGGACCTGGACGGGGCGCCCCACGGGTAGTTAGAGAGCCTGAGATGGCCCGAGGCGGCTCCAAGAGCGCCTCGGAGTGCCCAAGATGACCTCCGAGATGCTTCAAGATAGCCTAAGATGCCTCAAGATGGCCCCGACGATTCTCCGTGGGGCCCCGAGAACGCTCCAAGACGGCTCCAAGAGGCCTCGGAGACCTCCAAGGAGGCCCCCAAGATGCCAAAATCCTTTAACAACTCACAGAACATATGTGATTTGTCCCTTCTCGCCTTTTCGCTTCCGATGACCATCCGAGGCCCCAAGATGGCTCCGAGATGGCCCAAGAGGGCCCCAAGAGGGGGCCAAGAGAGCCCCAATACGGCCCCAAGAGCGCCCAATAGCGCTCCAAGAGCGCCCCAAGAAGGGCCCAGGAGGCTATTTGGTGGGTTCCCGGGGGGCAGTGCGATTTGAGGGACCCCCCTTCGTTGATCGATTTCCCTCGCATGGTAGAGCTCCCAGGGAGCTCTAACATGGCATGTTAGAGCCCCCAGGGAGCTCTAACATGGTATGTTAGTGCTTCGGGGAGCTCGAACAAGCTATGTTAGATCTCCCTAGGAGCTCTGACATGTGATGTTAGAGCCCCCGTGGAGCTCGAACATGGCATGTTAGATCTCTCATGGAGCTCTAACATGCTATGTTAGAGCCCCCCACGGAGCTGTAACATACGATGTTAGAGCTCCCAGGGAGCTCTAACATACTCTAACATGCTATGTTCGAGCTCCGTGGAAGCTCTAACATGCCATGTTAGAGCTCCCTGGGAGCTCTACCATAAATGTTAGAGCCCCTGGAGCTGTAACATACCATGTTAGAGCTCCCTGGGAGCTCTAAACCTACCCGCCGCCGCCGCCGCCGTCCTTAACCGTTTCACAACGATTGCGCAACGTTAAGACCCCCCTCCTCTCGCCAGGGGGGCCTTGAACGTTGCGCAATCGATTGTGAAACGCCGCAGCCGCCGCCGCCGCCACCGCCGCCGGAGCGCTTACCGTTCGCAATCGATTGCGCAACGTTAGACCCTCTCGCCAGGGGGGGCCCTCACCGTGCGCAATCGATGCGAACGCGGGCCGCCGCCGCCGCCGCCGCCGCCGCCCCTAACCGTTTCACAATCGATTGCGCAACGGTTAAACCCCCCTCTCGCCAGGGGGGCCTTAACCGTTGCGCAATCGATTGTGAAACGGTTAGCGCCGCCGCCGCCGCCGCCACCGCCGCCGCCGCCGCCCCGCTTAACCGTTTCACAATCGATTGCGCAACGGTTAAGACCCCCTCTCGCCAGGGGGGCCTTAACCGTTGCGCAATCGATTGTGCAACGGTTAAGCGCCGCCGCCGCCGCCGCCGCCCGCCGCCGCCTTAACCGTTTCACAATCGATTTTGCGCAACGGTTAAGACCCCCCTCTCGCCAGGGGTCTTAGCCGTTGCCAATCGGTTGTGAAACGGTTTGGACGCCGCCGCCGCCGCCGCCGCCGGCGGCCGCCGCCGCCGCCGCCGCCCCTTAACCGTTTCACAATCGATTGCGCAACGGTTAAGGCTACCCCCCTGGCGAGAGGAGGGTTCGATGTCATTCGTGGGGACCACAGATTCAGTATGGGAGCACCCATTCATGTCTCATTCATGTCTCGTCCATGTCTCGTCGGCGTCGTCGTCGGCGTCGTCGTCGTCGTCGTCGGCGGCGGCGGCGCCGGGCGCAAGGCCTCTCCAATCTACAACTCGGAAAGACCTCCTCGCTGGAGGCGACCCCCGGTGGTCGCGGCGTCGCCTCTCCGCCCTCGGGGGAGGGGGTGGCTTTTTTTCGCACACCGAACGCATGCTGAAAGCTACACATACCGATGGTGAGCAGCCGCGCACCAAACCGCGCTTGAATACACTCGCGCCGAGAAGAACTATATCCTATCAGCCATGCCGAGAAGGGGTATCACTGGCCAGGTTCCCCTGTGCCGAAAAGAAGTTCCCCTGCGCCGAAAAGAGCTACAGTCAAAACGTGCATTAAGGACGGGTGGCAAGGACGCATGACCCTCGGAGGCCGAAGTTGGGATTCTTTGGCAAGACAAACGGCTGAGGACGAGCCGCAGAGGCAAGGACATAAGGGCACCCTAGGGGAAGGCGCGCGTCCTTACTAGACGCGTTGACTGTACACCTAACAACAATGCGGGGAAAGCAATGCCGACAAGAGCTATACCTATCACCTATCATCTAATCTAGACAGAGGCATTCCCATCACCTATCAGCTGCCGAGGGCATCAGTCGAAGGGCGGCACCTCCTCGCCGAATACTGTCGCCGGGTCCATGGGCGGGGCCTCCGGCTTCTTGACCTCGTCCTCTGCGTGGTAGCGCAGGTCGTCCATCTTCCTGCTGGTCACGGTATCTTTCTTCTCACCCTCGAGCATCGCGACCCTCACGTCCTTCCCATTCGAGGCCACGGATTTCACCTTGGCCTTCATGTCCAAGTAGTGATGCGGCTCTTTCGTGTACTTGGCGATGATCACGGTCGCCCCCGGGATAATCTGCCCCGCCGCGGAGGCCGCGGCGGCGGCTGCCGCCGCCGCGGGCGCGGGCGCGGGCGCGGGCGCCGCCTCCGGCTTCTCCGTGGCCCCCGCCGCCGGCTTCTGCGTGGCCCCCGCCGCCGGCCCCTGCTGGGCCGCGGGCGCAGGCTCCCCGGCCCCCTTGAGCGCGAGCAGGGCCTTGGCCTCAGCCTCGGACATACAACCGAGGCAGAGACGACGGAGATGGAGGAGGAAAAATGAATCAGACAAGTAAGGGTTGCCTGCATCTTCTCGTCGCCGAACGCCTTGATGGCAGCCTGCAAGACCGGCGTGTTCACGACCTCCCACAACCTCCTGTGCTGCTGCGCCTTGGTGGCGATGTCCACGTCTCCCTCGGCGCGCGCCCCTCGTGGACACGCGCCGAGGGACACGTGGATGACGTCCAAGAAGACCTCGGCCACGAACGCGGCCGCCTCCTTCGAGTACGTCGGGCCCAACCACTCGTTCACCTTCCCCCAAGCGACGACCACGTTCCGCACGACCGGGCTCGCGACCGCCTCCACGGCATCGGCATCGACCGTTTGCCCACATGCCTTGGACACCACCTTCGCGTCCACGTCCTTGTACTTCGCGCCCTTGAGCAGCACGCGGAGGCACTTCGACTCATGCTCGGGGAACCACTCCTCGAAGCACTTGAACTGCTTGTCGGCCAGCCGCAGCAGGAAGCCAACGTTCGCAGCCTTGTCATTTCCGAGGACAGTGGACGCCAGCTTGAGCTCCTGCATCCAGTCCGTGCCCCCCACGGTCCCGTCTCGACGTTCTCCGGGCACGTGGACACGAGCATGCGTACCGACAACGTCGTCAAGGTCGCCGCCGTCGTCGCTGTCGCTGTCGCCGTCGTCGCCGTCGTCGTCGTCCTCGGTTTCTTCCTCGTCGTCGTCAGCCGCCCGTCCTTCGTCGTCGTCGTCGTCCCTGTCGTCGTCGTCGCCGTCGCCGTCGTCACTCTCGTCGTCGTCGTCGCCGCCGCCGCCGCCGTCGTCGTGGTCGTCGCCGTCGTCGTCGTCGTCGTCGCCGTCGTCGTCGTCGTCGTCGCCCCTCTCGTCGTCGTCGTCGTCGTCGTCGTCGCCGCCGCCGCCGCCGCCGTCGTCGTCGTCGTCGCCGTCGTCGCCGCCGCCGTCGTCGTCGTCGTAGTCGTCGTCGGGGTGCCAGGTCAGCTCTCTGGCGCGCGGGCGGGAGTTTGTTCTCCTTGGCGAGCGCGAAGAGCGCTTCGAAGCGGGCCTGCTTGAACGACCGGAAGAAAGCGCAGTCTGTCAAGATTGCCGTCTCTCCTGGGCTGAGCTTGAAAGATGCCAAGTCGACCTCCTGGCCCTCAGTGCTGCCGTGTTTCCAACCCGCCGTGAGCGGCACCTTGCAGACTGCACTGATCGCTTTGACGATCTTGGGAAGCAGGGATCCGTCCAATTTCTCCGCCTCCTAAGACTTTTACAAACGCCGGCATGCACGCCCAGGCGTCGCCCTCCAGCAGCCACTGGACGACGAACTTGAAGAACTCCTTCTCGCGTGGCAAATACGCGGCCGCGCTATCAGCCCCCCCCTGCCTATCGGCCAACCAGGAAGTAAACATCCGGACTTTGAACAAGGCGTTGTTGCCATCCATTGCGTCGGGGCTCATGTGCCGGCCCGCCATGCAGTCCTCCTTGCACCCCTTGAACAGCGCCGCGGTTCCCTTCCAAAGCTTGTGTATATACATACAGTCGGAGAAGGGGGCTTGCAGACACAGCGACCAGCCGTGGCGACGACAGAAGAAGTGCGAACTCAAAATCGGGCCCCGGACCCCTCCCAGGTCCAAAACGCACCAATTTTCCGGGCTGCGTCCAGCCGTGGCGACAAGGGCCCCCCCGTGGAGACAAGGGCCCCCGTGTGCATACGCATGCGTATGCACGCGTATACGCCTACGTGCACGCGCGCACCACGAGAAGCCTTCTCGCGGTCGGGATCGCTGGGCTGCTGTGGCAGGGGGCGCTGGCGCTTGTCTGCAGCACCGCCCGCGCCGTCCCCTGGGCAAGGGCGCTTGGCCCCTGGGTCGTTGCCGGGCTTGGCGGGCGCGGGCTCGCCCTGCCCCTCCCCCTTCCTCGTCTCCTCCTGCTGGGCTGGCTCCGCGGTCGGCGCTGCGGCTCCGCTGGAACGGCTCCCGGAGGCCGTGGCCGCGCCCCCCCGAGCGCCAGCAGCCCCGCCTGCTCCCCCATGTCTCGGGCCCCCGCGACGCCGATGCGCCTCCGGATGGGCAGGCTGCCCAAAAGGTCGCCCGGCGTCCTTGGGATCGCCTGCCCTGGCGGCGGAACCGCCTCCCGCCCCTCTGGCCTCGCAGCCTGCCGCGACCCCCGCCCGGGGGGATCGCGGCAGGCTTCGGGCCCAGCGTTGGGGGTGGGTGGCGGTTTCGACCCCAAGACGGGCGATCCCCGTCTCGAACACCCAGTACGTCTCAGTGTCCACCGCCCCCTTCACTTTCCACTCCGGCACGAGCCTGCGGAGCCGATTCCCAGGGGGCCGCCTCGCGCGGGGCGGAGCGGCCCCCTTGGAGCCCCCCAAACCACCCCGGACACCTGGCCATTCTCAGGCCGCTCCCGAGGAACGCACTATCCCTGTAGAAAGTAATGTGACAGACCCAGGAGAACCACTTCCTCTGAGCAGGCGTGGGTGTCAGATCTGCTTTTGGCTGCAAGTACACCATCTGTTCGTCAGTGACGAACCTAGTCACCTTCTTCGCCCAGTCCTTGAAGGTGGACAGGTTCACGTTAGTCACCCCCAGACCTTAAGCAATGCCGATCATTATCCTCGTCCTCCTCCTCTTCCTCCTCCTCCTTCTGCCCCTCCTCTCCCCCCTCCTCCGAACCCTCCCCAGCACGGCCGGAGATGCGAAGGACGGGGCTCGGATTTTTCATCGCAACCACGAGGCGCAAGTTGTTCTCATCGCTGGCATCGACCTGCGGGCACCTCTGCGAGAGTTGCCTCAGTGTCCGCCGGCCACCCCTCGCTTTCGGGCCCGAAGTGGGCGCGCCGTCCACCGCGGCCTCGATCTCGCCGGCCGGAGGCGAATGAACGGTCGACATGCCGCCCACACGCAAGCCAGACTTCAACCCAACCGTCTGCGAAGCCCCTCTCGGGCCCGGCTTGAGCCAGAATAGGCACGGTGCCCCAGGAAAGCCTTCGGTGCATCATACGAGAAAGAAGTCTCCCTCCTCCCATACCAGTGCTTGCACTTAGGCTCAAAACCAAGAGAAACAAGCCTCCCCCCCTCCTCCAAGGAGCGGAAGTGGTTCGAGCCGCGCGTGAGGCTCCGCGGAGCCCTGGGGCTCCACGAAAGCCCTGGAGCCCGCCAGGGGCCCCTCGGCCACCGGCAGACCGCCGATGACCGGCGCCGAACGGCGCACCCCCGGCCGGTCCGCCGAAATCCCGAACCACCTCCGGCCGGGCGTGCCCGCGGGCCCGGCCGGCTCGCCTGCGCTCCTTGGAGGCGGGGAGGGGACTTGTTTTTCCTAGTCTTGAACCAGGGATACATTCCCCAAGCGCTTGCACTTAGGTGCTCTGATTTCTCTCACCCGCACGGGGGCCTCTGCGCCTGGGAACGGGGGGGGGGGTCCTCCAAGGCGGCCCAGCCCCCCGCGGCACGCGGGCGAGCTCAGCTCGCCCGGCACACCCGCCCAAGCGGACCTTCGCGAAGCTAGGCCGCCGTTGAAGACACCCCCCCGTTCCCACGAGCATGTACCGCATATCGCGATTGATAAGTTTGCGTCGCATGGAACGGCCCGCATATATTGCACCACATATACTGCTTGAACACACTGTTTGGGGCCCACTGCGGTCCCAATGTTTGCCGGAATCCAGGGGGGCATTCCGCGACGCCAGAGGGGGGGGTACTCCGTGACACCAGGAGCTGTGGGAAGCGAAATCCGGCGGGGCATTCTGAACCAATTCCTCTTCTCGATCCCATTCGTCTCCATGCATTTCTCTCGCTTCTGTCTCTCCCTCTTCCGTACTCTTCTGTGCCCGAGCTGGGCGTTCGGTCGACTTCTGGTCGTGGAGCCGCGATCGCAGCAACAGGTGTTTACGTGCCGGGAGCTCCAGCCTGACCGCACCATCCAAAGCATCTCTTCCAAGCCTTTCCTGACAGATACTGATCACGATAGCATGGGCGACGCCCCTGTCCTCCTCCTCCTCCCCCTTTCCTCCCCCCCCCCCTCCTCCTCCTCCCCCTTCGGCCTGTCGACGGGGCTGCCCGCGGGCCCGGCCGGCTCGCCTGCGCTCCTTGGAGGCGGGGAGGAGACTTGTTTTTCCTAGTCTTGAACCAGGGATACATTCCCCAAGCGCTTGCACTTAGGTGCTCTGATTTCTCTCACCCGCATGGGGGCCTCTGCGCCTGGGAACGGGGGGGGGGGTCTTCCAAGGCGGCCCAGCCCCCCGCGGCACACAGGCGAGCTCAGCTCGCCCGGCACACCCGCCCAAGCGGACCTTCGCGAAGCTAGGCCGCCGTGGAAGACACCCCCCCGTTCCTCCTCCTCCCCCTCCTCCTCCTCCCCCTTCGGCCTGTTCGACGGCCGTCCGACGGGCGTTCGACGGCCGTTCGACGGGCGTTTGACGGCCGCTCGACGGGCGTTCGACGAGAATTCGACGAGAATGGACGTGCGTTCGACGAGAATGCGACGAGAATGGCTCGGAATAGCAAGAATCGCCGCATAATAATAAGAATAGCATTCATGCGCCATTAATGTATTATCAGTGTCGCATGTGTGTCTCGTGGTCCTCCGTATCCTCCTGCTCTTGCTGCTGCTGCTGCTGCTCCTCCCCCTCCTTCTACTCCTCCTCTCCTTCATCTCTGACGATGGTGACAACATTACGAACGCTTTATGTGCTCACAAAGCCTGCGGGCACCAATCCCGGATCCTACTGTCTGCCTTGGGGCGCCCGGTGGCTGGGCCGGGGAGAGCGGCCACTTCCCGTGTTAGCGCCTCAATCTCAGCCGCCACCCACGCCTTCCGGAGCGGCGTGGCCGCAGCAAATCCATTGACCTGGCAGCGAAAGATCATCCAAGCCCGAAGAACGAGCTCGGTCCTCTGCCTCTCGCGGCCGTCAGATCCGTGGTGGCTGATGGTGGTTGTCTTGTGCCTCTGGTGGGCTTTCCCCATGTCCTCGGGCCCTGTCCACCGGGGGAGGGCGCTGATCTTCATGTCAGGCCACATCGGGTTATGCTTGCACGAGAAGTAACCATTATTCCAGAGAACGTACGTCCCTGGGGACGCCCGATCAGCCCCGTCTTCGTCGCCCCCCCCGCCTGCCTCCGCGACAGCGTCGTCTGGTTCTTCGCCGTCGCCACCCTCGCCCTCCTCCGCCTCCTCGGCGGCCGAGTCCTCCATATCCGACAGTGCCTCTTTCTCGTCCTCGGGCGGGAAGCCGGCGTCGCCCTGGTCCCCTGTCAGCTCCGGAGCCTCATCGGCGGCCTTCGCGGGCAAAGGGTTCACGCAGACCTGCTCCTGCGGCGGCGGCAAGCACCGCAGGCGAAGCCCCCCCGTGCCACATGTCGTCTCCACGGAGAATGTGAACACGCGGACGGCCTCTTCCCGACGGAGTCCCTGGTGCCTGGCCTCGAGCTCCTCGTGCGTCAAGAAAGACCGCCTGAAATCAGTGTTGTAGCTCAGAAAGTAGCGGTTGGACCCCGCGGGGTCGTTGTGTAAGAGCAGGTAACGGCCCTCGCCATTCAGAACAGCAAAGAACACCACCACTCTCTCACCAGGTCCATTCCCCCGCAGGATGGACGCGTAGCCGGACCGTAAATGACTAATCTTGCGCTCCCATACCGGGGCGTCGCGGCACCTAGTGGGTTGCGCGCGCGGCCACGCAGACGGTGGCAAAGCACTCAAGGACGGCCGGGGCACCAAGCGGGCGCTCAATTCGCGCCTGGCGGCGCGAATGGCCTTGTACATGTCTGAGAAGACGACCTCGTTGGATTCGAGCCACTGCAGCCAGTCGCTCTGCGTTGTCGGAAGCACGCTCTCTTTGGCAAGCGCCATCAACCGACGGGCCTCCGCATGCGCAGCGTCGACCTGGGCCCGCAATTCCCCGCGGTGCTGCTCCGCGAGATTCTTCGGGGCATCCTGGTCGCCCTCGTGAACCAGATCGCGGCTGGTGGCTGCCTCCGCCACCCCTGCGCCGAAGCGCACGCCTCGCGGGCGCGGCGCCAAGTGCGGCCACCGAGCCCTCGCAAAGCTCCACAAGTTCTGCATGCGAAGCTGGTCTGCGCGTCTCTGGGGGCCCAGTCTCATGGGGGGGAACTGCTCTCGGCGAACGTGGTATTGGTGCAACAGTTGGTTCCGAGATGCAGTCGCTAAGGTGCGGGCTTACTGGTTCTCTGGAGCTGTGTCCTGATGGTGTTTCCTCTCGGCCTCCAGCGAAGTCACGAGCGTGGCCTCGAGGACGTGGTCAATCTCCGCCTGCGCCTCGCTGCCCTCCAAATAAGCGGTCGCGTCCGCGAAGCCTCCCTTGGGCAGCGCGCGGGCTTGCAGACCCAGCGTGAAGCCCGCGCCCAGGGAAGCGGGCTCCTCGGCGAGGAGCGCTCTGCAGCCAGTGGGGTAGCCTTGCCAGGGAATGCCCGCGCCGGGAGGCACAGGCAGAAACCATACTCAGAATCCTGAAAGCCAGACGTCCAGAGACGCTCAGGAACGCGGGAGGACGTCCGGAAACCTCCGGATTCCTCTGGACAGACGACGACCACGACCACGACCACGACCACGACGACAACGAGGTTTGACCCCTGCTTGCCGAGAGGGTTGTGCGCGCGGGAAGCCCCCCACAGCTTGCCGGGGTACCCTGCGTACTCCTCGAAGCGGACAACCAGGTGTGACTGGGCAACGAACGGGGCGCTCGCGCAGGCCCCGACGTGGAGCTTATCATCGACGGGCAACAGCGGGAGAAGTCTCTGCAGGTGTGCGTTGGTCTGCCGTTGAACGTGTCCTTGCGCCAATCTGACCAACAAGGGCCTCTTGTCGTTCTCTCGAAGCTTTGTCTGGGCAGTAATCCTGACGGCATGGTCGGTGAGCTGAAGGCAGAGGCTAGCTCTCCGCAGGTCTGGTCCAGTTGCAGGTGCAGCGAAGAAGTCTTTCAACAACTTGCAGCGCTTCGAATTCTCTTGGGCCGGTCGAAGTCTGGCAAGAGTGAAGAGAGGCTCTGCGATGCACAGCATGTCCATCAAAAGGAGAGACCACGCGCAGGGCGCGAAGCTTCGGACCCCCACACAGGAGTGGCCAAGCCTTAAGCGACGGTGTTCTTCGATGGCAAATCCCCCTCCCGTCGGGAACCGTAGAATGAAGACGATCACAAAATGCTGCTTCACTTTGGAAGCCAAAGTTCAGCGTGGCCAACGCCTGGGCCGAAAGGGCGATATCAAAAGAGGGCAAAGGGGCGAGAGGGGGCGCGCGGGGACGCCTCGAGCCCCCCGCCGTCTTACACCGCGCGGCGCGGGATCGCGCCAGCGAGTGCGATAAAAAGAATCTCGTGGTGATGGGCTTGGACTGCAATTTCAAGACCATCGGCATCAACACCTTGAGGAGATCGCCGCATACAGATTCCCGGCGCGTCCCTGCAGGACAGCAGTGCTCGAGGCGCGTGCAATCTCTGTTGAGAATGTTGAGGGGGCTGTCAGGGAGCACGCCGGGGCCGCGCAGCTCTTGAAGCTTCAAAGAACGACGACGAGCTTCCACAGAGTCGGGATCGGAACCGTCGTGCACGAGGTTCAACCCGAGGAGAAGTACGGCCCTCAGGTTCTCCACCATCTGTTCAGTGCACTCTGGGATGACATATTTGAATGCGCGGCTACTAGCCGCACATATGGAATCAGAGGCCAAAGGGTCAGGGAGGCGCTGGCCGCAAATAGCCACCTGAACGACCAGGTTCGCCTGATGCGAACTACACTGGACGAGGATCATGGAGTATTGAAGGCCGGGAACCTGCCGAAAATGGCGCAGCACTCTTTTGCGCGCGGCCTCGTTGGCGGGCACTGCGTCCCCGACGATGACGTGGGCAATCTTCAGGGCGACACCTGGGCGGCCGCGCAACATCGCGTCTATGGCTGCGCCCGCCGCCCGAATGATCGACTCAGCGATCGTGGCGGCGTTCTTCTGCGCCAAAGCGTGCCGCTCGGTGAAAACAGGCAGCGCGTCTCGAACCAGAGCGTCAGCTTTCCTGGGGAAGCTTGCACGCAGCACGTGGTTATTGATCTTGGAATACCTGCCGAGGCTGAGATTGGGCGAAGAAGGAATAAATGATTTGACCTTCATCGCCGCTTCGTCCTGCACGTGAACGAGCGCCACGAAGCGCTCGCCGACCGGACCTGCGTGGAACACAAGCCCTGTCCTCGCTCTGGCCGCCGTCGCCGCCGTCGCCGTCGCCGTCGCCGCCGTCGCCGTCGCCGCCGCCGCCGCCGCCGCCGTCGCCGTCGCCGTCGCCGTCGCCGTCGCCGTCGCCGTCGCCGTCGCCGTCGCCGTCGTCGTCGTCGTCGTCGTCGTCGTCGCCGTCGCCGTCGCCGTCGCCGTCGCCGTCGCCGTCGCAAGTCGCCGGCGCGTAGCCGTAGCCGTCTCCGCCGTCCGCCGTCGCCATCGCTCGCCAGTCGCCGTCGCCGCCGTTCGCCGTCGCCGTCGCCGTCCGCCGTCGCCAGTCGCCGTCGCCGCCGTCGTCGTCGCCGTGGCCGTCGCCGTCGCCGCCCCCGTCGACGTCGCCAGAACGGGGGTGGCCCAGGGGGGGCGGGGCGGAAGGCGCCCTTTGACCACTCTCGTCGTCGTCGTCGCCGCTCTCGTCGTCGTCGTCGCCGCCGCCGCCGCCGTCGTCGTCGTGGTCGTCGCCGTCGTCGTCGTCGTCGTCGTCGCCGTCGTCGTCGTCGTCGTCGTCCCTCTCGTCGTCGTCGTCGTCGTCGTCGTCGTCGCCGCCGCCGTCGCCGTCGCCGTCGCCGTCGCCGTCGCCGTCGCCGTCGCCGTCGCCGTCGCCGTCGCCGTCGTCGTCGTCGTCGTCGTCGTCGCCGTCGCCGCCGCCGTCGCCGTCGCCGTCGCCGTCGCCGTCGCAGTCGCCGTCGCCGTCGCCGTCTCCGCCGTCGCCGTCGCCGTCGCCGTCGCCGTCGCCGTCGCCGTCGTCGCCGTCGCCGTCGCCGTCGCCGTCGCCGTCGCCGCCGTCGTCGTCGCCGCGGCCGTCGCCGTCGCCGCCCCCGTCGACGTCGCCAGAACGGGGGTGGCCCAGGGGGGGCGGGGCGGAAGGCCCCCTTTGACCAGGGTTGCCGCCACCCAAAGAACCCGAATCGATCTCTGCAGCTCGCGCTGCCAGGGAGTCGAAGGCCACCTTCTTCACAAACTCCGCGAAAGTATCCCGAGTCGCAGCGATCGTTTGCCGCGACGCGTTCTGGGGTCGGCTGTCCCTCGGCCCATGGGCGCCTGTATAAAGCGCAAGCCCCGCCCCCTGGGCAGCCCGAGCCATTCGCAGAACATGAAAAAGAGGGCGGCCACGGAGGAGGGAACAAGGAAGGCGGCGCGAGTTCAGTCCACGACAATCCTCGTCGGCTCCAGGCTCTGGGCTGCCGAAGGCGGGGCGCGAACAAGCGCCCAATGGTTTTGGGGATAACCGAACTCCTGCGCCTCGGTCGGCGGGGAGTCCCTGCACCAATGCGACAACGTTCGCAAGCTTGTCTGCGGGCCGACCAGGGCGACTTTGATGCGCCATAAGTTGGTGATCCTGGGCGGCGCAAGCCATCGATCCCCCCAAAACGTGGACGCGCCAATGTCGCGAGGAAAGGTTTGACGCAGAATTTGGGGGGGCTTCGGAAAGCCCGTGTCCTGCCGCATGACTTCGCGCGGACAGCGCACTGCAACGCCTGTTTGGCCACGCGCGCCTTTTTCCGGGCATGGGCCAGCTGGTTTTCCAAACGCTTGATGCGCTTCTTCGGGTTGGCGGCGCCAGGCGCCCGGGCGGGGCAATCGAACTCCTCCTCGGTGGCATCTATACGCCGCCGCCGTGCCTGGACAGGACCATCCAGGTACCCAGGATTATGCATGGGCACCCCTGGCCTCGGTCAGGGGTGTACATCCACCGTCCTGGTTCCGAGAGTGGGCCCCGCCTAAGCACGGTGGTGGCATAGACGCGCCCTCGGCAAAACCCTGTCCTCGAGCACCTCGAGGACACGCTCTGCAACTGCGGCTGTGCCACGACACAGCTCCGGGTGCCCTGATAATGCTTCCACCAAGCGGCCGAGCACGGGGCGCGCCGCCCTCGCGTGGGGGACAAGTGAACCCATCGGGGCAGGCACTGCTATTTCTCTGGGCCGTGAGCTGCGAATGATTTGAAAGGGAAGGGGCTGAAGATAAAACGACAAAGAAGAGGACGACAGCAATAATGCAGAAGCAACAGCATATCCGTCACATCACCAGGTGAATTGCGCCGTCTTCCAAATGGCGCATCAAGGCAAGAACCCATGGGCACATTACTCACCGTGCTCTTCCTCCTCCTCTTCCTCGTGGTCCTTGCGTTCCTCCCCTTCGTCTTCCTCCTCCTCCTCCTCCTTCTGTCTTGCCCTCCCCCTCCTCCTCTTCCTCCTGCTCCCCCTCCCTCTTCTTACTCCCCCCCCTTATCCTCCTCCTGCCGTCGTCCTCTTCCGCCTCCTCCTCTTCTTACTCCTCCTCCTCCTCCTCCTCCTCCTCCTCCTCCTCCTCCTCCTCCTCCTCCTCACCCCCCTCACACTCGTTTTCCGGTACCCCCGAGTGGTCTACGCTATGCCGTGACAACAATCAGCCCTGGCGGGGGCGTGAATGGCGCCACGCGGGCTCGGCAGCCAGAGGGGGGCCTCCTCCTCCTCCTCCTCCTCTCCTCCTCCTCCTCCTCCTCCTCTACCTCCTCCTCCTCCTTCCTTTGTCCACCCTCTGACTCCTCCCCCTTTCCCACTCCCCTCCTCATCCTCCTCCTCCTTCTCCTCCGCTCCCTTCCCCATCCTCCTCCCCCTGCTCTCCCGCATTTTTCCAGTACGTCGCGTTCGCCAACAAGCCTCGCACATCTCACATAATACTCGCACTGCCCCTGAAATCGCGGCATGAGGCCAGCGCGAGGAGAAAGGTGGAGCAGGAAAAAGAGAGAAGACGAAAGAGCTGAGAAAGCTTGGGCCTATCGGTGCGAATTCCCACCAAATCATTCCAGAACTACAGCGCAGCATGGGGCGGAAGGGAAGGGAGAGAGGAGTGGAGGAGAGGAAAGGAATATCGCACTCTCCGAACGTCGCAGTCGGCCACGCACCTCCTGGGACGCCGCTTCAAAAACATCCCCCGTGGGAGGCCGCAAGCCCGAGGGTGCCCACAAGCCGCCATCCTCGGGCCCCCCCTAGAGCAACCACGCACACACACAACGCGACAACAATGCAACAACAATGCAACACAAACCCGGAATCAGAAATGCGACGACTCTGAATCTGTGGTCCCCAAGAATGACATCGAAGGAGGGGGTCTTAACCGTTGCGCGATCGATTGTGAAACGGTTAAGGGGCGGCGGCGGCGGCGGCGGCGGCGGCGGCGGCGGCGGAGCGCTTAACCGTTT
>CAUYUJ010009662.1:0-22500 GCA_963575745.1 Prorocentrum cordatum
GCCAAAGCCGCTGCCCCTGAGGGGAGGCTGTCCAAAGCGCGCGATATGCGGACAAGCGAGCACAAGGAGATGCGCGCAAAGCAAGTCAAGTCACAGAAACGCAATATGGTAACAAAGACCAGGGCACGCCTCCTTCTCCCCTGACCCCGTTTGCACAGCGCGCTTGGCCCCTGCCGGGTCTCCCTGGGGGCCCCCAGAGGGCCTCCAGGGAAGTCGGAGGCCTCTGGAGTTGAGCCGGGCATGCCCCTCTACAGGAGGAGTGTCACAGAACAGTCAAAAAACAGTCCGGGGACGGCGTTCCGAGCATTCCTCTGACCATGCTCAGATGTTGCTCGACCATCCCATAATTTATTCCTTCGTCCAGAGCCTGACCTCCCTCTGGAGGCCTCCAGCGACCGCTCGCTCTGGCCGCCGCGGGCCCCCGGAGTGGGCGCAGGGGCTGCCGCGCGGCGGCGGCCCATCAGAGACCCTTCGGAGGCCTGCGCGGGCCACGGCCCCTGCGCGGGCCCGCGGCACCCCGCGCGCGCGCTCCGCGGCGCGCCCCGCGCGGGTCTGCCGCGGCGGGCGGCGCGGGCTGGCTCGTGCCCCGACGCAGGGCTCGCTTCCACGCCTCCCAGCCGATTCGGTTCGGCTTCGGTGGCTTCCGATTGCGATCCCACTCGACCTGCGATTCCGATTTCGGGCTCCGATGTCTCACTGAAGGCACGCCAGCTGGCCGATGTCCGCCGAGTCGGCTTTTCCCGACCTGGCTGCCGATGTCCGCCGATCCGATTCGCTTCGATCGCCGAGCCGACTTGTCGATTCGATTCTGGGCTCGCCTGCCCGACGCCGAGCTGGACGTGGTGAGGGGGGGAAGGGCTCCGGCCTCGTCCATCTGCTCCTCTCTCACGTCATTGGCCCCCCTCCCCCAGTCTGGCCCGCGCGCCGCCCCCGACTTGTGATGCTCCAACCTGCTGTAGCCTTGATCACCAGCAAGAGTTTCGCGCACCCAGAAGGTACCGAAACTGGAGGGGTTTCACGCGTCGGGCCCTGTGAGGCGAGACTCGCTCGACACTGGTTGGATACTGCTCGGGGTGATCGAGATTATTCCAGGGAAGTGTGCCTTGAAGTCTAATGTGAGCAGCATAACCGCCGACCTGGGCCCGTTCCTCCTCGCCCTCCGTGTTCTACGGGATCGAGCTCCGCCCTGCAGAACTCGACGACCTGCCTAACCCCAAGCGGGAGGGGCCATCCTACCTGTCAAAAACCATACAAAGTCGACATGTGTTTTCTCAGTGGGGATTTTCTTGGCGTCGGCTTTGCGAAATGCGTGGCAGGAAGGGGGCGCGGTGCACATTGCGCGCGACAGGGCGAAATGTCGCTCTCGCGTCGGCGCGGCGCACATTTTTCGCTCGCCAATTCGTCGAGCGCCTAGGGCCCCCTGGGGCCTCCCAGGTTCTCCTGGGACATCCTGGGGCTTCCCGGGGCTTCCCCAGGGCCTCGTGGATCCTCCTGGAGCCTCCGGAGACATCCTGGGGCTTCCTGGGATTCCCTGGGGGCTTCCTGACACTTCCTAAGGTTTCCTGAAGCTTCCTGGAATTACCTGGGGCTTCCTGGGCCCTCCTGAAGCCTACTGAGGCTTCCTGGGAGTCGTTGGGGCTTCTCCTGAGGCCTCCTGGGGCCTCCTGAGGCTTCCTGGGGCCGCCTCGGCTCGTGCTGAGATGCCAGCGCAGTCTTTAAGACGCGACAGGGATTTCTTATCGGTCACCGCCATCGCGGCTGCATCAGCTGTGGCAAACCACCTTGCCGATCTGATGTCGGTCCCCAGTTGCGCCAGCACTGTTTCTGATGTTGTGGGAGGGCGGGTGGGAATGGGCATGCCATGCTTGACTCGCTCGAGCTGGCTAGCTTGACTCCTACTTCTACTCCTACTCCTACTCCTACTCCTACTCCTCCCTTTTTCCTCCTCCTCCTCCTCCTCCTCCTCCTCCTCCTCCTTTCGTCCTCCTCATCCTCCGCTGCCACGTTTGCTCAAGCCGTTCTGGCCCAAGCAGTGCTAGCTTGCAACAGCACGCATGCTCTCTAGCACGCACGCACCTTTCTGGGGGGAACTCGATGCGTCGCTCGAGGGTGGATCCCGCACGTCGTGCTCCTGAGTCACGCATCGCGGAGAGCAGCGGCGGGCTGCGAGGGCGGAGAAGGAAAGGGATGCCGCGGGCGGCGCTGCCCGCCGCTGGGGACCTGAAGGTCGCCGATGGGGGGGGGGCTGCTGTTGCCCGTGGCCGCGGGCACCGCGGCGTCGTGGCCGGGGCAGGGCGCAGCCCGGCTCGAGAGCGGCTCGGCGCAGCCGGGCCATCGAGACCTTCGCGCTTGGCCTCCTCCTCCTCCCTCCTCCTCCTCCTCCTCCTCCTCCTCCTCCTCCTCCTCCTCCTCCTCCTCCTCCTCCTGGGCTGCAGCCGCCTGCTTCTTGCCCTGGGCACCACGGCGCAGCTAACGCACCGAGTTCTGATGGCCAGCGCTGGAAGCGTTTTTGTTGCGGCTGCCCGGAAACGGTTCGAGGTTCTATGTATGTAGGCATATTGGATCTCTCAAAAGACGGATAGCATGGTGGACCCCGAGTCCATTTGGGCCAATGTCCCGCCTCACCGTTCGCAAGGCGGAGTTGGCGGTGTTCAGTCAGGCTCAGGCGGTGGCTGCGCCGAAGGACGCGCTGCGGATTCATCTTCGGGGCAATCACCTCCTCTCACCTCCTCTCTGCGCGGATGATTACACCCAGCTCGCCAGTCTATGCGACAAGTTGGGGAACAAGCGGAGTGCGGCAGTTCATGGCATAGCGGCCCAAGTTTCTTCTCAGTCTAGGCCTGAATAATCCCGTCAAGCTCGTTTACAGAAAGCTCACGGTCGCGCACGCCACCTGGAGGGAAAGTTGGAGCAGGCTCGTTCGCGCCACGATGCCACGGAGGCCGCCCTAGCTTCACAGTAGCAGACGGCGGCGCAGCTCAGGGCGGAGCTAGTCGAGGCGAAGGCAGAGCACGGCTCCCTGGTCAAACGTCTCGCGGAAGTTTTCTTTACTGAGTCTGTTGGGCAACAACCAAAGTTCTTGACCGCCAAGAGAAGTTGGGATGCGTGTTCGACGTCGATTTCGGCGGCGCCGTCAAGCGCGATGCGGACACCGATCTGTCTGACGAGGACACGGGGGCCTTGGCCACTCGCGCCAAGCATCTCAAGGCGGGCTCCTCCGATCTCGCGAAGTCGTTGCTCGTTGAGGCCAGGGCTAAGATGGATGATGCAGAAAAAGTCACGCAGCTCCCACCGAGCGCCTTCAGAAGAAGCAGACGGTCCAGGAGCCTCTGGCAGGTACCGGCGATAACGACGACCTTCCAGGAACAGGAGGATCGGGGTCGGCGGGTTCGACCCTAGGTGCCGCGGCGGCCGGTTCTGAGCCCGCCGCGCCTGCTTCAGGGCCGACCGCATCGCAGCCCCGGGAGGCTCGGGCAATCCGCCGACATCAGATCCCCCCCCCCGCCCCCCGAGGAATTCCGTAGAAAGGCTGTCCGCGGGCCTCCTCTCGAGGGCCCACGCCCCTTTGGCCCCCTGGGATAGGCTCGGGGGCCCCTCGAGCCAGCGCGGGATCGGCCGAGTCGGCCCAAGCGAATCTCGGGCGCAAGCATGGTTGTCCGATGATGTTGGCCGCTCGCATGCTGCCCACATTGCAGCGGTGCCCCCCCTCGCGCAGATGGAGGCCCCTGCTAGCTCGCGCTGGCGCGGCGTCGGCCGTCGAGCCCATTGCCGGCCCGAGCTGCGCCCCGGCCGCCCGCGATCAGCAGGCCCCCTTTGACTTCGCCAGGCCACCATTGCTGCATCACGCAAGGCGCTCTAAAAACAGGCCTGCGAGGACCGAAGGAGTTGCCGCCTCTTCCTCGGCGGAAGGCGGCGGAAGGTCGGCGGAAGCCAAACGGGGCCGCCTCCGCCGGCAGAGGCCGGCGGAAGCCCGGCGGAGGGCGGCGGAAGTAACCAGAGGGCGCGCCCCCACGAAGTGAAGACGCTCCTGGGCCCCGGGGCCCTTAAAACAGCGCTAGGATCGGGATAAATCGCTCCAGAGCGTTCTGGAGCGCTCTCAGAGCGTTCCGGAACGCTCTGGAG
This sequence comes from Prorocentrum cordatum, assembly GCA_963575745.1. Taxonomy (NCBI): domain Eukaryota; class Dinophyceae; order Prorocentrales; family Prorocentraceae; genus Prorocentrum; species Prorocentrum cordatum. Next base: position 4,123 of record CAUYUJ010009662.1, read on the forward strand.
CGGCCGCGGCGCCCAACACATCCTCCAAACCCGCCGATTCTCAGAGATTTCGAGGTATCCCGATCCTATTTTGTCCCGATCTTCGCGTCGTTTTAGCCCCCGGGAGCGGCCGCGCGACGTCGCCGGCGAGAGAGGGGCCCCCTCGCCAGGCCACCGCGGCCGCCTCTCTCCAGGGGCGCCGCCCGCGGCCCCCCCCCGCCGCCCGCGGCCCCGCCCCCCCCCCCCCCGGGGCCCGTCTTCTCCCCCGCCGCCGGGGAGCCTCGGACGGCCGCCGACGCTCGACCGCGCATTTTTGTTCTCTCGCTCTCTCTCTCTCTCTCTCTCTCTTTCTCTTTCTTTTTTTTTCTCTCTCTCTCTCTCTCTCTTTCTCTCTCTCTCCCTCTCTCTCTCTCTCTTCCTCTTTCTCTCTCTCTCTCTCTCTCTCTTTCTTTTGTTCTCTCTCTCTCTCTCTCTCCCTCTCTCTCTCTCTCTATCTCTCTATCTCTCTCTCTCTCTCCCTCTCTCTCTCTCTCTCTCTCTCTCCGCCTGGAGCTTTGCTTGAGACCGCGCGGGCGAGCCCCGGCTCGTTCTGCTGGCCCAGAACTCCTCGCGCGGTGAAACATGGGAAAAAAATCACGCGGGGGGTTTTCACTGTTTTCGGACCCCACGGGGCCTCGGGGCCGTCGGAGAACGATTCCGGATGAAGAACCGGTCCTTGGGAGGGGGCCCAGACTTCCCGGGGGTCGACGCTGGGATTCCGTTGCCCACCAGCTCCTCCGCGCAGAACACGGACATTGTTGCGCCCCAGGTTCAGGCCATCCGCGGGATCTCGCTCGGCGCGGCCCAGCCCGCGATTAGAGGAGCCAGCTCGCGCGCTCTGCTCCTGCCAGGGGCGCCCGCCCAGGGACAGCGAAGCCATATCTCAGGCCAGCGCCCGGCGCATCCGCCGCAGTTGGAAGAGCGCACGGCCCATCCCCACTGGGCGCCGAAGCGAGCGGCGCGGCCATCTCGGCGCGCAATTGGTTCGCGTGCCTCCGCGTGGGCGCGGGCGAGGTTTCCGAGGGTCGCAGTCTGGCTTGCTCGGCCAGGGCTTCCTGGCCCACCCCCCTCATCGCCACGGCGCTTGCGCGCCTGCATCACGCGGAAGGCTCGTTTGACATCTGTCGAGCCAGGCCAAGCGGCGGGCCTTCGGAGCGGATTTCCACCGCGAACCTCGAGACCTGGAGGGCTCGAGACGTTTGCCGCGGAGCTTCGGGGCTGCCCAGCGCCGCCCGAAGCGCGCACTCGCTATCCCGCTGGTCCGCCAACCACTTACGATTATTTAACTGAACGCCCCCGAGTGGGCAGACGCCGCCGCCCCATTGTTTCCCGAGACCCGGAGTTCTTTGCGGGGGGGGGGCCATGGCGACCCCAGAGGGCGCCCCAGAAAGGTTCGGAAAGCGGCGCAAGAGGTAGGCAAGAGGCTCCAGGGGCGCGGGCGCCGGCGGCGGCAGCGGCGTCGCCGAACCAGACCGGCGGCCGTCGCCTTTTGGGAACGCGGGGAGTTTGGGAGGCGCGGTGGAGGAGCAGGAGGGGAGCCGAAAAGATATTAGAGTAGCGGGAGGGGCGAGGATCGGAGACGGCCCCAGAGGGTCTCTGGAAACCCCACTGAACTTGCGCACCGGGAGGCGAGAGGGGGTCCGAGACGGCCCCCGTTCCAACTTGGCGCGGAGTTTGGGCGAGGGGGCGAAGACGGCCCCAGAGGGTCGAAAAAGACGCCGAGAAGGGTCCAAGAAGGCCAATTATAAGGGCCCGAGCAGGCAGGGAAGACGGCCCAAAAGGGCACCCGAAGGCGCCGAAAACGGCGGAGCGAACCGAGTGGTCCGCAGGCGGAGAGCCAGAGAGCAGCACCCCAACGAGATTCTGGGGGCCTCAGAGGGCTCTCCAGGGGCCCCCTGGGCGCGGCGAGGACGGCTTAAGAGGGCTCCCAAAGGGCGGTCAGATGGCTGAAGATGGGCCCGGGAGAACTTCAGGACGGCCCGGGAGGCCTCGTGGAGAGTCCAGCGCGACGGGAAAGGCCCCAAGAGCGGCGCGAGATGCTGCAAGGGAGCTCCAAGATGCGCAAAGAGGGGGCCGAAACAGCGAAAATTACCAAAATCCATCGGTTTGGCCTCTCAGCTTCTCGCCTGAGCACGCCACGAAGAGGTCTTCGGAGGGATCCGAGACGGCCTCGGAGGGCCCGAAAGAGGCGCCAGAGGAACCCAAGAGGGCCCCCAGAGGCTCCGAAGACTGGCCCGGAGGGCTTCCGGAGAGGCCCAAACGGCGCCCAGAGACGTTCAGTCGTCGCTCGCGCGAAGGCCTGCTTGAATTGAGGGCACAATGGCCTCCAGCGGACGCTTAGCGCGCAGCCTGGACCCCCCGACCGGCGGAATGAGCAGGCCCGGAGAGGACCCCGGGAGAGGATCGCTCTGCTCATTTTGCCGGCCCGCACTGTGCCATCGCAGGCGTTTGCCTGCACGTTCGCGGCCTCTCGGGGCCTCCGTGGGGCCGTTTTGGGGGCCTTTTGGGGCCTCCTGGGGGCCTCGAGCGGGGCCTCACGGGCGCCTCTCGGGGCCGAGAGGTCGGAATTTCCGTCGAGGTCTCCCTCGTGGGACCCTTGCTGGGGCCGCCCTGGGGCTCTCGTGATCATTTGGAGGCGCCCCCGGGGCTGCCCAGTGGACGCGGAGCCCCACCCCCCCATGGGCCAGTCGAGCTCGCGTTTCTCTTGCCCGAGGCTCGCGGCGCCGCGGGCGCCGTCGCTCTGCCCCCCCCCTTCTTTCCGCGCGAAAGGCGGTCTCTCCGGCCCCGCCCCCCAGGGTTGCGTCCGTGGTCGGCCGTGCTCTGGAGCGCTCGGCCGTTGCGGACGCCAGCTCGGCCCCTGAAATGTTGGGGCTCCCTGGTTGTCGATGCTCGTTTCGGGGGCCTTCCTGGAGCCCACCTAACGGATCTGTTCGACCCCAGTTCGACTCAGGTTCGACTCAAGTTCGACTCAGGTTCGACTCAGGGTCGACCCACATCGACTGACGTTCGACGCAGCTTCGACGCACGAGTGGAGCGAGTGGCTCCAGGAAGGTCCCCAGAACGAGCATCCAACTGTTTGCCGAGCGCGGGCTGACCGCGCCGAGCGCGAGTTGGTTCCTGTCACTGGCCAGGCCCCCCTCCAACACGGCGCTCGAGGGATTGGATCTCCACTCACTTAGCCCTCGGCCCTGGCCCGTGACTTCCAGGTTTGCGACCCTGGGCACCGTGCCGTCAAGCGGTCCGGCCCGCAGCTCCGCGCTCTCATTCACTCGTCGCGACGACGCCCCGTCGCTTGCTCCCAAGCGCCTGAGGCGTGAGCTGCAGCAACGGTCCCCAGCCATCTTTCAAGCTAGGGAGGACTACGCTCCGCTGTTCGACCAGGTTACCGACGCCGTCGCTGCCTCAGACGATCCGAGCACCCCTTTCGAAACTGCATGCTCAGGTCCAGGCGGCCGCCCAGGCCGCCGACAGCAAGTGCGCAGCTAAAGGACGAGCTGATTGGTCTGCGTGGTTGAATATCGGAATGGCTTCGCATGCTAAGCGCGTCCACGCGTTACTTCGTGACCCCTCCCCTTGAGCCCCTAGCAATCATCTTTGTGCGGATGGTGAAATTTGCGTCGATCTGGGATCATTGCTTTGGAAACCCGCCCATGGGCGAGGTGCTCGAGGCTTTTTCCGATGCTGTCGGCTCAGGGAGCCAGGGAGAGAACCAGCGCGCACGAGGAGTCGGCGGCGGCGGCGATGCTTGACCTGCTCCCGAAGCGAGCTGGAGGTTACAGACCGGTGGGGACGTCCTGCTCCGGGTTCAGAGTAGCGGTGTGGTTGCAGGCGCTCTTACGTTCTGAATTGGGAGCTGGAACACCCCCGTCGGCATTAGGCCGCTGGGCAGTTTCGAGAAGCAGCCGACGCGGTTTAGGCGAAAAGTTGCGACAACTAAGAGCGGTGTCGCTCGAGGGGAAACCACTTGCAGCTTTTTCTGCCAGTTAACAAAATTCTTCCAGCACGCATCGCCTGCTACACTGGAGGAGAGGTGCCGCAGGCGCAACTTCCCCAGCGTCACTGCTCGCGTGCACCTGTTCGCATACAAGTTTGGAAGATCCCTTAGTCTTGGAAGGTGGCTCGAGGGCCCGTACGTTCGTCCAACCAGGGTGATCGCTGGGTGGTCGATGGCGACCATTATGATTCGTGTCCGTTGCGTCGACGGTTCCGATAGGCTGGTCCTCTCTCCGAGTCTTGATTTAGATGTGTACATTGGCGACCCAGGCTCTTCCACACGTAAAGCTGCCAAAGTGATTCGGGAGATCGTCAGAGGCGCCAAGCAGCTTGACCATGCTCTGAAAGAGAGATCAGTGGCATTCCTTTGCTGGGGGAAAACGCCGCTGGTTTCCAGTTCTATGCAGGTTGGTACCCAGGTGCCCATGGATCTGGAGCACCTTGGCGGCAGGCCCACTTCTTCGGCTGTCAACCTAGGCGTGGACTACACGGCTGGACCTTCAGTCCGCGTTGCTGGCCGCTCGGCCAAGTTGAAGAGCCGCATCGCGAAGGCTTCGCGAGCTGCCGGGCGCCTGGCTCGGCAGTCCAAGGTCATCAACAGATCGTCCATCTTGTACGTCTACTCGCCAGGACCTCTGGCGGGGGGGCTCATACGGCTCCAAGATCACGGGGATTTGCCGCGGCGGCGCGCGTTCTCGGTCGCACGTCCGCTCAGCCAGCTAAGGTATATGATTACTCTTGCCGTTCCTGATCATGGTCCCACCTGGAGGACGGCCACGGCGCCAATCACGAGATAGAGCTCTCAGCCCAGTGCTTACCAGTGGGCTCTCAGTCACCACCCCTTGCGACAGGCCTGGAGTGCGATCTTCAGCACTGACAGTTGCTCGTGGCGTCGCGTGGATGGCCCAAATTCTGCCCTTCGCACGCCGCCGGTCCGAATCGGGTGGCATTGACTGCATGACGATCGCATATGACTTCGGCCAACGCGTTCCTGTTGGAATCCCTCCCCGCTTCAGTCAAATCCCTGGCCCGCGACGGTGACCTCAGGATGCTCGAGCGTGAGTCTGGAGGAGAACGGGCGGGGGTCTGCCCAGGAATTCTGACGACCGGTCGAAGAAAGCATTTATCGGAGTTCTGAGTGCCACCCCCTTCTTCAGAAAGCTGGGACCCGAGCCTTTGCGACGGAGGCTTTCTTCACGGGCGATCGCGCTGAAAGGCGTGGCGGTGGTGCGTGCCCAATGTGTCCCTTCTGCGGCACAAGAGATTTTATGCTCCACAGGTTGCGGGGGTGCCCCCACCTCCGATCGTTGTCCGATCGTTGTTGACAGTTTGGAGGCTGTGAAGCAGCCTGCGATTGATGCTGCACTTATTGCTACGGCGCCGGGCGACCACGACGCTGCCTTCGCTGTTGCTGGAGCCGTCCGGCACCCCGCCAACAAGTTCCCCAAGCCCCTCAGCGAGGCCGATGATGGTGCCATCCTTGTGCGGCACAAGACTGTTGACACTCCTGATGAGAATCCCTTGGAGGCTGGTACGTGGGGCGATTTATTCATCGACGGTTCTTGCACCCAGCATGCGGTGCGCGAGCTTTCTCGCGCTGCCAGTTCCGTCTGTATGGTGGACTTGTTCTGGGGCTGCTCGTGTCTGCGTTTAGGGACCCCGTTTGGAGTCCTTCCTGTCAGACCACCCAAGGGGCCGACTTTAGCACCTACAAGTGGTCCAGGAACCCTGAGGGACCCCACACATTTTCGGATTGCAGCAGCGTGGTTAACACTGCCGCGCGTTCCAAGGTTGAGCAGCTCCCCCCTAAGCGCATGGATTGGGGAGCCTTCTTGCAATATTATCCCCAGCAACCCAGCGTGATCTGTTGCACCAAGATTGTTGCGAACCAGTTGTTGGAGGAGGATGTGATTGACGAGCAGCTAACGTAGGGCTAGCGTCAGCCACAACCACGCCGACTTCGGAGCCAAGCATGCTGTCTCCCTCCATCCTCGGCCTAGGGACGTGTTGGAACAAGCCAATAAGCAAGTCAGACTTGCCCGAGCTACCATCAAACGTGCCGCCTCCGTCTTGTGCCACTGGCCCTCCCTAGACCTCTCTGGGGTTCAGCGTGAGACTCCTGAGGCTTGTGTTATTCATCATGTCGGGCACATGTGGCAGTTCTGGGCTGGAGTGTGGGGTTGCGCAGTCTGCTTGAGAGGATTTAGGAGTTGCTCTCGCCCTCAGCCTGGGGATTTGCCCCCAGAACTCCAAGCTACACGGGTCTAGATTGGACGCCTTCGGACACAAGACGATTGTGTTTGATTGGTTTGACAGTTCAGTATTGTTCATCTATGTCCATTTCAAATGTCATTCGTCGGGGGCGTCTGTTCGAGGTCTGGCGGCCAAGTGCGCGGCCCTGCCAACACCACCGGAACGGATCACTACGGGCGGTAGGCTCTGTGCAAAGGCAGGAATTTTCAATACATTCGGCAGAAGCGAGAGGGGTATGTTGACATTTGCTCGTCGACGCAATGTGTTAATACTTATGTGTTTTGTTCTGGCCCGCCTGCTTCGGAGCCAACATCTGCTAGCGCTGGCCCCGCAGTGCCTGTGCCTTCGGAGGCTCCACAACTGTCGCGTCGTTCCGCCTCACTTCGTGAAGAAGAGCACGAATGTCCGCTGATTCCTCCCATTGGCGAGCGCAGTCAGAGTGGAGACTCTGACTGAGTTTTCCGTTGGCGTCCCGTCCAAGTGTAGCCAGGCCCTCTGACCTGGTGTGCCTGTGAGGGGCCACCCTGCCGAGGGTCGCTGGAGCATGTCTCGCTGAGCGCCCTGCTATACCCTCGGCTCCAGCAGCTGCTTTGGTCGACGGCAGGGGCCTGTCTGCTCCAGCCAGGTGCGGCCGAGGCGCCGCCAGGTTTGCCCTTCGCCCAAGCAATGTGCCGCCAGGCTGTTTCCATTCGAGTCACCCCTGGCCCTGGCAGCTGCGCAACGCCATATTGCAGGTCCTTTTGGTGCATGTGCGTCGCGTTGCCAGAGTTTTGTTTCACATGTCCGGAGTTGCACATCGCTCCCTTGCAGCAGTGCCAGCCTGCCGTGTCTGTGAGGCATCAGGAGGCGTCGGCGTGGAGCTCAAAAACTCCTCCTTCTCCTCCTCCTCCTCCTCCTCCTCCTCCTCCTCATCATCATCATCATCATCATCATCATCATCATAATCCTCATCCTCATCCTCATCCTCATCCTCATCCGCCTTCTCCTCGTACTCGTCCTCCTCCTCCTCCTCCTCCTGCTCCTTCTCCTCCTCCTCACTCTCGTTCCCGTTGCGACGGCTCGGCGCGGCTCGACGAAAATTGGTCGGCGCGTTTCGAGCTCGGACGCGCGGATTTCGTGCCGTGTTGGTCCGGGCTCTCATAGGCCCATCCGCTCGACTACTGCTGGGTTGCGAGGAGCTCGGATCGCCTACAGCAGCCCTGGTGGCAAACGAGCCCACGCACACGAGGGCCGCGCCCGAGCAATGGCAAGCCCAGAACTTACGGCAGGTTCGCGTCGTGTCGACTGGCGGCGACCCCGCCGCTGGCGTTCAGCGTTGGATGCCGCCCTCGACCCAGGATCGGTCGACGTTAAACGATTTGACGCCTCGATTTCGGAAACGGCCGACCGATCGTTCCAGGCGGAACCATCCCCGCGGTGACAGGAACCAACGTCGAGGCCGACGCGACGCGCACCCGCCGTAGGCCTGGGGCTGGTCAGGCATGGGCCCAAAGGAGGTGTCCGGAAGCCGAGCCTCAGTACTTAGGTCGCCGCGGGGATTGCTAAGAGGACAGGGGGATATAAGTGGATGCTAGGTGGGTTCTATCCAGCCTAACCCCGCTTAGAAGTGGGTCGCATGTGCCCTGAGCGGCTCAAGGGCGTATACAGATCTGGGCCAAGCGGGCGGAGCCCACTTGGCGGAGTCATACCTCATCATCCCAAGCCACATCTAGGGCCCCTGTAACACACTTATATGAGGTGCTGGGCCAGATAGAACCCACTTCAGCATCCACTTCTAACCCCCCCCCCTCGTCCTCCTCCTCCTCCTCCTCCTCCTCCTCCTCCTCCGCCTCCTCCTCCTCTGCGGCGATCCAAGCAGGCTCTGGTCGGGCGGCGGCGGCGGGGAGTGCAAGGCGGGCGGGCGGGGAGGGGGCGGAGTCGGCCTCGGCGGCGGCGGCGGTCTGTGCGGGCGGCGCGCTCCGCCTCTGCGTCCTCAGGTCCGACCAGATCATCTCCCTGGCCCTCGCAGGGGGGGAGGGGGCCGAGCATGGGGTCGTCCTCCTCCTCCACCTCCTCCTCCTCCTCCTCCTCCTCCTCCTCCTCCTCCTCCTCCTCCTCCTCCTCCTCCTCCTCCTCCTCCGCGAGGCGGCGGCAGTCCAGAGCGGCTGCGGCTGCGGCTGCAGCACGCCTCGGAGAGCAGAGAGCGCCGCACGCACCTGCGGCCGAGCACGGGATCGAGAGAGGCCTCCTCTCGGAAGGCTGGGCGAGCGCTTCCTGACCAGCTCGCTGGAGGGCTGGCCCGGTTTCGTGGGCACGCTTGTCCCCCTTGCGTGAAAGTCGGGGGCCCCCAAACGGCGTGGTGACCACACCGTGTCATGAGTCGGTGGGGATCCGGGGACACCGCACAGTTTGGGGACTCGAGTCCCTCTCCGAGGATGTCTCGGGCGACAGGGGCCTCCAGGGTCCCAAGGCCGTGCGGTGACGGACCGTGCGGCGAGGTCTTTTGGGGTTCCGAGGTCACCGCACGGTCTGTCACCACACGGTTTTGGGATCCCCAAGGCCAACTCGTTGGAGGGCTGGCCCGGTTTCGTGAGCACGCTTGTCCCCCCCCCCTTCGTGAAAGAGAACAGGGTGGCCCAGGTTTGTTTGACGGAGCGTCCGGAAAGCTGGCCCTAGTTGCTTGAAGGGTGGTTTTCTTGATCATAGTTTCGGACGTCATGGTCAGCAGTCCTTGCGGGGTTCTGGGGGCTCCAGCGCCGACCCAAGACATTTGGGCGGACCTCCGATAGCTCACGATCATGCCGCTCTGGGTTTTCGATTGCAGCATGGTACTAGTGGTATGACGTAGTGACCTGCGCAGCGCTGCAGGAGAAGGCCTCAGCTAGATTCAAGGAGGCTCGGGGATAGTTCTGGTTGGCCAGATTCTAAGACCTCAGGCGCCATATCTGTTGTTTTACTGCGCGCCCACCAGAGCTATCGGCCCTTTCCTGAGGACCCGTTGTTCATATGGATTTGTTTGTTACGATCCCAGTTCCCGAAGCCAGGATTAAGGAAAAACGATAATGTTGGAAAGACATGACGCCAGAGGTTTGGGTCCCGTGTCTGACCACGGATCGCGTTCTGGGTTCGCGCGTCCAGGGGCGTTTTCTGCCGTGGAGGGGAGGTCTCGCAGTCTGCTCGGCCGAACAAGGGCATCCCGGTCATCATGCAGCTAGTCTTCGAGAAGGCCGGTGGCGGACTCGCACAAGCCGCCATTTGCCCGAGACGTGCATTTGGAAAGAAAGAGACAGAGAAGGATGAGGTGCATTGCCCACTGAGGGAGGAGAAAAAGAGGTCCAGGTCAGAGAGAGAGAGAGGAGAGAAGTAAAACGACGATGGTGACGAAAAGAGAGGGAGGAGGAGGAGGAGAAGGAGGACCAGTGTCAACCCAAGCCGCATCAAAGATGTTGCAAGAAACCCTCCCTCAAATTTCCCTCTTCGTAGGTCTCTGCAAGAAGTCCGTAGCCATTTGGGCTCAAGTGCCAACGTGGCTTCCACGCTGGAGCTTGTACGCAGCCGCCTCCGGCCATAAGCCATCCGTGGGAGCACACTTGGAGATTTGGTGCTCGCGCTGTCGATGCTCCGCTCTCCAAGAGCTTTGCAGCGTCGTCCGCACCGTGCTTCTGCATGTCCGAGTTTCGTAGCTGCCTGCACGCTCCTGTGCTCAACTGCGTTCTTGCCTGGTACCTCCGCCTTCAACTCCATCCCCAGTTTTCCTCCGACCCCTTCGCCCTCGTCCTCTCTCCTTCCTGCCTCGTCCTCATCCTCCTTCCTCTTCCTCCTCCTCCGCCTCCTCCTGTTCCTCCCCTTCTTTCCTCTTCCTTTCTCCTTCCTGCTTCCTCCTCTTCCTCCTGCTCCTCCTCGTCCTCCTCCTCCTCCTCCTCCTCCTCCTCCTCCTCCTCCTCCTCCTCCTCCTCTTCCAATGCACGCGCGCGTCGCGGGCGGGGCGAGAAAGCCGCACCGGCCCCTCGGAGGCTGCCCCCCGCGGGTCTGGCGCCGGGGAAAGGAGCCGCCGGGCCCTCACAGGGCAATAGCAGAAGCACACACGCACACACACACACACACACACACACACACACACACACACACACGCGCGCGCGCGCGCGCAGGACGAGGGCGAGGAGGAGGAGGAGGAGAAGGAGGAGGAGAGCCGCACCATGAGAAGAGGGCTCCATGATCAAAGCCAGTCGGAGAAGGACACCGGCAGCGCAGATTGTTCCACTGGATAGAGCAAGGGTAGGCACGCACAAATTGTGAAATCCATGCGTTCGGCTAGGAAGCAGTTGCAGAGAAGGCAAGCGGTGCGTTGACGTTTGCGCGAGCAGCCGTACACATGTTGTTGGGAGCAGCCAGAGTAGAATTGGGATTGGCAGTGTATTTGGAGACAGGCTTCTCGCACGGTACGAGATGCACGCCTGTGTGCTAACCCCAGGCGACGACGCAGCACCACTTCATAAACATGTACGTGAATCTCTGTGTGCGACCAGGGGGGGCACGCGCGACAGGGGCTGTGGCTTGCTTTGTCGGCAGCAGGGGCGCAGTTGTTGTAGAGAGAATGATATGGTCGAGTACGCGTCGGAACGACGCGCTGCATTCGAGATCGATAGGTCTGATTACACGCTGGTCGTTGAAAGTAGGTATTTCTGGATTCCCAGATCCCGACCTACTTCAAGCGCCTTCCCACTTCAAGAATCGACACGCTTTTGCTGTGCTTTGTTATTCTCTGGGAGGGCCTGGACCCAATCCACTTTATCCGCCTTCCTACTTCATGTTTCTACCTACTTCTTCCGACCGACGTGTATGGGTGCGTTGTTGCAATAGCTTGCATCGGTCACCTCTCATGGAGCATTTGGCACGACGACCTCTGGATTGCCTTGCGCCGCGTGCGCTCGAGTGTGCTCGACTGGCCGCGGACCTGCGCCGGCAGGAGGGGGACTGGCGAGGTACCCTCCCCTCCGCTTCTCCTCGGGGCTCCTTCCGACCCGACTCGACGACATCGATGTTTGCCCGCTCGATCCGGCTCGATTCAAATGTTCCGACGACTTGATGCCGCCATGCCGTCCCACCTTCGCATGGCGTCGTCGTGCACCCTGGCGCGGCCCATCTGGTTCGGCTTCAACTCTCGGGCCGGTTCCGCCCGATCCGACCCACTCGATCCGATGCCCCCGATGTGTTGTTGATGGGTCTTGCCCTCCCCTTTTCCGCCCATCCCCTCTGGCCATCGGCCCCCTCCCTTTCTGTCCTCACTGCTGCTCGCCGCCGCTCTTCCCCACGTCCATTCCAGGGGAACGAAACCTGACATAGACAGAAGAATGCGGAGGTCCGCGCGGATTTCTTGGATCCGCGCTGGACCCCCCTCCCTGGCGCGCTGGACCCCCCCCCCCTCCCTGGCGCGCGGAGCGCACCAGGGGCAGCCCGGGGGCCCCCGCGCCGATCTGAGAAAGCCGCGCGGACCTCCGAGTTTTTTTATGCGAACGCTGATGCAAGCAGGGCCGCCGCGGCCGTTGACGGCGGACGCGCTGGGCCCCGCGAGCGCGTGGGCCGGTGGAGCGGCCCAGGAGGCAGCGGGCAGCGAGTGCTTGCGCACCGAAAGAGGCCAAGGCCGACGGCGGACGCCCACGACGCACGCGGTGTCCAGCGGGCGTGCCAGAGGGCGCGCCCGATGATGCTTCGCAGTTCTCGGGGGTGGGCAGACCTCCTACCTTGACACGTCGATTAGTGAATCGGCCGTTTTCGGTTCGCGGGAGGGCGTCGCGGCCGTCATTTGTGCGGGTCCAGGTCCGTCGGTTTCGGTCCCAGGACGCGCCCGATGATGGTTCGGGTATGGCCAGGACCCCAGGTAAGGGGACACGGTTAGTGGTAGGGCCCCAGAGCCTTTGAAGTGGCCAGAATCACTAAACCAGGTTTGCCATAGCTGGTGTTTTTTCGGGTGGCGGCAGTTCCGGTTAGTGGAAATGGGACGGGGGGGTGCCCCCGGTACAGATCACTAAACCAGGTTCCACTAAACCTAGTTTTGCCAACGCCCGAATGGTTCGCATTTCGTTGTTGACCATACAGTGGGGGCCCATGCCAAGAAACACCTTGCTTACCTCTTGCCTCCAGGGTGCCTTGGGTTTCTTGGGTTCCCATGGTTCTGCTATGGAAGGCGTGACGTTCACACACCAAGAGTCGATGGGCGCCCCGGAGTCTCAGTGTTGGGTTTCTTGTGGAAGGCTTCTTGCGGTCGGGCCCCTACTGTAATCATATCCGCTGCTAGGGCGCTCTGGTGCGATCCTGTCGAAGGTCGGGGCGACTGCTGAAGAAGACTAGCAAGCGCGTGTTCAACAGATGGTGGTTGTTCCCCTTGCCGAGCCTGCATCTTTTCTCGAGCAGCACTGATGATACGTCTGTCGGAACAAGATTGCTACATATAACTCATGGCCGTTCGCACCCAATTTGCTTGCCCAGGTCAAACTGCACAGGTGGCTCACGGCCAACGAGCACATATCGGCGATAGGGTCCACTCGTAGAATCTCTCATGATCGGTTGCGTTCGTGATGGTAACTCTCTGGTGCGGAAGAGGCACATCACATGTCTAGCATCCTCGTCCATTGCCTCTGCTCGTTATGGACGGAAGCTGGTGGTCCAGATGAATTTCATTCGTGTGCTTGTTGCATGTCATACGTGCGAGCTACTTGTCGAATTTGAGCAGTAACCACTTCAGTATGTCGGCATATGCATGCCAACCGTTCGTTCCTGCCACGTGGCACGCCAAGGTCGCAGGGCAATTTCAAGCGCATCCTGTTGAACCAGTGCCAGAGCTCCTTCGAGAAGTGCCCATCTTGAACCCAGCCTTCCTTGGGACAGGGTGTTCTTAAAGTTGCTTATCTTGCAAGCTTTACGGTGCCCGTCCTAAGGTTCGATGTATACAAAGTGTTGAAAGGATTTGAACTCTAAACGTTTTGCGTATCCCCGCCAGCCCTTCTAGCGACTGGTGTCTCGCTTACTTTCTGCGTTTCTTAACCCCCATGTGGTCTGGTCGCGTGCGGTTCAAGCCGGTATCGTTGGGCGTAGTGTTTATGTTCCGATCTTGCCTTGTCAAGTTAGCTTGATACGGGCCTGATCCCGTCTAATCGAAGACATCTCAGTGTAGAACCCGCAATCTAAGAAAGAAGGGTTACAGTGGAGACCCATGCCAAGAAACACCTTGCTTGCCTCCAGGGTGCCCTGGGTTTCTTGGGTTTCGATGGTTTTGCTATGGGAAGCGTGACGCTCCCACGTCAAAATCGATGGACGTCCTGGGGTCTAAGGGTTGGGCTTCTTGTGGAAGGTTTCTTGTGGTCGGGCCTCGTCAGCCGTGCGAGCCTCTGGCCTCGTACGACGGCGTACGACTCTTGTATCATTCAGCCAGCGTCGGCGAGAGCCTCTGGCCTCGTCACCCGTGCGAGCCTATGACCGCACAGGTGGTTTTCATGTTGTCGATGGCGAGAGCCTCTGGCCTCGTCAACTGCGCGAGCCTCTGGCAACACATTTGTTCCCCATATCCTAAGATGGGGTTCTTATTATTATTACTCGGACGCCGCCGACTCCAGAGAGCCAGAGAGAACACACCTACTCATACACAGACTTACTCATACTCTGACCTACTCATACTCATACCTTCTCGTGGTCTGACTTACTCAACACACAACATGCAGGCCTAGTCATACTCAGACTTACTCATGTTGCGACTCCTTCATACCCAGACTTACTCATACCCAGACTCGTTCCCAGACCTGCTCATACACAGACTTATTCGTATTCAGACCTACACATATTCAGACGTTCTCATAGTCTGAGTTATTCAACGCACGGACTGAGACCTACTCATACTCAGACCGAGTCATATTCAGACTCGCAAGGGGAGCCGCCAGGGGTGTTTTCACGGGCCCGTTCGCGGCCAGTTTGTGGGGATGTCTCAGGCGGTTTGCTTGTATTCATGCCCAACAGCCTTGGCTTTTTGAGCAGATTGTGAGGATGTCTCGGGCGGGGCGCTAGTTTCAGCACCCCTAAGGGGAGCCGCCAGGGGTGTTTTCACGGGCCCGTTCGCGGCCAGTTTGTGGGGATGTTTCAGGCGGTTTGTTCGTTGTCATGCCCAACACTATTGGTTTCCAGAGCAGATGCTGAGGATGTCTCAGGCGGGGCGCTGGTTTCAGCACCCCTAAGGGGAGCCGCCAGGGGTGTTTTCACGGGCCGCCAGGGGTGTTTTCACGGGCCCGTTCGCGGCCAGTTTGTGGGGATGTCACAGGCGGGTTGCTCGTCGTCATGCCCTACATCTTTGGTTTTCAAAGCAGATGTTGAGGATGTCTCAGGCGGGGCGCTGGTTTCAGCAGGGGTGTTTTCACGGACCCGTTCGCGGCCAGGTTGTGGAGATGTTTCAAGCGGTTTGCGCGTTTCCATGCCCAACATCCTTGGCTTTCAGAGAAGATTCTGAGGATGTCTCAGGCGGGGCGCTGGTTTCAGCACCCCTAAGGGCAGCCGCCAGGGGTGTTTTCACGGGCCCGTTCGCGGCCAGTTTGTGGGGATGTCACAGGCGGCTTGCTCGTTGTCATGCCCTACACCTTTGGTTTTCAGAGCAGATGTTGAGGATGTGTCAGGCGGGGCGCTAGTTCCAGCACCCTTAACGGGAGCCGGAGCCGCCAGGGATGTTTTCACGGGCCCGTTCGCGGCCTGTTTGCGGGGATGTCTGAGGCGGTGTGCTCGTTCTCATGCCCAACACCATTGGCTTCCAGAGCAGATGTTGAGGATGTCTCAGGTTTGGCGCTGGTTTCAGCACCGCTAAAGGGAGCCGCTGGGGGTGTTTTCACGGGCCCGTTCGCGGCCACTTTGTGGGGATGTCTCAGGCGGTGTGCTCGTTCTCATGCCCAACACCATTGGCTTCCAGAGCAGATGCTGAGGATGTCTCAGACGGGGCCCTGGCTTCAGCATCCCTAAGGGGAGTCGCTAGGGGTGTTTCCACGGGCCCGTTCGCGGCCAGTTTGTGGAGATGTGTCAAGCGGTTTGCTCGTTTTCATGCCCAACATCCTTGGCTTATGTTGAGGATGTCTCAGGCGGGGCGCTGGTTTCACCACCTTTTGAGGGGAGCCGCCAGGGATGTTTTCACGGGCCCGTTCGCAGCCTGCTTGCGGGGATGTTTCAGGCGGTGTGCTCGTTTTCATACCCAACACCATTGGCTTCCAGAGCAGATGCTGAGGATGTCTCAGGTTTGGCGCTGGTTTCAGCACCGCTAAAGGGAGCCGCCGGGGGTGTTTTCACGGGCCCGTTCGCGGCCAGTTTGTGGGGATGTCTCAGGCGGTTTGTTCGTTTTCACACCCAACTCCTTGGTTTTCAAAGCAGATTCTGAGGAGGTCTCAGACGGGGCGCTGGCTTCAGCATCCCTAGGGGGAGTCGCCAGGGGTGTTTCCACGGGCCCGTTCGCGGCCATTTTGCGGGGATGTCTCAGGCGGTTTGTTCATTTTCATGCTGCAATGAAGGAGATGACGCTCACGATGGCATGACATAAAACACGAGATGCACATATGGGGAGATCCACGCAGTGAGTAAATTTTTATCATTGTGTACGACGAGAGCCTTTGGCATCGTCATCGTTAGCTGCGCGGGCCTCTGGCCGCACACGTGGGAAGGTGCGCGGGCCTCTGGCCGCACACCTTCCCACCGGAGGTCTGGTCCGGCCTGGGAGAAAGCGTTGGCCTCGGACAACCACTGCGTCCTGGACCCTCGGCACCAGCACGACAACTTTCGGTTCGGCTACGGCAGGGGCATCTATTGGGAAACGCTCGCGAGGTGGATCAACACGCGCGCTCGTCGCGACGCACAGCGCCTCGGCGTCCGCTTCGTTTCCCTGCAGGCCGTACACGAGCGCAGTGCGATTCAAGGCGACCCAGACGCGGGCCGACGCCTCCTGAACGTCCCGAACATGCACAAGGCGGGGGACATCCATGGCGTCTTACCGGCATACGTCGGCATGGAGGTTCGGTTCACGGCCGCGCAGGAGGAGTTGAAGAAGAAGTTGGGGCTCGCGCAGGAACAACGAGGAGCGCGCGCCGGGCCAGCTCTTTCGCCCCCGATACCTACCGCAGGGAATCTGGCTGCACGTCCACGGCTTCAAGGAGTCCCCGATCTACGAGGAAGTCGCCGAGCTGCCGCTGCAGGGCGCCGAAGGCGCCGTCGAACACGGCGAGGCCGAGGCGCGGGCGTGGAGCTTGCTCATGTTCAGGCCCAGCGAGCACGAGTTCACGTGGCCGAGCTCGGGGGCGCACTGCGCGCCGCTCGGGGTTCACCCTGACGCGCGCGCCCTAACTGACCTCCACGCTGTCGCGGGGCCAGACGCTGCGCAAGGGCGTCACCATCGACTGCGCGAGGGGCGAGGACGCTGGCCGCAGGGGTGCGTCGGACGAGCAGCGGCGGCTGCACCTCTACGTCGCGTTCTCCCGCGCCACGCGCATGCGGAACATGCTGATCCTGCGACCGCCCTCGCGCGAGTTTTTGGGGCGCGGACCGCCGGCGCCCTTGCGGGAGGCGCTCAAGAAGTTCGAGGGGAGAGCGATGACCTCCAGGTTTGAGGCCGAGCAGCTCGCCGCGGAGCTTGGCTTCGCGCTGCCTCCCGCACGAGCGCCGCGGCGCGCAGCTTGAGGCCCGCGGGGCTGCCCCAACGGTCTGGCCCGCGGGGTTGCCCCAAAGGCATGGCCCGCGGAGCTGCCCCGAAGGCTTCGCGAACCAGCCGTCGGCGAATGCGCGCGCGCCGGCCGAGGCGGCGACGGCGCCAAGGGAAATCGATTTGCTTGCCCCGACCAGGGGAAGGGGGGGCACATGGCGAATGAGCAGGGGAAGGATGACGACGGGGAAGAGATCGGGAGAAGGCGACGATGATGAGGACGTGGAGAAGGAGGAGGAGGAGGAGGAGGAGGATTAATAGAAGGAGGAGGGGGATAAATGGAGGAGGAGGGGGAGGAGGAGAGGTCAGGGCAGAGGGCGAGAGGAGGGTGTCTGCCAGGGCGAGAAGGAAAGGGCTAAAGACAAGCTGAACATATTATCATTCGGGGTCCTTCCGCCGGAGTAGTCATTATTTCTATGTTACTACTAGTTCTTGTAATGCTTATTCGTTTTACTATGACTGTTGTATTATCTTCTTCTTTATTAGTTTCTTCTTTTTCTAAGGAGACAGGAACGATTGGTGCTTGCGCGCTGCTGGATCCCTCTGACTCGACCTCCTCCTCCCTCCGCCCAGAGCCATCCGGGGCGTCGCAGCAGGAACGCGGCGCCCGATCTTCTCGCGCCGTTTCGACCTCCATCGGGGGGCGCCTCCCGGCCCCGAGGCTAGCGGAAGACGACTCGGGCTCTCAAAGGGTTGTCGGGAAGGGGTCGAGATCTTCTCGAGGAAGAAGAAAAAACGCAGCATGAATAAACTTATGGCGCTCCGCGCGGATTTCTTGAATCCGCGATGGGCCGCCCCCCCAGCGGCGCCTCCGGCGCCGCCCTTAGCGCGCTCCGCGCGTCAAGGAGGGGGGTCCGGCGCAGATCCACGCAATACGCGCGGAACGCCAAAAGTTTATGTTATGGCGTTGTTTCTTCTTCTGTCTTCGGGGGCCAGCGTCACGAAAACATTGCCACGTCGGAAAAGACGGCAGACGGATGTACAGTGGGGGCCCATGCCACGAAACACCTTGCTTGCCTCCAACCAGCCTTGGATTTCTCAAGTTTCCATGGTTTTGCCATGGGAAGCGTGACGTTCCCACACCCAAAATCCATGGACGGCCTGGGGTCACAGGGTTGGGTTTCTTGTGGAAGGTCTCTTTTGGACAAGCATCCACTGTAGGAGGGGGTCGAGGTCTTCGGGGGCCAACGTCACCAAAAAGTTGCCACGTCAGAGGAGACGGCGGACGGATGTGGCGGAAAAGAGCTGCCAGACCTCAGCGCGGACGTCTTGACGGCGCCAATGGCTCCCCTGGCGCCGCCACCGGCACGCTCCGCGTGCCAGAGGGCCCAGCACGGGTCCAAGAAAGCCGCGCGGAGCGCCGAAAGTGTACGTGTATGCAGGTTGTTCCGTGTTTGGGGATGGCGCCACGTCGGAGTGGTGCA
>CAUYUJ010009663.1:0-2500 GCA_963575745.1 Prorocentrum cordatum
TAGTAGTAGTAGTAGTAGTAGTAGTAGTAGTATTAGTAGTAGTAGCAGTAGTAGTAGTCGTCGTCGTCGTCGTCGTCGTCGTCGTCGTCGTCGTCGTCGTCGTAGTCGTAGTCGTAGTCGTAGTCGTAGTTGCAGTAGTAGTAGTAGTAGTAGTTGGAGGAGGAGGAGGAGCAGGAGGAGGAAGTTGAACAAGAAGAAGAAGAGGAGGAAGAGGGGGGCGAAGGGGAAACGGGGACGTAGGACTCTGGGAGTTCTCAGGGCTTGTCGGGGGATGTGGCTTGTCAGATTTTTATATGAGTTTCCAGAGGGCTCGGGAGGCGGAGGAGGAGGACCAGGACCAGGACCAGGACCGGGAGCAGTGTCAGGACGAGGTCAAGGAGGAATAGGAGGAGGGATGAGGAGGAGGAGGAAGATGACGAGGACGACAAGTTCGAGGGGAAAGCGCGTGGGCTTCCCCCTAATCGTCGTCGTCTTCCTCCTCTTCCTCCTCCCTATCCTCTTCGGCTTCATCCTCCTATCCCTCCTCCTCGTTCACCTTGCCCCTTCTGTTTCATCCTCTTCGTCCCCGTCGTCCCCGTCCAGTCTCCCAGGAAACGACCTCCCCCATGATGGGGGGTGAGCTCCTCTTCCCGCTGCGGATGCTGCTCTCTGCCTCCCTCCATCGCCCTCCCTCACTCATTCTCTCTCTGTCTTCTCTCTCTGTCTTCCTCTCTCTCTCTCTCTTTCCCCCCTCTCTATCGGAGGTTGGGGGGTGAGACCGCAGTGGAACGGAGACCCCCAACTGGGAAATCGTCTCGTTTCGTTCGTGTCGTGCGTGCGGGCGAGGCGAAGCTGTGTGGGCGCGCGAGAGGAATGAACCCGCCGTTGCTAGGGCGAAGTCAAGACAAATGATTCTCCCCCGTCCGTCCGTCCGTCTGGCGGTGGCCCTAGCGGTGTCCCACGGTGTCCCGTGGTGTCCCGTGGTGTCTAGGACAAGATCAAGACAAATGATTCTCCCACGTCCGTCCGTCCGTCCGGCGGTGGCTCGCGGTGTCCCGCGGTGTCCCGCGGTGTCCCGTGGTGTCCCGTGGTGTCCCGTGGTGTCCCGTGGTGTCCGCCGCTGCTAGGGCGAAGTCAAGACAAATGATTCTCCCCCGTCCGTCCGTCCGTCCGTCGGTGGCTCGCTGTGTCCCGCGGTGTCCCGTGGTGTCCCGTGGTGTCCCGTGGTGTCCGGTGTCCCGTGGTGTCCCGTGGTGTGAGATCGATAGTGAGATCGATATTGAGATCGATGTGGTGCCCCGAGGTGTCCCGTGGTGTCCCGTTGAGTGAGATCGATAGTGAGATCGACAGTTGTCCCGTGGTGTCCCGTGGTGTCCCATTCAAGGAGATCGATAGTGAGATCGATGGGGAGGTCGATAGTGAGATCGATGTGGTGTCCCGTGGTGTCCTATGGTGTCCCGTTGAGTGAGATCGATAGTGAGACCGATAGTTTCCCGTGGTGTCCCGTGGTGTTCCATTGATCAGAGGCCAGCAACATATGTACACGTACGCGGTTAGTTTCCCCTAGAGTGCGTGTCAACGCGGACGTTCGTGCAGGCAAGACCGCAGAGGGCGTACATGTACATATGTCGTTGTTCGCCCAATTGAAGGAGATCGATAGTAAGATCGATAGTGAGATCGATAGTGAGATCGATGTGGTGCCACGAGATTCCTATGCTGTCCCGTTGAGTGAGATCGATAGTGAGACCGATAGTGAGATGGAGAGGTGTCCTGCGGTGTCCCGTGGTGTCCCGTGGTGGCCCGTGGTGTCCCGTGGTGGCCCGTTGAGTGAGTCGATAGTGAGATCGACAAGTGTCCCAAGGTGTCCCGTGGTGTCCCCAAAAGTGAGATCGATACTGAGATCGATGTGGTGCCCCGATGTGTCCCGTGGTGTCCCCAAAAGTGAGATCGATAGTGAGATCGACAGGTTTCTCGTGGTGTTCCGTGGTGTCCCGTTGAGTGAGATCGATAGTGAGATCGATACTGAGATCGATG
This sequence comes from Prorocentrum cordatum, assembly GCA_963575745.1. Classification (NCBI taxonomy): domain Eukaryota; class Dinophyceae; order Prorocentrales; family Prorocentraceae; genus Prorocentrum; species Prorocentrum cordatum. Next base: position 2,014 of record CAUYUJ010009663.1, read on the forward strand.
TGGTGCCCCGAGGTGTCCCATGGTGTCCCGTGGTGTTCTATGGTGTCCCGTTGAGTGAGTCGATAGTGAGATCGACAGTGAGACCGATAGTGAGATCGAGAGGTGTCCCGCGGTGTCCCGTGGTGTCCCGTGGTGGCCCGTGGTGGCCCGTGGTGTCCCGTTGAGTGAGATCGATAGTGAGATCGACAAGTGTCCCAAGGTGTCCCGTGGTGTCCCGTTGAGTGAGATCGATAGTGAGATCGATACTAAGATCGATGTGGTGCCCCGAGGTGTCCCACGGTGTTCCAAACAGGGAAATGAGATCGATAGTGATATCGATGTGGTGTTCCGTGGTGTCCCGTTGAGTAAGATCGGTAGTGAGATCGATAGTGAGATCGATGTGGTGTCCCGAACTGTCCCGTGGTGTCCCGTTGAGTGAGATCGATAGTGAGATCGATAGTGAGACCGATAGTGAGACCGATAGTGAGATCGAGAGGTGTCCTGCGGT
>CAUYUJ010009663.1:5000-17500 GCA_963575745.1 Prorocentrum cordatum
GAGGGGCCCGAGAGGGGCACGAGAGGGGACCTCTTCTGACCCCCCTTGTTTGTGACCCCCCCAGTAAGCCACGCCCAAGCAGAGGGTTGGGTGGGGGGGGGCTTTGGGGCTCTGGTCGTGATTTTTGTGGTGCTGCTCGAAGAAGAAGAAGACGAAGAAGAAGAAGACGAAGGAGAAGACGAATAATAATAATAGTAATAATAATATAATAATAATAATACTAATACGAATCATCATAATAATAATGAAGATAATACTAAGAATAATAAGAATAAGAAAAACACGTAGAAGAAGAAGAGGAAGAAGAGGAAGAAGAAGAAGAAGAAGGAAGAAGAGAGACGCCACACACACATAAACTTGGGGCGCTCCGCCCTTCTTTCTTGGAGCCGCGCTGGGCCACCCCCCCGGCGGCGCCTCCGGCGCCGCCCCTGGCGCGCGGAGCGCGCCAGGGAGGGGGGTCCTGCGCAGATCCAAGAAACCCGCGCGGAGCGCCAAAAGTTACTGTTTATGGCGTGTTTTTTCTTCCTCTGCGACAGAGATGACGCCGAAGGATGGGGCCTGGGGCTCTGGTCGTGAGTCTTGCGATGTGGCACTTTGTTCGATACGTCGGATCTCAGCCCAGACATGCGACTTCCTGTTTTTTTCCCTACGGGGCCCCTGGAAGTCCCGACCCTTTCCCCGGGACCGGCTTTTTGTTTTGAGTCGTTCTCTGACGCTCCCGGGGCCAGGCGAGGGCCTCCAGAGGTGGAAAATAGCGAGCAGCTTGCCGCCCTGACTTTTTTGCGACGCGATCATGTCTGGGTTCGTGACGTCGGCCCTGACTTCGGATCCGCCGCACTTTGGTTGACTCTCCGACTTGGAATGGTGTCGGAAATCCGCCCCAAGCAGTGCGAAACCGTATGGCGGAAGTGTCCGCCTCGGGAAGAGATGGCTCAAGTATTTTTGGCTCAAAGCACTTACTCTCAAGGCACTTACTCTCACTGTTCCCTTTTCGACACTCACTCTCACTACTCGTTTCAATCACTCTCGCACCTCTTTCCCCAGTGTGCCAAGACGATGCTGGCTTCAGGTGCTCGTGCCGACTCGTGGGCGCCCGGTACAGTTGTTCAGCAGCTGTTCAAGCAGCACCGCGTCCACAGTCCATTACAAGAGATGGACGGCCTTGACGACGACGGGACCACCGACAGCTCTGGAACGCCATCTGCTCGTCGAGCGCAGCTCGCTGCCGACCTTGCGGCTGCTGCGCCAGAGGGCAATGGCGACCTCATCGACGAGCCACTTACCGCTGGAGTACTGGAGCGGATCTTGCTCACGCAGTTGGCGCCCTTGCGCAACGACATCGCGGCCATCAAGCCCCACGGGGTCTCCCAGAAGAATCTTAGCGACGTGGTCGGCCCCCTGAAGGACGAGGTCAACGACCTCATCAAACGTATGGGGATATTGGAATCACAATACACGTCCCAACCAGCTTCCGCGAGGGTGTCAGAAACATCATTGGACACAGCTGCGCAGTCGAAAATACAACTTGCTAGAGCAGGAAGTGCAAACACTGAAACAGCACATGGCCTCAGGTCTCCGGGGTGCATGTGCAGGCCTCGAAGGCGATTGGGGGAAACGTAACATAACTGTAGTGTTTGGTAACTTGGAGGGCTTCGACATGTTCAACACAGCAGGAGCATGGCTCCAGGATCGGAGGTGAGGGGGTGAGATCGAAGTGGAACGGAGAGCCCCCTACCGGGAAATCGATTTCGGTTTCGTATTCGTGCGTGCCGTGCGCGCGGGCGAGGCGAAGCTGCGTGGGCGGGCGAGAGGAAAGTCTCCTGTGGCTCAGGCGCGGCCGGACCAAATGTGTCTCTTCCGGGCGGCTGGTGGCGCGCGGTGTCCCGCCGGTATCCCGCTGGTGTCCCGTCGGTGTCCCTGTGGCTGAGGCGCGGCCGGACCAAATGTGTCTCTTCCGGGCGGCCGGTGGCGCGCGGTGTCCCGCCGGTGTCCCGCTGGTGTCCCGTCGGTGTCCCGTCGGTGTCCCGATGATGATGTGGATGATTATGATGCTGATGGTGATGATGATGATGGCGATGATGATGATGGTGTTGTTGTTGATGATAATGAGACCTAATGTGAGATCGATTGCGAGATCGATTGTGAGATCGATAGTGAGATCGATAGGGAGATCGATAGTCATATCGATAGTGAGATCGAATGTGAGACCGATTGTGAGATCGATAGTGAGACCGATCGTGTGAGACGTTGGTTCCTCCCCCCCCGAACCTCCTTATCACCTGAAGGGCGGTCGTATAGGTAAGTTATAAGCTGCTTCGGGCCCCATCCCAGTCAACATGTACGTGAAGGGCGACACCACTATGATCCTCTTTGCGGAGTTCGCGAACACGCTCGACCAGGACACCGCCGTCACACTGATCAAGACAGCGAAGCTACAGAGGGGGGGGAACCGCGTGGGCTTCCCCGGATCGCCCGCCAACGGAGCGTGCAGCACGCAACCATTGTTTTGGGTTGAAATACATGTTTAAAGATACCTTCGACAATCCATACAAGATCAAGGTCTCGGACAGTTCGCCTTGCGAAGTTCATGCGGGAGGTCAGCTCGCAGTCGCGGTCACCGTGGACGGCACCGCTATACACAAGAACTGGGACGACAAGTGGCAGGCGCAGGAAGAGTTACAGGGGCATCCACAATTAAATGAACTCTCCGACAAGTGCGACGCCTTGGTCACCAGAGCCCAGCAAGGGATGAAAGGGCACCCAAAGGGGAAATCGAAAGACCAATCGGGAACAGGGCCGGTGTCAGGTTTGGTCCGGCTAGACACCGGAGCCGTTCGAGATGGACCGCCCCAACCTTTTCCGTGTGAATCCGATGGCACTGGACGTATCGTGGGCGCAGCTACCGGCATGCTCGCCCCTGCGGATTCGCGCGCATTTTCTACAGCGGGCACGGGCAAAGATACCAGGCCGCAGTGTCAGCATCATTCGCCATTCTCTTTTTCTTTATTCGCCCTCTTCTACTCCTCCGGCTTTCTCTACATCGTTTCCTTGCCAGCCAACACTTGGGATTCCGGCCCGTCAGGCTACTTCGGCGCAGGCATCTTCTGCTTCGGCGCCCGCAGTAGTATAGCCAGGGCAGCTTCCAGACCCTCGGGGGAGATCCAGGCAGACACGTTCGCCCATCGAGACCGTGCGCTGTGGCGCGTGGAATGTGGAAGGATCACGTGGAGATTCAGTTAGAAAGTTGGCAGACATTGCAAAAATCGTGGATGCGTATAATATTGACATATCATGCGCACAGGAAGCGCAGCTACATGACGCCGAGCTTCACACAGGATGGGCCCATGTATTGTTTGTCTGGGGAGGCGAACTTGAAATCCAGATCCGATGCAGGAGTCGGGATTGTCGCATCGCCTTCGGCGCGTTTTGCGGTTGTCGCGTTTAAGCACTCGGGCCGAGAATGGCGACGCTCAGGGTCAAAGTCGCCGGGGGGGCGCTGGTGCTGATTTCCGCGCGTGCCCCGCACAGCGGGCGCGAACCAGAAGCGCGGCTGAGGTTCTACGCTGACGTTTCTCAGCATTCAATCCAACAACGAAGCGCAGCTCCACTGTCGCCCCCGGGGACTACAATGCGAAATTGTCCGATCGAGGAGCGGGTGAAAAAACCACTATTGGAGAACATGTTTTTCGAGGAAGCCCACCAGAGCGACATTCCCCACGATGGGGCAATCGTCAATTATTAATGAAACGAGGCGCTGATTGCGACATGGCGATCGCGAGCGCGTTCTTCGAAGGGGAAGATGACGACGAGATCACCTACCAGAGCTTGGGCGCACAGCCTTTGCAATCAATGTCGCCAGACTTGTTCTCTCAAATCGATCGCGCTTTATGCCATGACTCGACCTTTGTTGCATGCAAGAATGCTGCTCTACCCGGGCAGCCGCCCTCAATGGCCGCCATTTTCTTAGCGCAGCGCATCGGCTGGAATTTCAACGATCTTCGCGGACCCGCGCGCCGAAGAAGAAGAAGAAGGACACGGGCGCTCTCGCGGCGATGGGCTCCAGGAAGCTCTTCGCCGAGACATTTTCGAATGCCATCGGGGATCCAACTCGTTCCCCTTGTCTGGGCGACGCCGCGGACCAAGTACAGCGAGCTTTCGACGCCGCAGTTGATGTTCTTCCAAGTTGGAAGTACGACCGCAGAAACCATGGACAAGCACGTCTACTTTGGAACTTATGGCCGAGAGGAACGCCCGCCGCCAGTCAGTGGGCTACGACAACGAGCCCCGGCTACACAAATTGATCCGGAAAGCTGGAGGAAACATCCATCGGCTAGGTTGGATAATGCGGTTCCCAGTGGCAATTGGGATGCGGCTCGACACGAGAGCCAGCGCCCCGCAATCGCGCGGGCGTTAAAGACTTGAACGGGAACGTCTGCGACACCTCTGCTAGACCAGACGCCCTTGAGGAGTACTCCGAGGAAATGCAATGGAGAGTCTGCTTCGCCGATGTGGCCCCCGCTAACTCCGAGAGGTTTGGGGCCACTTTGCCGATCAACGCTGACGCGTTCTCCTTAAACGAGCTCCAGACGGCGATCAAGAAGATGAAGAATTGGAAGACAGCTGGGCCGGACGACGTGCCTGCGGAATTATGCAAAGTCGCTGCTGAAGACGCGCGCGCCCGCGGCGCACTCTTACACGTACGTCGGGCATGTTGGGGGGCGAAAGCATTCCATCCGCGTGGGGGCGAGCGAATGCGGTTTTGCTGTTCAAGAAAGGGGGCGCTACTTTACCAAGTAGCTATAGACCGATGTCCCATCTGGCAGTGGGCAACGAAGTATTGGCCTCGATGCGACACGAGCGACTCCTGGGTGGCAGGTGAGAACGAAGCACGCGGGACTCTCAGTCTGGTTCCCGCCCAAAGCGCGGCACTTCAGACGCCTTGACGCTTCTCCGCAGGATTGCGGATGCAGTTCGCATGAACAACCGCGGAGGCTCGCTCTTCTTATTATTAGACTGGGCGAAAGCTTTCGACCGCCTGAAACCCGACAGCATGTGCGCGGCCTTGGGAAGGTTTGGACTACCGGCACACATCGTCAACGTGGTCCGCGGATTTTACGCAGAGCGGTATTTCAGTGTAGTCGATCATTTTGGGGCTTCTTCGGGGAGGCAGCAATCTGCAGGTATCGCGCAAGGGTGCCCGCTAAGCCCCTACTTGGTCATCGCTGTTCAAACTGTGAAGGTGCGCGACGCCCTGGACGCGCTGGAGTTGCAATCAGAGCCGGAGTATCTCGTCGCCAGGGACATGTCGTTCTTTTGGCGTCGCAACATCCTGGGACTCTTCCATTAATGCTCGAATCCATTGTTACGGAAGGCCGTAAATGTGGCACGGAGCGCAAACGGGAGAAGACGCCGCAACGGAACATGTCTGCAACAGGCGAAGTACGGAGACCAACGGGGGAAAACGTCAAATCCGCGCGGGCGCGCGGGGGGCAGCTTATTCGGACGGGCTGATATCTTGCGACGGCAAAGCTGGACATGAGTTGTCCCGGAGGCTGGACGATGGAGCGAATATATTCAAGCAGCTGCAACAGGCATGGGCCCGCGCCGCCATTGGTAGGAAAAATCACATATATATATATATATATATATATATATATATATATATATATATATATGCATTTATATGTACCGCATGCGTTTTGACCAAGATCTTGTATTCCTTGGACCCAATGTGATTTCTCAAAGGCGAGAGAGATCAATCGGACGCTTTCCATTGCAAATGCATCCGGAAGATATTGGGTATCCCGCCCTCGTTTATTTCGACGGTCGCCAATTCCATCGTGCTAGACAAAGCCGGAGCGAAGCCACTCTCTGACATATTAGATGACAAACAGACGGCGCTGTACACCAATATCGCAAATTGAAATGATTCGTGCCTGGCGAAATCTATACTTTGCACCGTAGAGGGCTCTCCCAGACATTGGGCATCTCGTAGAAAGCGAGGGCGGCCGCGGCAGCGTTGGGCCACATCGGTCTATGAGCTTCTCTCGTAACTATAGGCAGGATCCCCTCTTTCTCTTCCTCCTCCTCCTCGCCTTACAGTCGGGCGGTTATGTTTTCTGCTTCATAGTCGTGGGGCGCTTTGTTTTCCGTGCCTCTTTCAATAATTACCGAAAGGCTGCCAATTAAGCGCTCTTCTGCCCACGCGCCCTTCCGGATGATTGGCTCTGCGGTGGTGGTGGTGGGAAGAGATGGCGCGGACATTTCCGCATAGGTGTGGCGAAAACAGCGACGGCAAAGTAATAGGGCGGAAATCGGCATCCAAGGGGTTCAACAAGCAGGGCGGAAATTTCCGCCCCACTTGCGAAACCCACCAAAGTTCGGCGGATCCGAAGTCGGGGCGCACTCGCGCACGGCAGCAGCTCCCAGAGATCCAGCGACTTGAGACATTCAAGACGAAGGTTTTTCGCCGCTTTCGGCCTCTAGAGGACCTCGCCGGGCTTCGGGACCGTCAAAAAACGACCGAGGACGACAAACCGGTCCCCGGAAAAGGGTCGGGACTTCCAGGGGTTCGGGGCCCACGAGACCCAGACTTGATCGCGTCGTCAAAGTAATCCAGGACGGCAAGTTTTCCACAATTTTCGGCCTCTGGAGGCCCTCGCCGGGCCCCGGGACCGTCAAAAAACGACTCAGGACGAAAAGCCGGCCCCGGGGAAAGGGCCTGGTCTTCCGGGGACGCCGTACAACAAAAATCATGACGTCGTATGCCTGGGGACGGGGGTTCATGCAAACGGGGGTCAGTCAGAGCGCCGGATCTTGCAGGATCCTGCAGAGCCAGGGTCGCATTGACCCAGCCCCGACTTCGGTTCCGCCGTATTTTGGTGGTTTTCGCAAGCAAGACGGACATTTCCGCCCTGCTTGTTGAGATCCTTTGATGCCGATTTCCGCCCAACTTTGCCGTCGCTGTTTCCGCCACACTTGTGCGCAAACATCCGCGCTATCTCTTCCTGAAGCGGACATTTCCGCCATACGGTTTCGCACTGTTAAGGGCGCATTTCCGACACCATTCCAAGTCGGAAAGTCAACCAAGTACGGCGGATCCGAAGTCAGGGAGGGTCGCGTTGACCCAGGCTTGGGTGCAGGATCTTGCAGGATCCTCCAAAGCCTGACTGACCCGGGTCTGGGTTGACCCGGTTTTTCATCCAGAGTCGTTTTTTCACGGTCCCGAGGCCCGGCGAGGGCCCCCCAGGGGCCGAACATATTGAAAAAACATCCCGTCCTGATTTTTTCACGACGCCATCATGTTCAAGCAGTGGCGAAGCGTCCTGGCTCGCCTATAGATAGGCCTACCAAAGAATGTTCTAAGAACCGTTTGTGGTTTCCACGAAATGCTCTTATAACATTTCTGGCTGGGACTGTCTTGCTTTAACACACGGGTTTCTGTTCCAAGAACGTCGCTTTTGTAATTGAACATCTCTGGGTTCTAAGAACATCTCGTGGTAGGCCTAAAGGAATGCCAGAACGGTCGGTCCCTGCTCATCATGTATGGGTCCAAAGCCTGACTGACCCAGGTCTGGATTGACCCAGGTCCGTAGATCCCCGAGCAGTGCCGAGGCGGCCAAAGGCCGGCACGTCGCTGCCACTGGCCTCCTCGCGGCTCCAGCGACGGGGGCCAGTGCAAGGGGGGGTCAGCCAGAGGAGCCAGAGGCCCTCCTCCTCCTCCTCCTCCTCCTCCTCCTACTCCTCCTCCTCCTCCTCCGCCTCCTCCTCCTCCTCCTCCTCTGCCTCCTCCTCTGCCTCCTCCTCCTCCTCCTCCTCCGCCTCCTACTCCGCCTCCTCCTCCTCCTCCTCTGCCTCCTCCTCCTCCTCCTCCTCCTCCGCCTCCTCCTCCGCCCGCCTCCGCATCCTCCTCCTCCTCCTCCTCCTGATTCTCCGGTTTCGCATCCTTATATACTAAGCCTACAGCACTGCAGTTCCCGACTACAGATCCGGCTACAGCTTCTACACCTGTTTTATAGGTGTCCAGCCCCAGGTCATACCACGTCTCGTGTCCTAAAGCGTGCGACAGGTCATACTACAGCTATTATTTCTACAACTGTTGCGACACATCCTGTTACTGCTCCCACTGCATATTGCATGACAGCTCATAGTTCAGTTCCGTCTGGAGCTCCTACAGCTCCGGCTGCAATTTCTACTGCGGCTCCTGCCACAGATCTTGCCACAGCTCGAGTCACAGCTCGCACTGCAGCTCCGAGTGCAACTGCCAATGCAGGTCTTGGTACAGCTCCTACTACAGCCACTGGTACAGACCCTACAATAGCTTCTGCCATAGCTCCTGCGACAGCTCCGACTACTGATCATACTGCAGTTCCGACCGCCGCTTCTACGAGACTTCGGATTACAGCTATGACGACATCACTCCGGTTTCTTCGGTGCTCACTGCAGTACTGGATGGATGTCGCGCCCCCCCGCCGCCGCCATTTTGAACTGATTCTGGGCAGCGGGCCCGCCGCCAGTTTGCCCGCTGTCCCCCGCTGTGGTTTTTTATAGTGAAAGACGATCCAGCCCGCCGACGACGCCGCCCGCCGCCCGCCGACGTCGGGAAAGGTAAACGGAAGGGAGGAGGTAAGCAAAGATGATTCCTTTTTGCGTGGTTTGTTGAAATTTACGCAGGTATTCATTTGGTAAACCCGGTTCGTTGTCAACATTTTCTGGGTGGGGAGTTGGCGATTTCATGTATATTTTGTTGTTGTTTTTCACCGTTCAAGTGAGATTTGTTTTTTGATTATAGGTTCCAGGAAAGAGTGCCAGCAGTGATTATATATCATTGATCTTTTATATACTGATTTTGAAATATGTTGCCCACCATTTTCAATTTTCACTGGTTTAGAATTTTCCCGCCGCGAGTTTGTTCATGGCAGTCCCGACTGATATGTTCGGATTGGATCGCCCCGCCGCCGTTTTTCCGCTCATGTCAGTGAATGATTATGTATATTTGTCTCGCCGCCGATGTTTTTCTGATATGCAGTTCTTTCTTGTGGTAACGGCGTGATATGACGACAGCTTCCACCACAGCTCAGACTACAACTCCCACGACAACTTGTGGCACATGTTCTTAAACCAAGAAAATATGAGAACATATGGGGAGTCATTTCATTTGTGTGTATTTGTGTGTGAGTGTGTGTGTGTGTGTGTGTGTGTGTCCCAGGGTCCCTTCATTTATAAGGTCCCACGACAGCTCTTCACGGAAGCTTCTGCAGCGCCTCCAACGACGGCTCCTCTTTACGCTTGCTGCTTCAGCTCCAATTCGGGCCTGCACTGCAGCTCGCTCACACCGCAGACACTCCTGCGGGTCCCAGCCCAGCTTCTGCGACGGCACCTGCTGCAGATGGTACAGCAGCTCCTACTTGATAGCCCCCTTTTGGTAGCAAGGCTCCGGCCATGGATCGTTACTACAACTCACACTAGAGATAGCCCGAATACTTTTAGTGCAGCTCCCAGTGCAGCTGCTTTTGTGTCTACATTTTGTACGCCAGCTGCAACTTCGCCCATGTCCTGCTACTACAACTAGTTTTACAGCTCGCACGACAAATCCGATTGCAGCGAGAAGTACAAGTCCTGTTACAACCCGAAATCCACAGGAGCGCCCAGCAGAGCCCAGCCCTCCTCCCTCGTCCTCCCTCCTCCCTCCCTCCCCCTTCTTCTCCTCCTCCTTCTCATCCTCCTTCTCCTCCTCCTGCCTTCTCCCTCCTCCCTTCCGCTCCTTCCCTCCTCCTCCCTCACCCCTCCTCCTCCTCCTCCTCCTCCTCCTCCTCCTCCTCCTCCTCCTCCTCCTCCTCCTACTCCTACTCCTACTCCTACTCGTCCTCCTCCTCCACCTCTTTCCTCTTCCCTCCCCCCTCATGACATGGAGAGATAGAGAGAGACGAACAAGGGAGAACGAGAGAGAGAGAGGGAGAGACAAAGGGATGATGATAATGATGATGATGATGATGATGATGATGATGATGATGATGATGATGATGATGATGATGATGCTGATGATGATGATGATGATGATGCTGATGCTGATGCTGATGCTGATGATGATGATGATGATTATGCTGATGATTATTAAATGATGATTATCAGATGATGACGACGATGCTGATGATGCTGATGATGATGCTAATGATGATGATGATGATGATGATGATGCTGATGATGATGATGGTGATGGTGACGACGATGATGATGATGCTGATGCTGATGCTGCTGCTCAAGCTGATGCTGATGGTGATGCTGATGCTGATGCTGATGCTGATGCTGCTGATGATGATGACGATGATGATGATGATGATGATGGTGGTGGTGATGGTGATGATGCTACTGATGATGATGCTGATGCTGATGTTGATGTTGATCCTGATGCTGGTGATGATGATGATGCTTATGCATATGACTATGGTGATGATGATGCTGAGCATGGTGATGATGATGATGGTGGTTATGGCGATGGTGATGATTAGTGGTGATGATGCTGATGCTGATTATGATGGTGATTATGAGTATGATGCTGGTGATGATGATGATGCTGATGATGTTGATGACGATTTTGATGCTGATGCTGATGAAGAGCGTGATGATGATGGTGGTGGTGGTGGTGATGCTGCTGATGATGCTGATGATAATGATGATGGTGGTGATGATGATGATGATGATGATGCTGATGATGATGATAATGCTGATGACAATGATGATGATGCTGATGATGATGACGATGACGATGCTGATGATGATGTCGATGATGGTGATGGTGATGATGATGATGATGTTCATGATGCTGATGATGATGATGATGATGATGATGATGATACTGATGATTCTGCTGATGTTGATGTTGATGTTGACGATGTTGATGCTGCTGATGACGATGATGGTGATGCTAATGATAATGATGATGACGACGATGATGATGATGATCGTGGTGATGATGATGCTGATGATGATGATGATGATGCTGGTGCTAATAATGAGGATGATGCTGACGATAATGATGATGATGATGATGATGATGATGATGATGATGATGATGATGATAGTGGTGATGGTGATTGTAATGGTGCTTATGATGATGCTGATGATTGCGATGACGATAATGGTGCTGCTGATGATGGTGGCTACTGAGGCTGAGGCTGATGTTGATGCTGATGCTGATGCTGCTGATGGTGATGGTGGTGGTGATGATGATGATGGCGATGATGATGCTGATGATGATGGTGATGGTGATGGTGATGATGATGATGCTGATGATGATGATGATGATGATGATGATGATGATGATGATGATGATCATCATGATGATTATTGGAATGAGGATGAGGTTTCGGATGAACATGGAATCCTTCCTCATCCTCTTCCGGTTCCTCCCTCCTTCTCCTCCGCCTCCGCCTCCTCCGCCCCCTCCCGCTCAGAGTCCCCGTTCTGGGCGGAATGTGTGTCAAAGTTTGGAAACATCATAAATGTCACATAGCCTTTCCTCCTTCCATCCTCGTGTTTCCTCCTCTTCCCCCCGCCCTCCCCATGAGAGAGAGGGGAGGGAGGGACATATATATACATATAGATATAAAGAGAAAGAGAGAAAGAGAGAGAGATAAGAAAAAGAAAAGAGAAACGAGAGAGAGAGAGAGAGAGAAAGAGATACAGAGAGAGAGAGAGATACCGATAGAGAGAATTAGCTATAGGGAGAAGAACAGGCAGAGAGAGAGAGACGGAGAATATGAGGATTAGGATGAAGATGAGGAAGAAGGTCCTCCTGGTCCTCCTTCCTCCTCCTCCTCCTCCTCCGCCCCTCCTACTCAGATTCCCCTTTCTACGCGGATTCTGTGAAAACCCAACGAGAAGTAGATGACACCAGAGAAGTACCCCAAGCAGTGGATGGTTTGACATTTTGTGAGATGGATATTGAGATCAACTGTGAGATCGATCGTGAGATCGATAGTGGGATCGATCGTGAGGACGCTTGTAAGGTCGACCGTGGGAGCGACAGTGAAGTCGAGATCGATAGTAAGATCGCTCGCGCGATCTATGGTGAGATCGATAGTGGGATCAATAGAGGGGTCGGAAATGAGATCAATGGTGAGACCTATCGAGAAGGAGTCGCCCAGGATCCGGGGAACACAGAACCCTGGGAACCCCGCCGCCCATCAAAATCGGCCCTGAACCAGGACACGAGTACCCAGGAAACCGGGAACCCAGAGCCGTGAACCAGGGAACCCGGCCGCCCACCGAAGTCGGCCGGCAAGTTCCGCCAAATTTTCCAACATCCGCTAAGACTCTTTCAGTGCAAACACTGCTTCGGGAAAAACCAGTCCTGCTGGGAGATTCTTCGGAGGCTGGGGAGGAGGGCTGCAGAGTCCCTCAAGATTGGTTGTCTTGGTTGTTCCGTGCTGTGTCTGTTATGTTTTCAGTGGTTTCCAATGATTCCGCCCTGACAGGAGATGCTGCTCGGGAGGGGTAAG
>CAUYUJ010009663.1:22500-32902 GCA_963575745.1 Prorocentrum cordatum
AGTCCAATTCGTAGAGCTCGCTCCCATGCATCATGCGTGGCTTCCTGGGTGGGCCAGTGGTACGTGAGCTTCTGCGCCTGCCAGCGTTTGACAGCGTCCTCCAGAGATACTTTCATATCAGCTGGTGCCACACGTAGTAGATTGTAAGCTTCACCAATATCGCTGCGCCAACGTTGCGGAGAAACAAAATCCCAGCCAATCCTCTGTAGCGTAAGATAGACAGCACCAAGTGAGCCCCTCAACCTTGCCCAGGTAAGACCCTGGCCGTTATTGCGGGTAACTGAAGCCTCCCAGGCGTGGCGCAGCTCACTCATGGAAACGCGTGCGCCCCACACAAAACAGTGATACCTGCACAACAGGTGCGTCGTCGCATCAAGAGGTGGGTCGTAACAAATCTGCCATTGACAAAATATATAGGCCGTCTTATGCGCCCGTGGAGGTGCTCCCACAACTGTTGCTGCCACTGAGCGCGCCGCAGTCAAAGCACTGTCGCTCATCCCAGATACCCCGGCACCGTGAGCGACGGCAGGCTGAGCACCTGCCCTCCGCAGCACTGAGGCATTCCGTCCAGTCGCCTCCTGAAACATCAGTAGCCTATGTCGCCGCCGCTGTAGAACCCGTAGTCGAGACTTCTCCTGTAAACGCAGAGGTCGCATGCCCATGGTCTCGTGGCCTGGGTTGCGCATCCAGCCCATCAGCCGATGCCTTGAGCCCTTGACAAGACGCTTTGTAGAATGCGTGCCGACAACAACGCCAGACTTCTTGTCATTGAAGCAGGGCCCCAGAATGCGTGAATATTCCTGGGGCAATCTCACGGCCAGCTGCAGGGCCTTCGCACCATTAGAGTCAGCACCAGCATACCGCACCGAATCATCATCCACCAGCGCACGTGGCACAAGGTTACCATCGACTTCTCTCAGGCGAAGGATCGCTCACCAGGTGAGCACCTCCAGCGTGCGAACCACATGCGTGCAACCTGCCAGCGTGCCCTGGTCGACCTGTAGCGGCTCCGAGTAGGCGCCATATCCCTTCAGGCGACGCGGGAGGCGGTGCATCCGCAGCAGCATGCACATCATCCTGGGCTGGCAGCCAAGAGCGATGCCTTCCGTGAACATCTGCGGCGGTCGCACCAGATCAAAGGCATTGGTGGGGTCGAGCAAAACCGCAGCACTAAAATGAGCTCTCAGCACAGCCATCTCCGAAGCCAAGTTGTGCGCAAAAGCGCCGTCCAGCGAGATATACCGCGATCGATTGCCTCACGCATGCTCACATCGATGATTGTGCTCCCATTGTCAGGAAATGCCTCGTCTAAGCCGTCCCCATACTCTTTGGAAAGTGTGAGCGACCGCAATCATCCCGTGTCCTCCGTCAGCTTTCGGGATGCGACACATCATGCGCCGCAGTCTGTCAGCCGGCCAGTCGAGTAGCCTCTCGCAGGAGGCAAATAACTGAATCATCACGCCGAGCGTCTCGTCGGATATGCGCCACAACATTCGCGGGTGCAGGGCACAGGGCCTTGTTGACGTGCACTTGGGAAATGCAAGCAGCACCCGTCGCAAGGTTGGTGCGTCCACCGCTGGTAAGAGCGGCCAGTTCATAGCCTCCGCAGGTGGTTCCACAGGTAGGCATCCATGCCGCGTCCAAACCATTTGCCATCCATCGATATCTTTGTTGGCCAGACCCGTTGGTCGCGCGCCCTGTGGGTCTCGCGTGAACGGGATCACCTGGTCCAGGGGCTGAACCTTAGAAATTCGATGAGCAACTGGCGCCCCATCTTGAAAAGCAGATCGCTGAAACTTCATCCAAGCCTGATCGGCCGCCTTGTGGTCGCTCTTGCGCGTGACAGTGGCCTCGCGCCCGACCTGCTCCAACAGCGATTGAAAGGCGGGCGCCGCCAATGCCCCCAGCCCCGACGCAAAGAAATACTGCAACTGCACTGGGGGGTAGCTCAGCACCGCGCGGCCGCGCATGACATTCGCAAGGAACCCGCTGACCTCGTAGACAGCCTGGAGGGGGACAGCGCACTGTTGCGGCTCAATCGTACACAGCACATTAGAAGACTGCAAACGAGACACAAGCGTGCGTTGCCGATGGCGCTCCCTCTGCAGATGCATCAGCCATCGTAGCGCCGTCTTCCAGGCCAGAGTCCGTGGCTGCTTGTAGGTTCGCCTCAGTGGGGCCTGCCACTTGAGCTGCATCCATGTGAAGCGAGGAGACCCAGCGAGTCCAGAATACCGCAATGCGCTGGCCCCTACTTGATCATAGTTGTTGGTGAACCCCGCCCGGCCCCGCGCACGGGGGGGCCCATGCAAGCAGCAAGTCCTTGCGTGTCGGTATCGTCTGCAAACAACTGGGAGTTCCATGCGTAAGGATATCGCGAGCAACCAGGTGGTGCCGTCAGAGGCAACTCCTTGGGCCGATCGGGGACCTGCCTCCAGATATGCGCGCCCTGCGCCATCATCCGCAAATGAACTGGATAATGTGGAGACAAGGTCGAGCCCTCATCGACGCGCACATGCGTAGCAACTCTGGATGCCAAATTCATCGACACAACAAAGTAGTCGAGCACAGTGCCGGGCGTGGCCTGTCGACGAGTAGGAGTGTCAGGGAAGGACGGAATGGCAGAAGCAGCAGTGGCCCGCTTCATGCTGAATAGGGCAGCTGGCTCGTTGTTCCAATCACTTCCCACGAGCCAATCATGGCCTTCATTGTTAAGCTTCGACCGTGCTTGAACCATTGCCCACAAGTAAGCCGTGTTTGCGGGGCCCATGCTATCCGTAGTGCCCAGATAGACACTGTCAGCAGTAAAACCTCCAGGTACCCCCCCCATGAATATGAGCAGAACAACAACCTTCCTGGTACAACCTCCTGCTCAGAAAGATCTGGGGCCGAGATCATGATATCAGTACGTGCAAGGATAGCAACATCTGCAACCGAGCCCGTAGCCGACGTCGGGCTAGGTGTAGCGCAGGCCCATAACCCGTGCCAGCCAAGGTCTCGTGCTTGGGACTGCGCCTGCGGTAGACGATATGGTAGTACATCTTGTCCTTGCACAAGCAGCACCTTCGCCTGCTCCACTGTGGGTAGGTACTCAAACAAAGATCCATGTGACGTGACATTGACCGTGATCACCTCACCCTTGAACTTGGTATCTGTGGGCGAAAAACTTGGGGGGCAGCCTCGAGCTGCTCCTCTGCCACCCCCCCGCGGCATCGGATCCCGCCCACGCTGCGCGAGGCAGCGGCGCGCTTCCCGCTCCTCGCACCAACAGCGACCCCCGAACTAGAACCCGCGGCACCGCTGGGGCCTCCTCCTGCTCCTCCAGCTCCTCCTGCTCCTCCTCCTGCTCCTCCTCCTCCTCCTCCTCCTCCTCCTGCTCCTCCTCCTGCTCCTCCTCCTCCTCCTCCTCCTCCTCCTGCTCCTCCTCCTCCTCCTCCTCCTCCTCCTCCTCCTCCTCCTCCTCCTCCTCCTCCTCCTCCTCCTCCTCACGCATATGCGGCTCGAGTGTCGCTTCCCCCGCAGCCGCGCCAGACGCCAGAACAACCGCAGCAACCGCTGGACCCCCTGATTCACGTGGCGACGTGGTGCCTAGTATCCGCGATGGCACACTAGGTCTTTGCATTATAACGCCTTCCAGCATACGTGGCGGCATCTAGCCTAGTAGCCCTGATGGCACGCTAGGACGTTGCACTCTGACGCCAGATTCCAGCAATTGAAATTGACCTCCAGCTGGACTCTGAACAGCATGCGGCGACCTCTGTGGCTCCGTAGGAGCCGTGAGTGCACCGCTCGACGCCGATGCCCCAGCAGGGGCCGTCATCTGTCTCGCGGTTGCCTCCAGCCCAGGGGAGGAACGTCCCTGGCCATCTGGGGGAATATTCGTAGGCCGCCTCGTAGCAGCTGCTAACCCCGAGGCCGTAGGACACGTGGGCAGAGGGGCGCGGCTTCCAGGGGCTGAATCCCTGCCCCCCCTGCCCAAAGTAGATTCGTCATTTCCCAAACCAAGTGATGACCATGTGCGCGACGAACGCATCCAATGGGTCATCTGCTTGCTCAAGCTCCGAAGCGGGTCTCCTTGGACGCGGCGGCCGGCGTCCGTCGGGTGCGTTAGGGCCAAGGATGCGTCGGAACATGTTTCGCGCTTCAGCCAATGCCTGCCAGTGGCGGAGCTCCACGCGTCGGCGTTCATCAGCGTCTGAACTCGCCACCCCCATAAACCAAGCTTCACAACGCCACTCAGTTTGGCGCCAGGCTGCCTCGCAAAGCTCCTTTTGGACAGACCCCAGAGCACGGCCAGGAAACCACTTCGCCAGCAGTAGCAGAAGGGGAGTATTGCCTCCGCGAGCCAACATCACTGACAGGAAAGCCTGACACCACTCCCCCCATTGAGAATTGTCAGCGGAGTACTGTCGGTGACTTTCGAACCAGATAGCTGCCCATTCCCGCAAATCAGCTCTCATGGCGGTAGGATCTTGCGCCGCTACAGAGCGTTCGCGGGGAGGAGGTCGTCCCATCTCAACGGGCGCCTGGTCAAGCTGCGGAGAGTCATCATTCGAAGAGGGCTCATCTTTCCTGGCGCCAGCAGCATCGCTACGCAGTCCAAAGAAATCATCCAGATCAATCGCCGGGTCAGCGCACAACTGCTCAACGTCATCGCTGACCTCGGAAGACTCGTGATAGCGAGATCCTGCCACGGAGTGTCCAGTTGATTCAAATACCATCCTCAGGACTAGCGCCAGGCCCAGCGCTAGAGCCAGTACGCATCTTCTTCGTGATGAGCAGCTTGCAGGACTCGAGCTGGCGCTTGGCGCGCGCCCTGGCCCCCGCCTCGCCCTCGGCGACCTTGCCCCCATTGCTGGCGACAAATGTCTTGAGGTCCTCAAGATCCATATCCTCGGGTACAGGAATATCAAACAAAGGCCGTTTGAGCAGCAGAGACGCCCACGCCAGAAGGAGGTTGCTGAGTCTGCTGCCGTTGCTGCATAGCCCGCTGCACCTCCAGGTGGTCGTCTCTCGCCTTCTTGACAGCCTCGATCCATGGCCGAACATATTGCACACAGCTAGCAGCCAACTGTTCATCACCACCCAACTGTTGCACAATAGCCTGTAGCTGCTCCAAGTTAGCAGAGAAAGCCTCGAATATTGCTGCGTCGCCAGCTGAGGTGGCACCAACCTGCTGCGCAGTTGTTCTTTCCCGTAGGAGCTCCACCTGCTCCAGCTGCAACTGTGCCCGCGCTATCTCTTTGTCGTTCAAGTGCTGCCGAAGTTCCCAAACCAGCTCTTGCTTCTCGACAAGGCGCTTCTCTTCAGTGTCGATCGACTGCTGGAGCTTCGCAATGTGCTGATCGATTATCTTGAGCTTGTTGCCGATGCCATGCGCCTGCGTGCCCAGGGGCTCAGACGCCGTGATCTCCTGGCGGAGCTGCCGAACCGAAGTCTCCGCGTCAGCATAGCCAGGTACTGTACAGGGCTCAACCCCTTTGACCTTGGCTGCCTGCTCCAGAGCCGCCAATACACCTTCGCAAGCTTCCAACTCCTTTTGCTTCCTCTGCAGCTCGGGTCCGCCTGCCGAATCAGTCTGGGGCTGCAGCTCAGGAGCATCAACCTCAGGAGACTTGGACCGAGGTAGCTGCTGAACCAGCTTGCGGAGAGCAACCAACTCTTTCTCCTTTGCTTCTAGTGCACTCGCAGCGCCCGCACCCGTGGCAGGAGGAGCGCGCTGACTGGGAACAGGAGGAGCCATATCACACTTGTAGACACGACCCTTAGCACAAACAACATCTTCTGATGCATGCAGAATCTGCAGACCCATCGCTTCGCCTTGGCCGCCCTCTCCTTGGCCGCGCGGCTAGCAGGCGGTGCCTTGGCGGCCGCAGGCAGGTGAGAGAGACGCGATGATCAGATACTTGCACGCTTGGCGGCCTGGAGCGGACCAGGCGCCGGGGGGAAAGATGCCGGGCGCAAGGCCCTGGCACTGCCGCGGACTAGCGGTATCCACTTGGTTCCGTGTGAACCTCACAGCCTTGAGCCAACTGGCTACGGAAAGGAGTAGCAGGAGGAGGAGGAGGAGGAGGAAGAGGAGGAGGAGGGGGAGGAGGAGGAGGAGGAGGAGGAGGAGGAGGAGGAGGAGGAGGAGGAGGAGGAGGAGGAGAGGAGGAGGAGGAGGGGGAGGAGGAGGAGGAGGAGGAGGAGGAGGAGGAGGAGTGTTCGCAGAGGGGGTCCTCTCCAGAAACATCTTGGCTCACATGGAGAACCGTTGCCAGTTCTGCTTCGTTTTATGAGATCGAGATCTGCATATGACCTCGCCTCGCCAGACCCCCCGCTCGACGTGGATATCGAGACGTGGATCGAGCTGCTGCAGGTTGTATCAAGGTCAGAGCTGCGAGGCAGCCAGAAACAGCGACGGCAAGATTGGCAGCAGCGGTGTGGGACGGCCCTCGGCGGTGGAGAAGGGCAGGCGAACGCGCGCACACGACGCGCGCCCAACTCTCAGGAAGAGCACGGGCTGAGCTTGAGAGGGCACTTTTTGGAGGCATTTGGTCGCGGTGATGATCGCGACGAAGGCCACGGACTGAGCTTGAGAGGACACGTGTTGAAGGCATTAGGTCGTGGTGATATTTGTGAAGAGAGAGTAGCAACATTTGTCAAAACACAAAAAAAATGTCAGAAAGAGAAATCTGTCAGACCAGGTGGACAGATGGAGGCAGCAACACTGCAGCGAGAACAGTTGTGGAGGCAGGGCTGGCATGCGCAAGCTGAGCGCAGTCCCGACCGAAGCTCCACCGCTGGTCAAGCCGAAGGTTGCCTCAAGTTCGCTGCGCAGAGTTTCAGGGAAGTTCCAACAAAGGACGATTGCTATGCATCTATGCATGGTATCCATCGGCGTCGCTTTGCTCTACTGTGTGAAAGCTCCCTCCACGTGCTCAGCGGAGTCTTCATATTGATGGACATAGTGGCTACTGCTCCGTTTAATTCGCAGCAGTTTGTCATCAGTCTTTTTCGCCATCCCGAACAAGGACGAAGGGCGATCGTGTTTTTGGGTTCACGAGCACCGTCATATACCTGGAAAGACGGTTGCACATCAAGCCAGGCAATGGAAACCATACATTCTTGACCATCTTCTTTTCAGCGTGGGACCTGGTTGAGGGCCACTTGATGCAGTTGGGGGACAAAAAGTGAGAGGAGAAGCGTTGGCAAAGGGTGGTCACCACATGTCATCGATATTGTGGGACTTGCGTCAGCTCTATGAACATACTTCACATCATAGGTTGTGGCGGACGGCTCATGAAGTTGGCTATCTCATTGCAGCGATTCAGTACAGTCTCAACTCGTAAAAGTGGCCGGGACGACTCATGCTGGCAGGATTGGCCACGGACGAGATGTACGCGCACACGGGCATCATCGTTGGCACGGGCACGGCGACGTATGAGGCGAAAGTGTATGCGCTCCCCTACAGAGTTGACACCGGGATCAAGTCCATAGCTGAGGCCATCAAACCAGGTGAGGGCCTGGCTACGCTGACGGTCCACATCGATGACTTTGGGATCAACACAGCAGCATCTCAGTTCTTTGCCTGTGTCCACATGATGCATGATCGGGCGAAGGTCCTGGCGGACTTTATTGACGAGCTGACTGGAGTACCATTGCCAATGGACAAGCTAGCAGGGACAGGTACGAGCAAGCAGTTGGTCGAGGCCTGCCACGCATCTCTTGGCGAACCCACAAGCACAGCAGAGGTGGCACCAAAGAATTTGGGAGTCGATTTTGCGCAAGGTAACCGCAGGAGGCAGCCAGGACATGGTCGAAATCGCAGGAAGATATTTGCCGTGGTGAAACCCAGGATCCAGAAGCTCAGGAGAACGAAAGGACCGCGGAACCTCAAATCACGCGCGCATATTGCGGGCATCCAGGCATCGGCGATGCACGCTGGAGAGGTTCAAGGGCACACCCCGAACGAGATCCACTTTCTCAGGCGTGCTGGAGCGAAAGTGCTGGAATGTCTTAGGGGGCTCTCTGGAGGTAGGTTGGACCCTGTATCCTGATGGTCATGATGATGGTGATGATGATATTGTCGATGATGCTGATGATGATGCAAAGGAGGAGGAGGAGGAGGAGGAGGAGGAGGAGGAGGAGGAGGAGGATGTGGCTGACGAGGGGGATGAGGAGGATGAGGATGAGGATGATGATGATGATGATGATGATGATGATGATGATGATGATGATGATGATGATGATGATGATGATGATGATGATAATGCTGATAATGCTGATGCTGATGCTGATGCTGATGCTGATGCTGATGCTGATGCTGATGATGCTGTTGATGGCGATGTTGTTGATGATGATGGTCATTATGGTCATGATGATGGTGATGGTGACGGTGATGCTGCTGCTGATGATGACGACGATCAGAAGCAGGAGGAGGAGGAGCAGCAGCAACAGGAGGAGGCGGAGGAGGAGGAGGAGCAGCAGCAGCTAGAGGAGGCAGTGTGAGGAAGAAGGAGCGATGATGATGCTGCTGATGATGATGGTGATGATGATGATGATGATGATTACGATGATGATGATGATGATGATGATGATGATGATGATGATGATGATGATGATGATGATGATGATGATGATGATGATGATGATGATGATGATATGATGATGAGGATGATGATGATGATGATGATGATGATGATGATGATGATGATGATGATGATGATGATGGTGGTGGTGGAGGTGGTGTGTGGTGTGGTGGTGTTGGTGGTGTGGTGGAGGAGGATGGTGGAGGAGGAGGAGGAGGAGGAGGAGGAGGAGGAGAGGAGGATGGATGAGGATGCTGATGCTGATGCGATGCTGATGATGATGCTGATGATGATGATGATGAGATGATGATGATGATGATGATGATGATGATGATGATGATGATGATGATGATGATGATGATGATGATGATGAGATGATGATGATGATGATGATGATGATTATGATGATGATGATGATGATGATGGAGGAGGAGAGGAGAGGAGGAGGAGGAGGAGGATGAGGAGGACTGAGAGAGGAGGAGGAGGAGGAGGAGGAGGAGGAGAAGGAGGAGGAGCAGAAGCAGGCGCAGGACCAGGAGCAGGAGGGAGAGGGTTTCTACTCACGTATTGCGACCTCGGGGATGCCCAGATGTTGCGCGACCTGCCGCCGAGCAAAAAAAGAGGAGGGGGAGAACGATGAGGAGGAGAAGGAGGAGGCGCAGCAGCAGGAGGAGCAGCAAGGGGAGGCAGGAGGAGGACTGGGCGGAGGAGCAGGAGCGGGGGGCGGAGGAGGAGCGAGCAGGGATCGAGCGACGCTCGAGCGCGAGCGAGCAGGCGGCCGGCGCGCCCGGGCTGCGCCTCGAGCCCCGCCCGCGGCGGACGCCCGCGCCCCCCGCTCCCCCCGCAAGGTGCCGCCCTCGACGACGGCGACGACGTCGAGGAGCTCGACGACGTCGACGACGTCGACGTCGACGTCGTCGGCGGCGAGTGGCGGCCTGGTGCTGTGGGCCACGTGGGAGGTCGTGTTCGCGGGGCCGGTGAATGTGCGCGCCGAGCCCAGCTTCGAGGCCGCGTCGCCGTCGTTCGGCGACGGGCGCTCGTCGTCGTGCGGCGCCGTGAAGTGTAAGTGTGTGTGTGTGTTGTCCTCCTGGTTTTGAGTCGGGCCTGTCCCTCTACAGGAGGCGCATTCAAACGAAGGCCAAAAATAGTCAGGGGACGATCGTTTGACTATTTGTGGGTATTTTTGAATATTTGTTGGGGTATTTGTTCATCTGTCGCCCAGAATCCGCCTGTGGGGGGACACGCCCGACCTGATCCTAGTTCCTGCTGCTGCTCCTCCGCCGTCCTCCTCTTCTGATCGACCTTTACCTCCAGATCTTCTTCTTGCTGGACTCCTGCCACTCCCCTTCTGATCGGGAGGAGGGAGGAGGGAGGAGGGAGGAGGGAGGAGGGAGGAGGAGGAGGAGGAGGAGGAGGACCTCCACCTTCACATCACCACCACCACCACCACCACCACTCTTCGTCCCTCGTCTTGCTGCCGTTCCTCGTCGTCCGCCCTTCTCCCCCCGCCCCGCACTCCTTCCCCTCCCTCCCCTCCTGCTTCCTCTCCTTTTCCCATCCCTCTCTTCCCTTCCTTCCCCTCCTCCTCCTCCTTCCCATAACCCTCCTTCCTGTTTCCCCTCATTCTGCACTCCGCGAGGCATTGTGTGACACCGACAGGTTGCCGCCGGGGAGGAGCATCTTGTATACTTGAACAGAGCCTTCCCCTCCCCTTCCTGATCCTCCTGCCCAGCCTGCAACCTGCCCCCCTACTGCGGAGGGGAAAAACACACACACACACACACACACACACACACACACACACACACACACACACACACACACACACA
>CAUYUJ010009664.1:0-32895 GCA_963575745.1 Prorocentrum cordatum
CTGGGGCCACGAAACGCGGCCCTGGGTGGTGGAACCGCATGCGAACTGCGCCACTGGGGCCCTCAGTTGGAGCTCCCTATAGGGCCACGAAACGCTGCCCTGGGTGGGGGAACCGCATGCGAACACCCCCACTGGGGCCTTCGGTGGAGCTCCCTATGGGGCCACGAAGCGCTGCCCTGGTTGGGGGAACCGCATGAAAACACCCCCACTGGGGCCTTCGGTGGAGCTCCCTGTGGGGCCACGAAGCGCTGCCCTGGGCGGGGGAACCGCATGCGAACACGCCCAGTGGGGCCTTCGGTGGAGCTCCCCATGGGGCCACGACACGCTGCCCTGGGTGAAGGAACCGCATGCGAACACCCCCACTGGGGCCTTCGGTGGAGCTCCCTATGGGGCTACGAAACGTGTGAGAGGTGTGCCGAGAGCAGCGGCAAGGAGGGGGAGGAGGGAGGATGGGGGGGAGAGAGGAGGGGGAGGAGGAGGAAGGAAGGAGGTGGGACGCGGGGCGCTGTCTCTTCAAAACGAGGACCACCGTCTCTTCAAACACGAGGACCCAAACGAGGACCCAACACCACAGGATGGTTGGGAACCAAATGTGTTCCCCTCACTGCTGATATGGCACGTTTGCTGCACCACCACAACCACCACCACCACCACCACCACCATCATCATCAATCTCTATATCCTCTCATTCATAATCTCATCATAATCATCCTCATCATCATCATCATCATCATAATCATCAGATCATTCATCATTTCATCATAATCAGCATCATCATCATATCATTCATCAATTAGTCATTCAACTCATCATCATCATCATCATCATCATAAGCAGCAGCGCAAGCAAGCATCATCGTCAGCATCATCATCAGCAACAGCATCCACCATCACCACCATCAGCGTCAAACACCATCCAAAGTCACCACCATCAACCAACCACCACCACCACCACCACCATTCATCATCATTCGCGTCATCATCATCATCATCATAGCATCATCATCATCATCATCATCATCATCATCATCATCATCATCATCATCATCATCATCATCAGTATCATCATCATCATCATCACCACCACCATCATCATCATCATCATCATCAGCAGCAGCAGCAGCATCATCATCATCAGCAGCAGCAGCATCATCATCACCGCCATCACCATCACCATCATCAGCATCACCATCAGCATCAGCATCATAATCATCATCATCATCATCATCATCATCATCATCATCATCATCATCATCATCATCATCAGTATCATCATCATCATCATCACCACCACCATCATCATCATCATCATCATCAGCAGCAGCAGCAGCATCATCATCATCAGCAGCAGCAGCATCATCATCACCGCCATCACCATCACCATCATCAGCATCACCATCAGCATCAGCATCATAATCATTATCAGCATCATCATCAGCATCATCATCATCACCATCACCATCATCATCATCATCATCACCATCACCATCATCACCACCATCAGCGTCAACACCATCAAAATCACCACCATCACCACCACCACCATCATCATCATCATCAGCATCATCATCGTCATCGTCATCGTCGTCATCATCTCCATCATCATCAGCAGCAGCATCACCAGCATCCTCGTCATCGCCATGATCAGCATGATCATCACCCTCATCACCATCCCCCTCGTCATCAGCAGCAACATCAGCATCGTCACCATCACCTTCTTCCTCATCGTCACCATCATCATCATCGTCATCGTCAACATCGTCATCATCAGCGCCATCAATATCATCATAAACACCCTAACCCTAACCATCAATGCATCATCCTCAACATCAGCAACATCAACAACATCATCCTCATCATTTGCATCATCACAATCCGAACCATCATCGTCATCATCAGCATAACCATCACCATCAGCACCGACATCATCAACATCAGCATCATCATGACCATCATCACCATCACAATTTGCATGACCAACATCAACGTCCTGATCCTCACCGTCGACATCACCGCCATCATCAGAACAATCAGCATCACCAACATCATCGTCATCACCACCATCGCCACAATTACCCTATGCCTCACCCTCCTTCTCCTCATCCTCCTCACCCTCCTCCGCCATCATCCACCCTCCTCCTTCTCCTCTTCTCCTCTGCCCCTACGTCCGGCACTCCATACCTACATTGACCATGCGAACTCCATTGGATTACATAGGAGTCCTTGAACTCTACTTGGCCTCCATTGTATTCCATTGGACTGCACTGGGTTCCATAGGATTACACTGGACTTTGTGGGGTCCATCGGACTCCACGGGGCTCCGTTGGGCTCCATTGGAGGCCATGGACTCAAACGCATAAGAATCCACAGGACTCCACAGGACTGCGCAAGATTCCGTTAAACTCCATGAACTCCGTTGGGCTCCGGTGGTCTCCGTTAGACCCCAGAGAACTCCATTGGATCCCGTTGACCTCCTCTGGTTTCCGTCGGACGTCATTGGACTGCATTGGGCTCCACTGGTTCTCATTGTACGCAATTGGACCCCGCAAGACTCAATTGGACGCCGTGAGTCTGCACGGGACGCTGCACCGCCACAGGGACCGGGCCAGCACCACGAGACTGAGGCCGCGGCATGCGTCCGTCGACGCGACCCCCTTGCACAGAAAGGAGCGCACAACAGCCGCGGGACAGCCGCCTGTAAGCGGCACGGCCATGACGCCGAGGCAAGGGAAGTAAGGGACAGCCGCATCAAAGCGGCTGAAGGCGGCTGCGCAGCGGCAGCACTGCTGTAGCACAGCGACGGGGTCGCATCAAGACCAAACAGGGGTCAATGGGGCGTGGAAGAACGACCCCGTCAGACCACTCGCGCCCTACAGCGCGTGCAAGCGTGCCCGCCCTACCCGCCAATCACGGGCCATTTGTGTCTCGACCACTTGACCTACCAACCCCACGCGGGTCCAAGTGGCCACGGCGCCCCCCAATGAGGCCCCCAAGAAACCAACATCATCCAAAAAGCGTGTTTAAAACATGTTTGTGTTGTTTTCTCGCCCTGTTCGCTTCCGATGGGGTCGCGAACCCTACAAATGGTTCCAAAATGGCCAACGCGTTCCCCACGAGAGGCCCAAGAGGACCCCGAAACGGCCCCACGAGCTCCCCATCGCGCCTCAAGGGCGTCCCAGCACGGCCCGAAGAGGCGATTTTGAAGGCCTCGATGGGAAGGGGGGGACAGACAGACAGACAGACAACAGCAGCGCCCAGAAGGCGCACTGGCAAGGAAAACTGTGACAAATGGCGACGTGCGGGCACGTGCAAAACATACAAAACATGCCAACAATCAGTTGCGCTGCAGGTGGCTCGGTCGCCGGCCATGGGGAGACTTTGTACCCCATGGGATGCGAAGCGTCGACCTGCAGACAGCAGGAAAGGTGAAGGAGGGAGGACAGGGAGGGAGGGGGAGAGGAGCGGAGCAGAGGAAGACATCAATATTGCAGCAAGCTTTGAAAGCTATTCGCCAACTCCCCTGGTCGCCTAGAAGATCTTGGAGTCGCTCTGGGCTTCGCCTAGACAGCTCCGAGGCCTGTGAACGCATGTGCGTTGACCATTGCAGACGCGGCCTGCCTCTGGCACGAGCGCTGCACAACGATCGAGGCAATACTGTGGAATGGGTCCCGCTGGAAAACAACATACGTATTGGGAGACTGCTAGGAGATTCCAGGGCGAGCCTACCATATAGCAAGAGTTGGCGATGCAACAGTTTTGTAGAGAGGCTGCGTGCTTTCGCTGTCTGCAGAACGGCCGCATTACTAACTCTAGACAAATACGCTGGTGGCATCGTGAAGATGATCCTCTGGCATCGCGCTTGACATGCATCTAGCTTCGCCCGGTATGCCTTCAACAACATTCAAGATTCGAGGCCATACATCAACTTGGATAAAAGACACGCTTCGGAAACTTGCGCATTGCGATGTTTACTAAATTCTCATGGTTCCATGCTGTGCGCATTTTCTCAAATCCACCTGGTCAGTTCGCTGCGTGGCTGGCCGTCTATAGCCAGAAGTCCGCCAAGATACACGGCGCTCTCTTTGCACAGGATGGCCACGCCGTCGGGCCCTATGGTGGTGGCGTCGAAGCGAATATGGAGAAGGATGGTTTTCCCGGCGTTGAGGTCTAATCCAAAATGTTGGCCAACCAGCACCACTGTATTCAAATGCATTTGCAAATAGCTCAGATTGTCTGCGATCAACGTTGCGTCGTCTGCGTAGAGCACGTCCTCTGTAATCAGGAACGTCTGGATGACCTCTCCAACTCCGCCATCTGCTTGTCAACAAGATCCAGGAGAATTGACATCACGATGATAAACAAGTATGGTGAAAGCGGGCATCCTTGTGCTATCCCTGCCGCCTGGGCTCTGCTCGATGTCGTGGAAGTCCCGTTCTTGACCACGTGTAGGATATGAAATTTGCTCCGATCATGTGTAGCATCGGCGGCGGCACGCGGAAAAGCCGAAGTGCGTGAAGAAGTCCTTCTGGCCGAATGCGGTCAAACGCATTGCTCCAGTCCAGCAGTAAGAGCAAAAGGGAGCCATCCTTGTCCTCCAATGCCGCGTCGATCAAGCGCCTTGCCAGAACAAGGGCGTCGTTCGTGCCACGTTTTGGTCTGAATATATACTGTGACTCCTGCAATGCCTCTTCTGCTCCTCCACGTTTGAATGTTCGCAAAAGGACGCTCGCAAAAACTTATTCCCCACTGATAACAACGAAATTGGCATGTAGTTGCACGGCTGGGACGTGCCCCCTTTCTTGAAAATTGAAACAATGAGTGCTTTCCTCCATAGACACTGCCATAAATCTGGTGGCACGTCATCGTTCCCAAGGGCTATCTGTACTCGAAGTTGTTTGATTACGTTTTGACTTCCACTGTGGTGATGTCATTCGTATCGATACTCAAACTGCCGTCTTCTGCATCCACGCGAGGCGGCAGATACACAGCCGGCGTAAGATGCACTGGATTTGTTCAAAATAAACTGCCATTGTGGCGCCCTTCCGTGCAGCATCCACCAGGTCGCCGTTCAGATCTCGAAGACGACCTTGATTCAATTGTTTCCCTTTCCGGAGGGACCGAATGGCCCGCAATCCATCCTTTCCGAGTGCTTCGTCGAACAATTTGTGTCTGTGTGCACGGGCCGACTTTTGAATATGCTTGTTCAGTAACCTTAATTCATTGCTAGTGGCTCCACGCTGTCGTCCTGCATTCCTCTCTCGTGAAGTGCAGCGTCCGGGTAGATATCCACGGTCGGTGGGCCGCGGCTGGTTGTAGTGGTACTGACTTCGCCATGGCTTCTTTCATGCATGCGGCCAATGTTTCAGCCTTGACTTCGAGGTCCAGGGCGGCGTGTTCCGGAGTCCAATGTGGGACCTAATGCTCCGCATACATCTTTGCCGTCTCTGGGCAACGTAGAGTTGTCATATCAATGCTTCGGTGGCGGTGCCGGTCGTGCTTGTTTCTCGATATTGATTTCCAGATCGACCACATTTACAAAATTATGTGACTGTAATTGTCTCCCGCGGTCGCTCCAGACCTTTGCAATGCAAGATCGCCAAGTGTTGGCGACAACCACGTGGTCGAGTTGTTCGAACCTGCCTGGAACGATCGGCTCCGACGGCTTCACCCCCAGATCATGATACGTAATCTTGGACTCGTCCCCGTTGTTGAAAAATGTGTTTGTCAAAGTAGCTTCGAATGCTCCGCATAGCTCTATGAGTAGCTCTCGGTTCGATGTGGGATCCCGCTTCCCTCGCGGATTTTGGAAAAGATGCTCTCCTAAGATGTGTTCCTCCCCGGGAATCGACGTAAGAACCTCGCGGGGGGGGGGGGGGGGGAAATTAAGACCCTTGGATCGATGGCCTCCAAGATGGTCCAAAGAGCCAACAGGGCCCCTAGAGCGGAGCGTGTTGTGGACGCCCCATGCTGGAAGGCCTGGCAACTCCTGCGTCCTCCCAGCCAAAGCTGACCTGGCAGCAGACAAGGCCACACACACACAAAAAATAGAAATAAGAAACGGCAGCAGACAAGACCTGGCAGCAGACAAGACCGGCCAAGGCCTCCTCCCAGCCAAAGCCACACACACAAACAAACAAACAAACAAACAAACAAACAACAAAAACAAGCAACTGGAAAGATCCGCGAAGCTCGATCCTCCACCCTCGAACCTCGATCCCCCCCAGGAGGCGGGCTGTGGCGCGCCTGGCTCACGTGCTGCGCGGCGGCCATGAAGAGCACCAGGTCCATGCCCCGCTTGGCCATCGAGTTGTAGTCCTCCGGGTGGGCAGCACGCTCTGGCAATCCGCGCGCAGAAGGCATCCACACACCGCCGCCGCCGCCTGGCCCGGGCCACCCTGGGTTCTCGGATGGTGCAGACGCCGCCCCGGGGTCGGGCGAAGGGGGGCGGTGCAGAAATGCAGCTGGAGGAGGAGGAGGAGGGGGAGGGGGAGGAGGAGGAGGAGGAGGAGGAGGAGGAGGAGGAGGAGGAGGAGGAGGAGTAGGAGGAGGAGGAGCGGAGAGGTCGGGCAGCGCGGCTGGCTCGCCCTGGCGTCTCCCGGCGCCGGGGGCGCCCATATGCATCGGGGAGAGCGCCCGGCGGCGGGGCCCGAAACCAGCCGCGTGCGCCAGCTTGTGTACCCCCCTTACCCCAAACCCTCATGCCGTCCGACTCGAAGGGAGCAAGGAGGAGGAGGAGGAGGAGGAGGAGGAGGAGAAGAAGCTCTCCCACACATGCTCCTCATCATTTCTTGCGTGTGCTCATCGATGCCACCTGGGAAGAAAAGGGGTCTTGGATACACCTCGTAAAAGCTGACATGATGTAGATGCATGAGCTCCCCGACCCTCGCAATCGACAAGATGGCGATGTTGACTCTGCGTGGCTTGCCCGCCTCGCCGACAGCATCAAGAGTGTTCGGCCGCCCTGCGTGAACGCGAAAGGGACAAGACTCGTGTTTGGGCTCGGGAACTTCTCGCCGCTCCCCCTGCCCCCGCTGTCCACCTCTTCCTCTACTACAATTTGGGCTTCACGTCCACTTCTGCGCGACAGTTGCGCGTGTATCGCGCTGAGAAGCGTACGCAAGAAAATGCTGCTCCGAAGGCTCGGGTGGTGGGCACACAGTGCCAAGTCTGTCTTGCTCAGTCCTGGGATCAGCCGAGGATTGTCAAGCATACGCATCGAATGCACTCATGCATGTTGAGCCTGCCTGCATGGGCTCTTGCCCCCAACGATGATGAAGCCTCAAGCTCAGGTGCTGGAACGACAGGCCATTCAGCGAGATAACCGATACGCCATGGGGGTGCAAGAGAATCATGGCGCCGTGCCTGCGTGCAAGGTATTGCCCCCTCCCATCTCCCCCCTTCCGATAGAGTTGGCCCCTCCCTGGGAGCTTCACGTGGACCTTCCCACCGTCTCCTCTGATGATCTCGCTGCGCCCACTCCCGTCTTCCACCCCGCCCAGTCCCCTGCGCAGTTCGCTGACTGTATACTGTATCTCCCTCGGGCCACAGACGCAGTGAGGATTTTCGTTACCAGCTTGAGCAACGCATGGTGAGGCACCGCACGAAGGTACACGTTCTCGGCCTTGACGTCACCCACAACCCCCAGCGGGTGGTCTCACCAATGAGGTCACTATACTTCCTTGGATGCATCTCATGCGCCAAGGCCACCTGCCCGCGTTTCTGGGAGGCCCCCCTTGTGAGACATGGAGGTTGCGAAGCACTTACCTATCGCAGGTGTCCGGAGACCCCCCGTCCTCTCTGCTCCCCCCCAACCTGTGGGCCACTGGGCAGGAGACGCGACAGGTCGGGAGTAGCAACGAGTAGCTTCGTACTATGGTCCGTTCCATGTTCCATTTTTGGTACCTCAAGGTTCCTTGCATCATGGAGCACCCTGTCCCCCGACCCAAATAATCCCGACATGCCTTCAGGCTGGCATCTACCAGAAATTCGCCGTCTCGCTGCAGTCGAGGGTGTCTGCACCGTGGATACTGCCAGTGACAATTCGGGTCCTCCGCGCTTGAACCCACCTGACTCCTCTCTGTGCATGGCTCTGCCGTCAAGGGGCTCGCGGACTGTCGGTCCAGAGAGGGGCGATGCCGATGCCCTGGTAGGTATGCCCACATGCCTCTACATCATTCCTTCCTTCCTTCCTAGCGCCACTGTGGACAGGTCTCCATGGGCGAGCAGGTGGCACAGAGGCCACCATAGCAATGGGGTCCGCTCTGGCCACTGCCCCCTCCTTCAAGCGAAAAAACAGGGGGGTGGCCGCACAGGCCCCTCACGCTCTCCGACTACTGATTACCGACGTACAGTCGAGCTGCTGCGATAAGGAACGCTAGATAAGGAACGAAGCCCCTTTCTGGCACCAAAAGCGCCTGCGAGCATGAGGGCTAGAGGAACAGCCATGGAAGGACCTAAGAAACAGCGAGCCCCTTCCGGGCCCAAACTGTTCCTTACTCCAGCACCTTGAATGTACTACGGCCAACAGAGAGCGGGGTGCCCGCAGGCTCCCTGCCGACCTCCCCTGAGCTGAAGAGGAAGTCCAAGCTGAAACTGGGCAACTTGTAAGCTCAGACTTCGGAGCGACTAGCCACAGGAGTGAAGGAGGAGGAGGAGGAGGAGAAGGAGGAGGAGGAAGAGGAGGAGGAAAAGGAGAAACAAAAAGGGCCGCTGGTATTGCCGAAACGACCTCCCCAGGTACCGTTACGACAGAAAAGCAACTTCAAAGTTACGGGCCCGATGGCCAGAAACACCGGCCCCGTTACCAAGAAAGAATGGGGCCGCTAGACTTACAGGCACCGCTAGCGCCGTTACGACAAAAAGGTGTGCATTACCACCGCGTCAGAAGCTACTGCTCGCTGATCTCCCTGAGCTTATCGATCTTGGTCCGCAGCTCGCGGACCACATGACCCGCCGGCCTCCTGCCCCTGCTTCTCCTTACCTCCTGCCATGGAGCTGTAGGAAGCCGCTCGCCATGGCATCGGAGGAGAAAGGAGAACGTGAAAGAGCTGGCCAACGCAGACATCTCGGCTGTAGCCATGTCTGGAAGATCAACTGCGGCGACACCGCCAATGAAAAGGCTGAGGCTGCCACACAGGGGAAGGGGGTGAACCTGAAAAAAAACGAGGCGAAACCCGGTAATCTGACGCCGAACCCGAAAAACCAGAGAGAGAGAGAGAGCCAAACCCGGAAACCGGTGGAAACCCGAAAATCCGAAGGAGCGTAACCCGAAACCCCAGCAGCGGCCAACCCCGACACCCTCGATAGCCAGCCTCGCCCCCGCCTCGTCCTTTTCCTCCTCCTCCTCCGCTGCCTCCTCCCCTGCCTCCTGCCTCCTGCTCCTCCTGCTCCTCCTGCTCCTCCTGCTCCTCCTGCTCCTCCTCCTCCTCCTCATCTCCTCCTCCTCTCCTCTCCTCCTCCTCCTCCTCCTCCTCCTCCTCCTTCTCTACTGCACATTCGCATCCTCCCCTCCTCCTCCTCCCCCCTTCCTCCTCGGCCAACCCCCTCTCGTCTGTCATACACCTCTCCTCCTCGCTCGTCCCCGTCCTCCTCGCCAACAGATCGGTGACAGGCCCCCGATAGCAAAACCGCACCTTCCTGGGCGGGGTGGGGCTATCAGACACCTATCGGCGATCACTGGGCGATTCGGGGTCGATGCAACGCCCCTATGCCTGTCCCCCCCTATCGTTGCCCCTGAGTCTCCCCGTCCTCCTTATCTGCGCTGCCTCCATGTCGCCACTCCAGTCTGGTACATCCATATTTCCGTCCACGCTCGTCCCCGTCCTCCTCGCCAACAGATCGGTGACAGGCCCCCGATAGCAAAACCGCACCTTCCTGGGCGGGGTGGGGCTATCAGACACCTATCGGCGATCACTGGGCGATTCGGGGTCGATGCAACGCCCCTATGCCTGTCCCCCCCTATCGTTGCCCCTGAGTCTCCCCGTCCTCCTTATCTGCGCTGCCAGAAGATGTCCATGTCCACTGCCGCGGGGGCGTACCCCCCCAGGAATCCAGGAGCGATGGATATGGATAATCTGGCCGCCCAAGCTGGCGGGCAGGCATCCATATTTCCGCCACTCCTCGAGAGCCCAAGGCACGACTCCGAAGCGGTGGATATTGCTATACTCTGGCTCATTCAGGGAAGGAGGGGGGGGCACCCCGTCCTGCAGGTGTCCGGTCAACGTCTCCACGAGCTTCTCCGGCTCCTGGACCTGCTGGTAGTACGTCGCCTGGCGGGCCCCCGGCGAGCGCCCTGCCCCGTCGAGAGGAGCGAGGGGGCAGGGAGGGAAGAGGCAAGGAGGAGAGAGCCAGAGATGGAGGGAGCGAGGGAGGCAGGCAGGAGAGAGCGAGAGAGGGAGGGAGCGAGGGAGCGAGGGAGCGAGGGAGCGAGGGAACGAAGGAGGGATAGAGGGAGCCAGGGAGCGGGTCGGACGGAAGGGACGGAGGGAGTGAAGCCGAGGGGGACAGCGAATCGGCTCGCGCCGCTGCTTCTCCCCGGCGCGCCTCACACGACAGCCACGGCCCCCCCCCCCAGGCCACGACCACCACCACCACGACCACCGCACCTGCCCGGTCGACACGCCTCCTGCTCTGGGGCTCTCGGGGTGTCTCCATATGCCGATGCCCCCTCGGGCCCCGTCGCTCTGCGCCTCCCCTCGCAGCGGCACCCCGGCAGGCAGAGCTGCCCCGGCTAGGCTCGGGCAGGCGGCGGCGGGAGCTCGGGCAGAAGAGCGCCGGCGGCTCCGAAGGGTGTGGCCTGCAAGGGATGTGGTCTGCAGCCGGCGCCCTGGGGGGCACCCTGGGGGGGCGGGCGGGGACCTCGACGGAGCTCTCCGCCGCGCCCTCCAGGAGGCCCCGCGAGGACGGTGCCGTGCTCCCCGGGCCCCAGATGTGCCAATCGCAAACCACACCCTGGCGTAACCATGCCCTGTGTAGTCGCCGACCCAGAGATCCAATGTCGCGACTTTTCCAATACGGGGTCCCCGGAAGTCTTGACTCATTCCCCGGGACCGGTTTTTCATCCTGACCCTGAGGGTCTCGCGTGCCGGATCTCAGCCCGGCAGAAGATGGGGGAGGTTTGAGGAAACGGTCGTAATCCGACATAACATATTCATGCGATGTTCAGAACATGTGTTATATAAACGTACATAATTAGCACGCAAATTATTTTGTAAGTACGGATCAGCACGTTGATATGTAATTTGCAACATATGCATAAAAATCAACACGCGCCAAACAATGATTCGACACGTATGAAGGACAGGTTTGGGAGGGAAATATTATCATAACGTTTTTTCTGATAATGCGCACGTTGCGCGGGAATGTGACACCAGCTGCCGAGGCAGCCAACGGCATATAGCTGTGGATGTAAGCTAGATGGCGCAATGATGTACGAAACAACGTATATTGCTATGTGCATGCAGCAATAAGTCGTGACATCATTTTGCCATAATAATTCTACGATTAAGTTAATGAGTGCATTAATTACTTCCTTTTTATGAATTATTGTTATTATTGAGACACCTTAGCAATTTCGAACACACGGTGATATTTCCTGTGCGTGCTCTGTAATATAGTGAACTTCGGCCCCTGCTCAAGATATCCCTATGAATCTGAGCATGCGGGAATAATTGTAGTCGACGTCGTCGCCGACGTCGTCGTCGAACACGTTTTTATAGGAAGGTTTTGTGTTTGTTATAGTTGTGTTTGTATTGTGTTTTTGAACTGCAGGACCTTGGTCCCTCCAAAGGGAAAGTCGTGTCGTGGCTCCTGGCGGCAGGCACGGGGTGCCCGCAAAGCTTGCACTGTCGTGCAAGCGGTGACGCTTGCTCACTGTACACGCAAGCGTCGGTGTTGCCAGTTGCCAGATTATTGTGCTCTAGATTCTAGATCGTGCTGTTCGGCGCGCGCGTGGTGCTGCGCGGAGTCCTGTCCGATGGCGAGGCTGGCGACTCCACTAGAAAAAACTCTTCTGCTGATGATGTCGACCGCTGGGCTGAGAAGTCCTTCCACTTTGTCGGGTCCTTCACCTTCCAACCGTACGGGACCCAGCTCTCTGGGTTGTTCGGGTCCCACGGGATAGATGGTTCCAGCCCGTTCTCCGTCTTGGTAGCTTCAGTCGTGTAGTCGATCCACTCTTGAGGGTTCTTGATTTGCCAGCCGTATGGGACCCACGTTTTCTCGTCATCTGGGTCGAACCAGTGAAGGGAGCATGGGTTCACCGCACGCTTGTTGTAGTCCAAGTTCTCGTCCTCCTGCGACTTCGTGAAGTCGCGCTCCATGCCAAAGGGCCCCGACATCGATATGTTGTCTGGCAGCACTGCATTGGCACAGCTGATGTGGTCGATGGCCTTGTTGATCGTCTCGAGCTGCATCTTCATCATCGTGATGTTGGTGGTCAGCGACATGCACTTCGCTGGGGTGCCACACTGTTCCGCCTCGCCGCGGACAATGCTCATGACGAGTGATCGTTGGTGCTCCTTCAGCAACTCGTGTCCTGCCTGGAATGATTCCATGGCTGCGTTCACCACGCCCTTGCTGCTCTTCAAGATCTGCTGCGACTGGTGGATGCGGTAGTCGTCTGACCCGATCTCCTGCGCCCACGGCCGACCTCCCTGCTCCATGGCCGAGCGATCCATGGATGTCGGCTTGCGGCGCTGCGCCTGGGAAGTGGCGTCCTAGGCTGCGCTCGAAAGTTCGAGCCAAGACTGGCAACGGAGCGAAGGGCAGACTGAAACCCTGACGCTTCTTAAGTCCTACGACATTCAACAACCACCACGAACCCCCCTGGGCGTAGGTGGTTTAGGGGGCTTACTCTTCCAACCACAGTTTTCCCCTTCGGGGAGGGGTTTGCCCCGCTGCCCCACCCCCTCTCCTGGACATGGACGGGTGAAGGGGGGGGGGGAGGTGCCAGGGCGCCCAAAAAGGCATCAGTTGTATTAAGGTGGTGGCCACGTGTTGGCCTCTTTGGGGGGAGGCAATGCGAAGTGCAACCGTCACCGCATTTGACCGATGTCCTCCAACATGGTCCCAATAAACGCCCATGAGGCTCCAAGAGGCGTCGCCATTGCCCCACGATGGCCCGAAGTGGCCCCCATCACCAAGATGACCCCACGCTGCCCAACGAGTCCCCTCCTCGTTCCCCACGGCACCCAAGCCGCCCACGAGCACCCCAGGACCGCCAAGAGACACCCACTAAGACGCACCAAGAGGCCACCACGAAGCGCGGCATCACAAGAGGCTCCGATGGGCATCCACGAGACTTCGGGCCCTGTTGAGTGCCAGTCTCCTCCTGCACCTCATTCATCCTCATACTCATGCTCTCCCCCCTCCTCCGCATCCTCATCCTCAGCATCCTCATCTTTCTCCTCGTCCCCATCATCAGCATCATATTCATCATCCGTGTCCCCACTCATCCATCCATGCATCTAAGCGCACCCTTGCTCCTCGTCCTCCTACCTCCTTCGTGCGGCTCGGTCGGTCCACGCGTGCCCCCGCATTTCGTTGATCACCCCAACTTGCCTGGACGTCGTTTCTGGATGAGCTGGTGGGGTGCGCGGAGCGTCCACACTTTCAACGGACTTCATGAGTTTCGCATGAGTTGTGCAACCGATGTGTTGGTTATTGTGTGCAGTTGCTAACTCAGAGACTACGTCAATGCACGCCTGCGAGTGCCCATATCGTTTAGCATGTACGCCATCCACATGCTGTGTTGTTACATGTACCCCAGCTCATCGCGCCATCAATGATGATTCCGTTTCAGAACGGACGCGTTACAGCATATTGGTGTCGTTGTTTCGGTTCGGGGCGATGTATGTTTGGAGGGTGGCCCGAGGATAATGATGATGTCGTGCGATGGGCATGCGCAGTACACCGTTTGATGATGATGGTGATGATGCGGAGGAGGTGGACGGATGCATCGCCGATTGGCCCATGTTTGTTGTAAGGAGGGTGGGGCGATGATACGGATGAGGTGTCGGTCTTACTACAACTAAGATGGCATTGGGAGGTGAGGGTGACGATGAGGAGGTGGAGGATTGATACACCATTGGCGTACTGCAACTCTTGAGCTCAAATAGCTCGAGCGCAACACCATCTTCAGCATGTCAATCAGATGCTGAACCGTCTATCTCGACAGGGCCGTCTGACGGCCACGTCGGCACAGCGCTGCCAACAGCTCTCAGCGTTAGCTCAGCTAGTCCTTGAGCGAATGCAGTCGGACTGGGCATAGGGTCCTGCGGGTGTGCACTGATCTCGCCGCTCGCCGACTCTGCGGCCAACCGTCGTCACCCCCGTGCCTAGCGGTTAAACCAAACAACTAAACAGGGGGCCCCAACAGGCCCCATGAGCTGCACCCACTCATTGATTTTAACACGATGGAAATCATGAGCCCGCCAGGTTTCCACACCCGAAAGTCCGATGAACCAGCAGCCGCGGTGCTGGATGCCATCTGTAGCCTCGAGTCGGCGAGCGTCGAGATGAGGTCATCTGGCAGGTTCGTGGCAATGATCATCTCCACGAGGCTGGCACAACCAAGCTCCGCCTGGTGAGTTGTCACAAGTCGTGCGCCAACCATGTCAAGAACCCGCTTGACTGGTGGATATTCGTAGAACTTGGACCCGGACGACTGCACGATTACGAAATACACACCCCTAGTGTGTGCGATCCACGCGAGCATCGCCACTGCACAAGCAATGGTGTTCGTGATCTTTGCCCGTGCATCACCAGTCGAACCATGAACATTGACATGTCGACCTGCAGTGAACCACTTGGGAGTACTCCAGCACGAACTATTTGGCCCCATGAGAACCGCACCGCCCGCATGCACTGCGTACACCAATTTACATGCATAAGCGATCCCTGTAGTAGTGCTGAGATTTTCTGTCCAATGCCGTGTATCAACATCGAACTCGCGCACTCGGGTCGCCAGCGTACCTGAGCCAGAACGAGTAATCCCCACGACCAGAATACAGCTCGATCGCCATGTAGAGTCGTGTCGTGGACGCGTAGTACCGCTGCACATGCATGATTGCCGCATCGACCATGACAAACTCTGGAGCATCGATTGGCACATTCGTGTTGGCGTACACATCCTCGCGAAATTCCCAAGGAATGCCCTTGGGCGACGCATGTTTGTCAATCCACACAGGTATTGGCGCGTGAGGCTGCCCAACCAACGCAAGCCTAGATTCATCAGCGTCATATGTCTGTCCATTGCAGCGGAGATCCCTGCCTCGTCGGACCATGGTGGGTGCACGTGGCAGGGCGCTGCATATAAAGATACATCAGCCAAAACATGGCTACGACGGTGTGACATCGATCGGAGACGGATGTCGCTATGACACCTTTGCGGGGGGGAGGGGGGGGTGGTGGGGCGGGGGGGGGGAGCGAGGATGAGAAGACGGGTGCTGATGCGTTTGGAGAGGGGGCGGGTGTGGGCGACGTTGAAGTGAGGAACTTGTGCCATGCGATGGCGTGTCTCCTGTCTGACGGACAGGACGAGGAATGCACGACCAGTCTCCGATGGTTCACGCTCAACCTATCAGCTAAAGCGACGTTCAACGCAAATCACTGGCACCCACTGAAAACTCAATGATGTTGCAACGCGTGCTGACATGTCTGTCTTGATGATGTAACATGTGTGTTGCTGTATGATAGTTTGCTGCGCTGACTGTTTGCGATGCTTGGTTTCTTTAGGTTTGTGTATTGCCCGTTCGAACTACTGCTGGTTCGCATCCTCGCGCGTGTCGCGCTGTGTTTGGTTGTGCGTGGTCGGCGGTTTCCTGTTGTCGTTCGTTTGTTGGTATGTCAATTCATGTTTTCCATGGCACCGCTCGGTGATCATCCTCGCCTGGGCGCACCCTCGCACGCGCGTCAAAAAAGACGAGCTGATCGCATGGACGGCTGGCTGAGCCGGGGGGGGGGTGGGGAGGGGGGGGGGAGTAGGGATGCGGAGCGAGAGGGCGATAGCACTTCAGCCCGAGACTTGATATAGGTAGGAGGGAGTGGCAGAGCGAGAGAGAGAGAGAGAGTGATAGCATGCCCCACGACTGCGCGTGAGCTCGGCGCTTACGCTGCGCCCCCGCCGAAAAACAGTCTGCCTCTGCCACGGCCGAGGTACCCGAACAAATCGAGCTTCTCGAAGCATCGAACCTCCCAATTCCTCTGATGCACGCTTGCCGAAACTAGTGCTGCTTGCAAGTTCAGAGACTCGTCTTCAAACGTTGCATAGGACAATGGATTACCGTGCTTGTGTATCCTACGAGTCATGTGTATGAAAAAATGATGCTTGAACAGCAGGGGCGTGCCCGACAGCTTCATAAACTCATTATGGCAAAGTGCCAGGTCCAGCAACTGCTGCACCACCTCACGGGGTATCTGCATGGGCGATCTCTTCAAAACTTTCATGTAGTGATGCAGCGCAAGGGCAGCATGATGAAGCGGTATGCCGCGCCTCATTTGATACGCGTGCAGCCCAGACAAGTACACCGCCCACGGCAACATTGCGTTTGTTTCCGAACCCATTGTTTTCATCATAGGAATATGCTCGTGTCCAATCATTGTTTTTTTTCTAAGCGTTTGATCATGTAGTCCTGTGGAATATCATTTTCGTCGTACCAGCTAAATAATTGCTCTTCGAGCCGCTCGATACCACACGACGACACTGTTTCGAAGCCACCGCTGATATGCCATGGGTTCAATCGCAAGACGCTCCGTAGTATTGCTGATATAACTCTCTGATGGATCCCTAAGTACAAAATGTGCAACACGTCGAGCATGAAGGTCAGCGTGGGGGACACATATATTAGTGGGCTGAACATTGGGTTTCTATGGTTCAGAGGGTCTATGCACGCTTGACCGAAGAAAGTAGGCCGCCAAAAAACTGCAACAAATGGCAGCTGTATGGCGCTGAACTCTCCTACGTCTGGCAACTGTGGTGTCGGTTCCAATCTGTCGCCTGCTTTCAGGCCGAACCTCGGGACATCCCGTAGCAACACTCTCCCGCGGACGTGGGCTTTGCGCTTGTCCCAGAACATCATCCCGTCACGTATCACCTGTCAGCGGGCCGATGCTTAGTTGCGCGTGCCCGGACATTGTGCGGTGGTGTCGCTGTTGCTGCTTATGTAAATTTGTAAGTGCGTGCGTGTGTGGCAGAGGGAGAAGGCGGGTGCTGGTGCGTGTGTGTGCGTGTGTGCGCATGTGTGTTTGCATATGTGTGTACCTGTACTGAATTTCTATACATGCATATACATATATACAAATATTTGTGAAAAATTACATGTGTGTAACAGTCGCGCACGCGGTGCCTAAGAACGGGCTGGGGAGGGGTGGGGAGGGGCGTAGGGACATGTATACTTATCTGGCTCACACCCCTCCCCGCGCCCATCCAGTCGGTTCCCAGGCACCTGGGCACTTCCATCCATGGCGTTTATATACAGCACGGACAGCGCAGCATCGCCTGTATGCGATCCGCCTCGGTCGATATGAGCACCTGCACTTCGCACGATTGGCAGTCAGCCTCGTAGTCGTCCAGGTCGTCTGGCATACCCCACACGTCATCATACAATGTGACGTCGGCGTAGTCGTGCATGGTGTCGGCGAACGTCCTACACATCATGCACGGCCTCCACCCACTCCCGAGGCCGCGGAGGCCGAATGTGGTCGATTGTTCGATCAGGTCGCCCTTGATCCACACAACCAGCCCTTTCCGTATGGCATCACCCGCTGTTGCTGCTCTAGGATCGTGTGTTGGCCATTGGCTGTGGTCATGCCTACGGTGCGGCTTGTGGCCGTGGATCAGTGCCACCAACGACCATTTGATTACCAACATGACTTGGTACACCGTGCACCATCCACGGCAGCCACACTTGCATTGTTCTGATGTTTTCAGGATTGCCAGAGTGTGCCTGCGGCGCGTCCACACATTATACATGAAGAACGCTGTTACTGTATCTGTTTTCCCGACTCGCTCTGAGCGCGTATATCTGATCCCGTCCACATACAAGCACAGTAGCAACGGGCAGTTCTCTCTGCCGATGTGTTGAAGCCCTGGGTGCCAAGAGTAAAGGTCATACATATCTTGGACACGTGCGTCAGACTGCATCGACTCCACAGACAATGATTCAGTCGTGTCCACTTCTAACTGGATGGCCTCATGAGCTGGTAGAATCGGTATTTCTTTGATCGTCCGCCCACCACGCCCAGCTGTCGGAACTTCGATCCAGTAGTAGGTAGACTCAGGCTTCCTTGGAATAACTCGGTCGAGATGTTTCTGAAAATTACCACCATTGTTACGATCGGGGTTGAGAGCGAGCGAGGCGGTCTGACCCTCCATCCCAGCTTGTTTGCAGAAGAAGGCAATCGAGCACACGTCCTTCGCCGTCATGGGTCGGGATCCAGCGTACATCTCCAACAGATACTTGTAGAGGGCCGAGCTCGCGGCATGCGTTTGCCTGGCACGCGCCTGAGAGGCATCATCCCACGGGCGTGGAGGTTGAAGCCACGGAAACATGTGCAGCTAGCGCTCGGGAGCCAAAATGGCTAGATACGGAGAGGAACCGATCGGGGAGGGGAATGTCGAGGGAGATGACGGGGCGGAGGGGGCGGAGGCGGAGGGCAGATGCGAGGCAGGGGCGCCCCCTCTTTCCGAGTTACCCCTGTTGGCCTGCAGGCGGGAGGGGCGCGCGCCAGGCGCGCGA
The DNA here is from genome assembly GCA_963575745.1 of Prorocentrum cordatum. NCBI lineage: Eukaryota > Dinophyceae > Prorocentrales > Prorocentraceae > Prorocentrum > Prorocentrum cordatum. The sequence continues at coordinate 18,737 of CAUYUJ010009664.1, forward strand.
AAGGAACGCTGAAATCAGGGCCACACGATTTCAGCACGCCCAACGCACACTCCGTTCAGCTCTCCGAGCTAGGCTGAGGTTGAGGATGATTGAGTCTGAATGTTAGTGTGTCTGACTGCCGTGAGTGAGTCTGCGAGTGAGCCTGAGAGCCAGTGGGTCCGGATATGAGTGCGTCTGGAGGGGGTGAATAGAGCGCGAGTTGGATGAGGAGCAGAGTTGGAGGTTACGAGTTGTAAATTGTGCGATTTGCCTTTGATATTTTGATGTTGGTGGTGTTTTTTCCATTGCCTCCCGGAATGTTTGTACAGTTCTCAAATGTCAAGATTTCAACAAATTTCAACGGATTTCACTGATTTTTCAATGATTTGTCATGCGTGTTTTTTGCGTATAGATATAGTGTTTTGTGTGGGTTTCAACAAATTTCAACAGATTTCAACGATATGTCACTGATTTTGTCATCATTGGCGTCCGTCATTGCAAAAATTATGGTTGTGCGAGTGTTTTTTGTGCTGACGACGTGTGATTGCTCGTTAGGTGTTGTGATTTTCGAGGTGTGCATGTGTTTTTGTGTTTGATGGCGTGTGTTTGCTCGTTCTGTGCTGTGTGTTTCGTAGTTTGACTGTTTGATCATGTGTGTCCATGCGTTTGGTGTGTGTGTGTGCGTGTGCGTGTGCGTGTGCGTGTGCGTGTGTGTGTGTGTGTTGCTCTCGTTGGACGTGAACACCTCGCTCATTGCTGGAACTGTACGGCACACATGGGCGAGGAAGATTGTGATGGGAGCACGATGGGGAGCATTCTCTCACGCTGAGATCTTGCTGGCAAACTGTGCGGCACCTCTCGTGTCACGCGCGCCGAGAGGACTGCGGTGCGCGAACGTCTTAATCGCACCGAGTTCCGTGAGCCACCACGTGAACCCGAAAGAGCACGTCACATGGGAGAGACCGAGGTACCGCAACTTCTTGCATGAACCTGTATCCACTGCCACATGTCGGCTCACCCCATGTGTTCAAACGAAAGCTGAACACGTGCCTGTATACATACCTATGCTACTAAATGAGCTTGGCGTTGAAAGCCACCGAGCAGCGCATGGATCGCGTCGTCTAGATGTTGGCCAGCCTCTGCTTCTCCCTGTGCATGTTCTGCAGGCAGGTGATCTCGGCCTTGAGCTTCTTCAGCGGCGACTCCAGGGCAGGGGTCACGGACGCGATCTTGTCGTCGAAGGTCTCCTCTGCCATCTGGCTCTTCACTTTTGCGATGTCAGTGATCAAAATCTCCTTGATGAATTGGCTCCCCATGGCGGCCGAGACCAGCGCGTTCAGGCTCTCCTGCAGGCCCGACACGCCCTCGGAGTTGTTGGCCCACTTCCACTCGGGCAGCGACTTGATGTTCTCCAGGATGAGGTTCGCTTGGGTCACGGTCTGTCCGTACTCCGAGATGGACGTCTGCGCGCATTCCATGTTTGCTTTCTGCGTCTTCTTGAGCTGCTTGATCCTCTCCTTCTCCTGCTCGGCGTCGGTAGTCTTCCCGTCGACGTCACCCGTCTGCGCGGTGCCCGCCTTAGCCTTAGCTTTTCCTCTCGGCATTTTCTTCGCCCTTGGTGTCGGCTGTGGTGGTGTCACATTCTCGTGGTTGCGCTTCTTCGTCGGGTCTACCACGTTGTCTCCTCCTTCCGGGACTGCTGGAGCCGCTGGAGCCGTTCCACCTCCCGCGATTGTCATTGGAGCAGTTGGAGTCGGTTGGGCCGTTGGAACGGTTGGAATTGCGGCGTTTTTTCCATCATCTCAGTGATCTCGGTGTACTGCTTCTCGAACTTGTATTTGTACCCCGACTTCATGTACAAGTACTCCATACGTTTGCTCTGCCAGTTGTACTTGCACCAATACCCGCCCAATTTGATGCAACTGAGGCAGATATTGAGCGCGGCCTCCGCTCCCGATGACGTGATCCCTGTCCCAGACTCCTTGCCTGCAATGACCTCGAACGGCTCGTAGGTGCCGAAGTCAGCCCAGCTCTCCGCCATATTCTCCACCACAGTGCGCCTCTTCTTGTACTTGACCCACTCCTCGTCGAACCACCTCTTGCGGAAGTCTGCTTTCGCGATGTTCCCTTTGGTGGTCTCGTATTTCTTTCTCTCATCTGGGTTCGCATCCAAGAAGGTCTGGAAGCGGTTGCCCAATGCGCCCCTCGACGGCACGACGCCTGTTGCATGGGCTTCTTCCAGGAATCGGTCTTTCGTCTTGTCATCGTCCTCCGTCTGCTTGTTGAAGTATGCATTCTGGACGGCAGTCAACTTCGCGTCGCTTTGCGCCTGATTGTAGATGTCAGTCAGCTTGGAGATCAGCTGGGACAAGCTCGCTGGTTCCTTGGGGCGCATGGGGTCATTCGGGAGCTGACTCAAGTTGGCGACCTCGTCCCGCGACGACGCGTCCTGAGACCCCAGCCGTTGGATGCCGATCTCCGCCAGCGGCGCAGCCTGCAGGCCGATCTCCGCCAGCGGCGCAGCCTGCAGACCGATCTCCGCCAGCGGCGCAGCCTGCAAGCCGATCTCCGACAACGACGCCGCCTGCAAGCCGATGGAGCCGAGGTGCGGGGCGGGCGCATCAAGTGGTGGAGGTGCTCCAGGCGGCGCACCGTCCTCGGGCTAAGCGCACGCGCGCCAAACCGACACAACGCACGAAACACAGCTTGAACATCATTGAAACCGATGGCCTCGAAATTTCAAGCTGGCCCAGACGGGGCGCGCGCGTGCGCACGTACGCATGCGCGCGTGTGTGCGTGGGTTGTGTGGGTGTGTGCATGTGTGTGCGCGTGTGTGTGCGTGTGTGCGTGTGTGTGTGTGGGTGGGTGGGTGGGTGGGCGGGTGAGTGCGTGCGCGCGTGCGTGCGCGTGCGTGCGTGTGTACGGGCATGCGTTTTCGTGAGTGCGCGTGCGCGCGCGCACGTGCGCGCGCGCGTGTGAAAACTAGATGGCACGCGGACCCTCGCCCCCCTCGTAAGGGGGACGAGGGCGGTGGTAGAGGATGGCCAGCTTTGAATGCCCAGCTGTCTGGCTGGCGGTCGTGAGGCCACGGCGCCGAGCCCGTCCCCTCGACTGTCATGGGGCCGCCCGTGACGGCGTCGTGCTTGTTGTTGCTGATGTCGCCGTTGCTGTTGCCGATCTCGGCGCCGCCGCCCTTGTCGTTGGAGTCGCGCTTGTCCTCGGCGTCGCCAGCTCCCGCGACGTCGGGGCTGCGACGCTGGTGCTTCGTCTGGGTGAGGGGCGCCTCGTCGCTGTCATCCACACCGGTTGCGCTCCTCTTGGCACTCGCGGCATTGGCGCCGACGTCCTTCTCACGGGAGTCGTCGCTGTCGGCGATCTCAACCACGGTGTCAGTGCGGCGTGGGTTGTTGATGTCGTCTCCGCTCGAGGCCGCACCAGCGCCGCTGATCGGGCCCTTGGAGCAGTCAGTGCCGTCGCCAGCGCCCCGGTCGACGCCCTTGATCTCGTCGCCGCCCTGGCGGCTGTCAGGGGGGGGCAACAATGTCCGACGAGGGGCAGGGCGAGGAGGAGGAGGGCGAGTGTGATCAGAATTGGTACCAGGATGAAACTGAACTCCCTGGGGCCCCCTCGGATAACCACTGGCGAGGGTATCGACGGTCGGCTTGAACCCGCATGAGGTCATCCAAATCCTCCCTAGAACGCTCGCCCACGGGTAGCCAGATGTAGGTGCGTGCGTGTGTGTGTGTGTGCGTGCGTGCGCGCGTGCGTGCGTGTGTGTGTGTGTGGATGTGTGTGTGTGCGGTGTGTGTGTGTGTGTCATGCGTGTGTGTGTGCGCGTGCGTGCGTGCGTGCGTGCGTGTGTGCGTGTGTGTGCGTGCATGTGTGTGTGTGTGCGTGCGTGTGTGTGTGTGAGCGTGTGCAGTGTGTGTGTGTGGTCGGGGGAGGGGGGGGATGCGTGTGTGCGCGATCTGCGTCGCATGATAGGTGTTGGTGCATGGCGCTGATGTTGCGATGCATGTCGGCATTGCTGCTGCCGTGATACCAGTGTTTCTTGTGTCCAGCGAACCTGAGATGCAATGCTTTTCAACGGGATGCAACCGAATTCACTGTTTTTTATGCTCGTTCAATGCGTGCGCGTGTCATTCGTTCGCGATGCCGACGTTCAACCGTTCTGGGTGACAGAGGAGGGCCAGGGTGAGGATCAGGAGGGGACGGATGATGAGAGATGCGGAGGCGATTGATGAGATGCTGATGCTGATGCTGATGATGCTGGTGATGCTGCTGTTGATGATGTTGCTGTTGATGATGATGCTGATGCTGATGATGATATTGATGATGATGACGATGATGATGATGATGATGATGATGATGACGATGCTGATGATGATGATGATGATGTTCATTATCGTTGGCTCTGCCGCCCCCAGGCGGTCTTGAAACCTCATGGGTCTTCCATGAGATGCGAGAGCGCGGCCTCCATCATGGACGCATCTGGGCCGTCCATGTCGCTCGTGGCATTGGCCGTCTCACCGCCCACCTTCGCGCCTGGCTTGTCCACGTGACGTGCGATCATTGTCTTGCTGATCGAGTCCTTCTTGATCGGGGTCTTCATGTCGGGGGATGGGCTCCCAGCTGCCTCCGTGTCGGTCTTGTCTGCTGCTATTGGTGTCACCTGCTGCGCTGCCAGCTGCTTGGTCGGGGTCGCCGCTGGCTTCTTCATCGTCTGTGAGTCGGCAGGCCCCTCGTGCATGGAACGCTTGCGCGTGATCTGGCACGCAGCAGCTGGCTTCTTCATCACGGTGCTGCACTGCTTCTTCCTCTTCTTCTTCAGCGGGGCGTCGGTCTCGTCGTCGATGGCCTCGTCTTCCTCGTCAGAGGCTGCGTCGTCAGCTTCGGCATCTGCATCCGCATCCTTGTCCTCGTCATCGCTGTCGTGGTTCTCGCCAGCGACCTTCTCGACGATCTCGGCGTCGTCCTTGGCGTGCATGCCTGGGGGTGAAGCTTCATCAATCCTCCTCATCCTCCGTCTCGTCATTCCTCTCCCCCTCTCCCTTATCCTATCTACCATGTCAGAGCCTATATGTGAACCTCTCTCATCCTCACCATTATTTCCTCACCCTCCTCCTCCTCCTCCTCCTCCTCCTGCATCCTCCATCCTCCTCCTCGCCGCTCTCCTCCCAGCCATCTGCCCTCCTCTGCATCCCGCCCTCCTCGGAGAGGAGAGCGGGGTGGGAGTGCGATGTTAGTCCGTCTATGCCTGCAGGCCGCTTGCGAACGACTGCGGCGCGCTTCTTCAGCTCGTTCTGCAGCTCGATCCTGCACTTGTTCGCGTCGGCCTTCGTCTTGATTGCGCCGTCCTTGAACTTCTCGATGATGCGTGCGTGCACGGCTTCGAGCGCTGCCTTCTCAGACTCGAAGTAGCCGCAGCTGATGTTCGTCATCTGCCCCTTGCCCTTGCCCCCCTTGATTGCGCGATGGACCCTGATCAGCTTGTCTGGGCCGCGGTCGGCCACGATGAATGCCTTGACTTTCAGACCGTCGGGAGTGTCTGTCCAATCGTTCATCCTGGACGACTGCGCACGACATTTGTCAACGTCGGTGAACATCTTCTCGAAGACCCACTTGCCCTCGCAGTCGTCGTCGTTCTCCCAGTAGGCCGTGTGCTTGCCGTTCTCGTCGGGGCCGTCGATTCTTGAACATTTCTCTGGAGGCCCCGACTTCCTGTTGTTGATCATCGGGATGCGGATCGGGGCCTGGTGTGTGATCGCGTCGTACGTGTACACGTACTTCACGCTCGCGAACATGGGGTCTGATTGCTTCACGCCAATCTTCTCGAGCGGCTCGCTGAACCACTGTGGCCAGGTCTTTCTAGTGAACGTCGTGCTTGCATGCTTGAGCATGGCGCGAATTCTCTCACTCATTTCGATCGACCAGCTCGTCAACACGGCGCCTTGGACGCCTGGCCAGCTCTTGTCGTTCCCTATCAAATAGAGCGCATTCTCGAGGGACTTCTTGCTCAACCACATGTTGGGCGCGACATTCTTCCTGATGCAGTAGACGATGTCGATGTGGGCGGCCATCCTGTCTTTGTCTGGGCCTGATCTGCCCTTCTTCGTCGGGTAGACGACGAACTCTGCGTTCGTCACGAACGGCGCCAGGTGCTCCTTCATGAAGCTCACGTCCACGCAGGCGCGTGGCGAGTCGGCTGAGACGTCAGATGCCGCTCCATCGGCCATGCTTCCGGCACTGGCCCGCGCGCCCACTGGCGCTAGTCGCGCCTCCTAGCGAAAATGGCTACTCATCATGCTGTTGTTTGTTATATTTGAGTGATGCTAAGCATGGATGCATATCGGAGCCTCTTGGGATATCTCTTGGGCGCTTGGTGGCCGCTTGGGACGTCTTGGGGGTCTCGCTGCGATCCTGGAGGGCTCTTGGGCGTCTTGGGTGCATTGAGGGGGTGGGGGTGGGGGGGCGCTTGGGGTCCTCTTGGAAGCCTCCTCGTTGCTTCGTAAGGGGCCTCATGGGGCCATCTTGGGACCATCGCGTGGCCTCTTGGGGCCATGTGCGCCTGTTGGGGCCATTTTGTTCTCGAGATCCTCGTCCTCCTCCTCTCTCCCTCGTCCTCCCTCCCTCCCTCCCTCCTTTCCATCCCTCCCCCTCTCCTCCTGTTTCGCGTCCTCTTCTGATCTTTGCGTGTGCGCATCCTACTCACCCACATCCTCCTCGTCCGTCTCAGTTTCCTCATCCTCCCCCTCGTGCCCGACCACGCCATCAGTCCATCACCACACGCAAGCGTGAACATCAAAACACGAATTGAACCAACGTTGAAATTCCAGTGAAAACCGTTGAAACTCGTTGAAATACAACGCATCACACAACTAACACACACGAAACACCTCCATACGCTTCGCGTATCCCCACCAGCCCATCCAGCAACGATGTCCAGGCGAGTGAGGTGATCAGGGAAGTACGGGAGCAAAGAGGTGGGCTGCCGAACAGTGCGAAACAGGGAGGATGTTGACACGGGGGAGGCTGGAGGAATGAATGAGGGAGTGGGGAGGAAGAATATGAATCTGATGATGAGGAGGAGGAGCAGGAGGATGAAGAAGAGAAGTATAATTGTTGCCACCAGCTCTCTGGGCGTAGGTGGTTTAGGGGGCGTCCGCTTCCAAGCCCCCCCATTCTTCCCTTTCGGGGAAGGGTTCACCTCTCCCCTCTCACCCCTCTCCTGGACCTGAACGGTGGGGGGAATGCGTCGACCTTGACCTCTTGAGAAGAATGGGGGGGGGGGGGGGATTAGGACGAGGAGGAGGCGAACGAGGAGGGCGAGGCGAGGAAGGTAGCGGATGCCCCGTGACCTGGAGGTCCTTCTCCGAGACGCCAGCCGCAGCCAGCACCTGGGCAGCAATTGGAAACATACGGTGGCACGGGATATCCCGTGCCACCGTATGTGTCCCGTCGAGGGTGTATTGCAGCATCGATGACGCTCCTCCTCCTCCTCCTCCTCCTCCTCCTCCTCCTCCTCCCTATGCTTTCTCGTCTCGTCCCCAACCTGCGCCATGTCGGCTGCTTGCCCGCGCAGCCGAGCTGCCTGGGGAGGGGGTCGAGGGAGTGAGTCGATCGATCGAACGATCGATCGACTCTCTCGATGAATCAATTTGTTGTTGTTGATACCTAAATACAAACATACTAGTATCGAACATATATACATATATATAGATCAACAAAAATAATGGTATTCATCGAGAGAGCTGATCGATCGATCGATCGATCCACTCCCTCGACCCTGCCTCCATGAGGCCGCGCCAGCACTCGTGGCTCAGCTGCAACCCCTCTGCGTAGGTGTGCCCTGGGGCCAGCGCTTGCACGTACGGCACCGTGTCGAAGTCGCTGGTGGGAGTCGGTGCCGCCGTGGACGCACAGCTGAGCTGGTGCTGCTGCTGCTGCTGCTTCTGCTGCTGCTGCTGCTGCTGCTGTGGCTGCTGTTGCTGCTGCTGCTGCTGCTGCCCGTGCTTGAGCAGCATGTCGTAGACGCCGCCGTCGCCGATCCACGAGAGCGGCGGCATCGCCGCGCCCACAGCTCGAAATCGATCGCGCTCGGACTCGAACATAAACGGCCACAGAGGGGGTGTGGGGGGGGGACACAATCAGCACGTCTGTGTATAACCAACATGCAGAGTGTATATTCAACATGCGTAAGTGTTTCCACGCATTTTCAACATTTGATAGTGTATGTTATGATATACATAGTGGTGTGTTCGCATGTAGTTGTTGATGTTGCAGAATCGCGCATGTAGTGATCCAGCCCGGGAGACCCTCAGGGGAGTCGATTTTTGACGGCCCCGGGGCCCGGCGAGGGCCCCTCGAGGCCAATAAAAGCAAAACACCTCTGTGGTTTTTCACTACGTTGGATCTCCAGGGAGAGAGAGCCCCCGGCTCGGCCGCGCGCGCCGGCGCGGGGCCTTGGGGTCGATGAAGTCGCACCAGACCAGGGGCTCGACCTCGGCCGACGCCCCGCCCGGGGCTCTTCGGGCAGGCCGCGCGGAGGCCAGCACGCGGAGGCCTCCCAGGCCAGGCAGGGTCCGAGCTCGCACGGGGCCCCAGAGGCGGCAGGGCCTTCCTTGGGGTTTTGACACAGTCAACCAGTATAGTAAGGAAGCGCGGTGAGGATGCAAGGGCCTTGGACGCCCACTTCGAAGCTGTTCGAGCGGGGCGCGGCCAGCGAAAGCGGCGAAGGATGGACCGAGGAGGCAAGGATGCAAGGGTACCCTTGGGAAGGTTGCCCATCCTTACTATGCGGGTTGACTGTAGTCTCTGGAACATGAGAACAGGAAAACAAACAGCGATCGGAAACTCTAAAAAGCTGCTCTGGGATTGGAACCCAAGCTGGAACAAGAAGCAGGCGGCGAGCAAACTGGCGAAACAACTGCACTGGAAGCGGCAAAGAAGCTGCAAAACGGCTTCCGTATAAGGACAAGCCCTGTCGTGTCCAGAGCCCACTCAGGGTCCGAGCATGTGGGTTCGGAGGATCGCGCCGCATCGCCAGTGCATCGGGCGATCCCAGGGCAGCGTGGCCCAGAGGGGCCGAGCTTCAACGAATATATGCAGTGTCGCTGCTGCGGGCGAGTGCTGCCACGGCAGGTTCGTGCCGTGACGACCTGCGCGCTGGTCTCCACCTTCGCGCTGAGATCGCGCAGCCTTGATGGGCCGATTTCCCACCACCACTACCATAGGTAGGAGGAGGAGGAGGAGGAGGAGGAGGAGGAGGAGGAGGAGGAGGACCTCCCAATCCTGCCTTCTCCCCCGTCCTGCCTATGTGGTAGTGGTGGTGGGAGATTGGCCCATCAAGCCGGGGACGACCGCGGCTTCCCACGCCGCGCAGCGCCACTCGACTAGGGCTCCCAACTTCGCGCTTCGCGCTGCGCGAAGCGCGAATAACTTCGCGCTCTCGCGCCGCCCTCCCAAAGGGAGAATAGGAGGACGAGGAGGAGGGGGAGAAGGAACGAGGACCGCGAAGCGCGAAGCGCGAATAACCTCGCGCCCTCGAGGGAGCCCTTGCTCGAGGACAGCCGAGTCTGGGCCACTGGCAGTCCTCCTCCTCGGACGCCCGCGACCCCAGGGTCGCCGCGGCGTCGGCGCGATGGCGAGCCTGCCGCAGGCCACCCAGGAAGAGCTCAGCCTCTGCAGGGCAGCTCGAGCTGACTTGAGACACTGAAGAAAGTACGCGACTCAAGTCGGAGAGCGTCTGAAGATTATCTCTCCCTCTCTCTCTCTCTCTCTCGAAAAAGAAGCTTTCTCGCGCCATGTGAAAACACACGGTCGTTTCCTGTCGATGGCGTGCTCGCTAATGCCGAAGCAAGGGCAGCATGCAGAGCCAGGTTCTCTTCGCTCTGACGGGGGGGAGGCACATCCATTGTCCAAGGATCAGCCGAGCAAGCACGTGCCGACCTCTTGCCCTGCAGGGTGCGTGGAGGCCCCGTGCACCCCTCGGCGGGGTGTCTGCACCACGGGCGGGAGCTCAGACCTTGGGAAGGGGTGGCTGCCGCCGCGAGAACCCAAAGAGAGGGAGCCTCGGAGGAGCCGGCTCGGTAGGCCCCCGCAGGCTTCGGGGGCCCCCGCAGACTTCTCGGGGCTCGGCGCTGGACCTGCGCGCGCCGTGGGAGGGATCCAGCGCCGATCCCAGCAGTGCGCGCGGGCCTCCGAGGCGTTGGCTCGTGCCGCTCCTCTTGCTCTTCGGCCCGCGGAGCCCAGACCTCCGATGCCGCGTTCTCGTGTGCAGCACCGGGTCCGAAGAGATCCCGAACCCCTCCTGGGGGGGGGGGGGGGGGCGGATCTCTCACCCTGGCTGACCGCCCCGTGGCCTAGAAAGACTCCCGCCAGAGACCGAAGATGGCAAGTCGGAGGGAGCGGGGAGAGATCTGAGAAATCGCTCTGGACAGCCCCTGGAAGGAAAGAGAAGAAATTACAGTGGGGACCCATGCCAAGAAACACCCTGCTCGCCTCCAGGTTGCCCTGGGTCTCTTGGGCTCCGACGGTTCTGCTGCGGAGGGCGCGACGCTCCCGCACCGAAAAAACCAAGTGGAGGCCCTGGGGTCTCGGGGTCGGGCTTCCTGTGGAAGGCTTATCGTGGTCAGGCCCCCCCACTGTGGGAGGCTCCAGCTGGGTCAGCCCACCGACCCCACCCCGGGCTGGCCCCCGCTCTGCGAGCCCCCGAGCATGTAACCGCCCGCCCGTACACGCGCGCAGGGCCCTGGCCCCGCCACCGGCCTCCCTGACTGGGAGGCGCTGCTGCCCGCGCACGCGCGGGGACGGTGTCGGCGCTCGCTCGCTCGCTCTCCGCGGCGCTGGAGCTCCAGGAAAAGTGCTGGGCCTGTGTTCCACCACCACCCCCGCAAGTTGGAGGGGGAGGGGGCCCTCCTCCTCCTCCTCCTCCTCCTCCTCCTCCTCCTCCTCCTCCTCCTCCTCCTCCACCTCCCTCCCCCCTCCAACGTATGGTGGTGGTGGTTGAAAACAGGCCTATCAGAAAGCACCCAGCGCGACCTCCGCCCCGAGGAGCCGCAGACCGGCCACGGGCCTGCCCCGCGGAGCGCCCCGACCAGAACGTCGCGCCGGCGACAGGGGCTCCGCGTGGGCCCAGAGCCAGGCGGCGGGTCCCCGGGAGCCTCGCTCTCCTCGAGCCTCTCGGCCCCCCTCCGGGCCTCTCGGCTCGCGGGTGCCATCCATGACAGCGGGCACCCTTAACAATCCGATCGACGAATCAAAGATGTGTCTAGGATGCCCGAAAATGCGCGAGGTTACCAAGAAAAACAAGAACAACAACAAAAAGGCTCTGCGTGCTTAAGACAAGTGCTTGACATCTGGAGATGGTTTGGCAACACGCCTCCTCTCCACGGACCGCCGTCCACGGCTCTCGGCGGCACGCCAAAGAGCGACATCTGGGCGGGAGCGGCCTCTTGGTGCGCGGCTCGCCGATCGCTGCGCGCGGTGCGGCACTGGCGGCCCGCGCGCGATGGGAGTTGGGCCCCCCCTGCGCACCCTGGGAGCGCACCACAGGTCGCTCGGGCGACGGACGACGAAGGAGAGGGGAGAGGACGACGAGGAGGAGGAGGAGGAGGAGGAGGAGGAGGAGGAGGAGGAGGAGGAGGAGGAGGGAGGAGGGAGGAGGGAGGAGGGGGGAGGGAGGAGGGGGGAGGGAGGAGGGAGGAGGAGGAGAACGGAGGAGGAGGAGGAGGAGGAGGAGGGCGCTAGGATGGTGTGCAGCCTGGACAGGCCCTCGCTGACGGAAGGCCAAGCAGAGCGGGTCGCAGAGCGCGCCGCATCGCCGATGCATCGGTGTGGAGGACATCGGGCCCCACACCGAGTCGCAGCGTCAAGTCGGGCCTGCCCCTGCAGGAGGCATAGTCAAAAAATAGTATGGGGACGAATTGTTGAGTATTTTTGAACGTGTATTGATTATCTCTGGACACTACTTTTTACTTGTCGTCCAGCATCCGCCTGTTTAGGAGGACACGCCCGACCTAAACCGAGTCGCGGCGCCGATGCCTCGGCAGTGCGGCGCCATCCTCCGACCCCAGCTGCAGTCCTCGTGCTGCCTCAGGGCTGGACCTAAACGCTGCTTTTCGTTTTGTTTTCTCGTGCTGTTGCTCGTTCTACTCTACCTGTGTTCCTGTGTCCCCCTCCCAGCACGGAAAAAGAAAACATAACCGAAGCCTAACAGAACGGCGCTTAGGACCAGCCCTCGCGCTGCCACGCAAAAAGAGAAGCACCGAATCTCCTCGGTCCACAGCCGGCCTCGTGCCGAGAGCTCCCGCGAACGGCGCGAGGGAGGTCGCTCCAGCCAAGAACCATTCGGGAGCGGCCAAGAGGGGGGCGTCCAAGAGGGGGGGGGCGCAAATCATGGCCGGCGGCATGTGCGCGGCCCAGGGGGGGGCCAGCCCACGCCATGATATCCACCCCCCCATGTCATCACACCCCTCTCTGCCGCCCTCGAATCACTCCTACATGTAGCTTCAGGCCGGGCGCGTCCTCTTACGGGCGGAGCTTGGACGAAACATCAAAGATGGTCAAAAAATACGCAAGAGATGCTCAAAAATATTCCACAAATCGTCCCCAGAGTATGTTTTGACTATTTTTGAACATTCCTCCTGTAGAGGGACAGGCCCGAACGAAGTGTAGCCCGGAGCGTCCGTCCTTCTTTCAAGGGCGTCCTACAGGAGGCAACCAGCAAGGAGGTTCGCAAATCGCGGCACGAGGCATGGGCGTGGCCGAGAGCGGGGGGGGGGGACAGCGGACGTGCTGAAAGAGGAAGGGGGGTCATAAAATTCTGGGAGACATCATGGCCCTGGCCATGATATCCACCCCCGCAGTCATCCCCCCCGCTTGCCCGCCCCTCATCGACAGAATCGTCATCATCATCATCATCATCATCATCATCATCATCATCATCATCATCATCATCATCATCATCATCATCATCATCATCATCATCATCATCTCATCATCTCATCATCATCATCATCATCATCATCATCATCATCATCATCATCATCATCATCATCATCATCATCATCGTCTCTCATCATCAGCATCATCATCATCTTCACATCAGCATCATCAGCATCATCATCAACACAGCAGCATCATCATCATCCATCATCAACTCTCTCATCATCATCGTTCATCATCACCACCATCAATCTCACCATCACATCATCATCATCATCATCATCATCACCATCATCATCATCAGCAGCATCATCATCATCACCAAAACCACCACCACCATCATCATCACCATCAGCATCATCATCATCATCATCATCATCATCAGCATCGTCATCGTAATCGTCATCATCAGCATTATAATAATCATCATTAGCATCAGCATCATAATCGCCATCATCATCAGCATCATCATCGATCCTATCAACATCACCAACACCATCACCATCACTGACACCAACATCATCACCATCACCATCACCATCACTATCAGCATCATCAGCATCAGCATCATCAGCAACATCATCGCCATCGGCATCATCATCACTACCACCACCACAGCACCAACACCACCACCACCATGATCGTCATCATCAGCATCGTCGTCGGCATCACCACCCCCACCAACATCATAACTACCACAATCATCATCACCATCAGCACCAGCATCAGCAGCATCATCAGTATCATCATCATCGTAGTCGTCGTCCTCCTCCTCGTCATGATCAGCAGTACAACCACCACTCAAACACCATCACCACCACCATCATCATCATCAGCATCATCATCAGCAGCATCATCATCAACATCAAAACCACCATCATCACCATCATCACCATCATCACCATCGTCGTCATCATCGTTGGCATAATCAACATCACCAACATCATCACCACCATCACCATCATCATCATCATCATCATCATCATCGTCGCCGTCATCATCGTCATCACCAGCATCATCTTCAACATCATCATCAGCATCATCATCAGCACCATCATTAGCATCATCATCAGCATCATCATCAATATCATGGTTATCCCCGGCACAGCAGCTTCATCAACACCACCGTCAGCAGCCTGAAAGCTAGGGAACCTCCTGACCCCCAGGCAGCCTCTTGGCCGTGAGTCACGGAAGGAGGAGGAGGAGGAGGAGGAGGAGGAGGAGGAGGACGAGGA